>KL647308.1:114018-476821 GCA_000727475.1 Sarcocystis neurona
TACGTATATATATATATATATATATATCTATATATATATTCATGTGCGTGTGCACGTGTATAAGTAATTTTGTAGTCATCACATATATATTTGAGTATTCCAAGGCACTGGTCTACGATTGTTTTCGATGAAAAGCTGCCCCATCTTATTCAGCTGCAGGCAATACTCACGTATATATACGTATGCACATGTATGTATATATGTATGTAGAAGGCATTCTCAGCCGTGTTGTGCGTACGTGCATGTGTGTATGTCTGAGAAGAAGGAAGTGCTGGCTGATACTTTTTCTTCAGCTGCAAGAACTCGTGGAAATTTCCCGTCACTACGTCGTTGGGATGATGCTGGAGACGAGTCGCCTGCGTCTCGGAGAGCAGGACCCATGCAGAAGTGAGTTTCACACACACAGCAGCAGCACGTGAGACGCCGGCCTAATTTTGACCAATTTCTGTCAACCACAATTCTAGTGAATTTCTACCACACTCTCTTGTAGACGAATTCTTCTCGCACAGACAGGTAAAACACGTGCTTGTATGCCATACATATATATATATATAACGGCTGAAGATGCGTCCTACACACATATATACATACGTACGTGTACACGCCTGTACATATATGTCTATGTGTAAGTAGTGTCTACATCTTCGCGTCGGTCTTGTAGAAGGAGCACAGCAGATTTTCAGTCGTTGTGTAGGAAGAAGAAACGTATGAGAATTCGACCTCGGCAGACGCTACACATCTGTGAAGACCCCCATATGTTTGTGTGTAGGTGATGACGAGGTACACATAGGACACCCTCGCTTCTCTCAACTTCTTTGAAAGCTATGCAAAAATTATAGCGACTCATCCGTAGACTCGTGCCGCTGTCTCCGCTGCCGTCAAGAGACGTGCTGCTGCTGTTGTGTCTCTGTTTGTCTTTCTCCCGCAGCTATTATGACTTTCTTGCTGCAGGGGGCAGGGGTGCACCTTGCTGCAGCTGCTTCTTTTAAGTTGCTTGAACTGCTTGCTTCTCATGCTGCGATTCCTGCAGCTGCTTCTTCTGCTGCTGCTGCTGCTTTTTTTGTTGTTATGTTGCCTCCCTTGCACGACCGGCTGTGACGCGATCTTCTTCTTTTCTCCCCCCCGCTCCCCCCCTTGGCATTTGTTTGTTGCATAAAACCTTGCTTTTTCTCGTAGCTCCTGTCTGTTTCGTCCTTCTCTATTTCCGTAGCTCCTGTCTTTTCCGTCTCTACCTTCTTGCCATCAGCGTTTTCACAGACGCCAGTGCATGTGGTGAACGTGGAGGTGCGAGTCTTCGTTAAAAAGGGGTCGTAGTCGCAGTATGGGAGAATCACCAATAACACAAGCGCTAGGATGGAGAAGCGTAATAGGAGTAGGTACAGGAGGAATACTCGAGAGAGAGGAAATAAGGAAGGAGAAGAGGGGCGGAAGAGAACTCTATTAAAGCAGGACGAGCGTAATACCAGGAGAAAGCAGCAGTAGGGAGAAGAAGAGGCGGAGAATGGAGAGGAGGTATAGTAGGGGCACAGAGCCGGTAAGGACGCAAGTTGCTCAGTCGAAAATAAAAAAAATACGAATAAGACGCGTAATAGTGGAAGAGGGGAGGGGCCAAGGAGAACATCACTCATACAAATACGACAGTAGTAGTAGTAGGAGTAGTAGTAGTACTCAGTAGTAGTAGGAGTAGTAGTAGTAGTACTTTCACTAGTAGTGGTAGTAGTAGTAGTAGTAGTAGTACTCAGTAGTAGTAGTAGTATTCAGTAGTAGTAGTAGTAGCAGTAGTAGTAGTACCAGTAGTAGTAGTAGTACCAGTAGTCGTAGTAGTAGTACTTTCACTAGTAGTGGTAGTAGTAGTAGTACTCAGTAGTAGTAGTAGTAGCAGTAGTAGTAGTAGTACCAGTAGTAGTAGTAGTTGTAGTAGTACTTTCACTAGTAGTGGTAGTAGTAGTAGTAGTAGTACTTTCACTAGTAGTGGTAGTAGTAGTACCAGTAGTAGTACCAGTAGTGGTAGTAGTAGTAGTAGTGGTAAGGAAGGAGGAGGAGAGGAGTTATATAGTAGGGGCAGAGCCAACAGGTGTGGAAGTCCTGGCGTCGGGAGTAGTCGTGAAAGTAGGAGGACTATGGGAGTCAATAATAATATAGAGACGCTTGTAATAATAGCCCAGTACGAGCAGGAAGCGGAGGGACAGGAGTAGCCACAATAGGACAAGTCCTCCCCACTCAAAAGTAGTAGTAAGAGGAGGAATAGGAATTCACGTGGGAGAGGCTGGATGGAGGCGGGGGGAGGCCAACCATTTCAGCAGGAGGAAAAAGTGCGGTTATAGTGGGAGAGGAGGAGCAGAGGAACAACGCAAGTAGCACAGAGTCGAGAACAGCAGGAATAGCAGAAATGGGACTTGGAGCGGGGAGGGGGCCGACGGGAAGACAAATGCGAGGGCAGCAGCAAATGATATGAAGAGAAAGGAGAGGAGGAGATATACGAGGAGGCGATAGTAGTACTGTTGAAGGGAAAGGCGTAGACCTAGCGAGTCGAGGTGTTCGTCCCGGTTAACTTTTGACAGGGCCCCCTCTCGCTGTTTTTATTTTCTTTGTCTTTATCCTTTTTTCCGGTGGTTTTTCGTCTTTTCTTCTCTTCCTGTCTCCGTCGTCCCTTTCTTTTCTTTTCGTCCCGTTTCCCGTCCGGTTGTTTCTCTCTCAAATTTTTTTCTCTCCTTCCGTCTTTTTTTGTTCTTCTTCCCAGACATCGAACTGGTGGCCTACTTCGCCTGCTGTAAAATGCAATCATCTCATGTCTACCTCGTTCTGCGAAGAGCGATGAGCGTCGCCTGGAAGGCGCAGAATTACATCACGACAGCCGCTGTAAGAAGAGCTCTTTTCCCTACCAGGCTTATCTCTGTCTTCTTTTTTCTCCTTTAATAGGAAGATCCATCCATCAGAGAAAAAACTACTCTCAGTCACGAGAAGGGAACAGACGTATACGAATACGTGTATATATATGTACGTGGATACAAGCTCTTGAGGGACCAGCATTCACATATTTATAGGAAGCGGGTAGGTGGATAAATTTTCCCACCTATGAAGGGGTGCAGATGATCTCTTTCGTCTCCACCGACGGCCCAAAAAACTGCATGCCGATCTGCTGGGCCATAATAAGTGATACACACTATCTCCGGACATATATTTATATATATATATGTATATACAGGCGTCCGCATGAGTAATATACACCATCCGCGGGCTCACACATGTGTATATATGTATATAGGTGGCTTGAGGTTGATATATGTATATACGTACATACGGGGGGCTGTAGGCTGAAACGCACTATCTGCGGACTCATATGTACATATTTGTAGATGGCTGTAGGTTGACGTATGGGTATATATATATATATATGTACAGGGGGCTGTAGCGTGAAGTGTGTATACACCCGGGTGGCTCCAGATTGACATATTCATACATACACAGAAAGATATACATATATGTCTTCTACATAGGATAGGTAATTGTAGGTTAAAATAGGTTAAGCGCGTGGATGGACATACAGCTACTCAAAGGGGCACACGAGGGAATACATGTAAGTGTGTGTATGTGTATACACTTATATATATATGTATTTGTAAATACCTAAATCCATCATATAGACATACATATATATATATATGCTTGCAGGTTTATCTGTGGACGTGGGCTATTTGTATAGATATTTGTCTTGGCACCCAGATAGATACGCCAGTGTAAACACAGATATTTACGGAATTGTCGTCGTTTGCAGACTGGTATATTATTATCTCCATAAGTATATACCTCCGCCTATATATGGCGTATATCCGTCTGCGCACTTACACCGTCGTACGGCACATGCGTTTGTCAGCTGAACAGAAGAAGAAAGGAAGAAGAAAGCAAGACACAAGAAACCACATCCATATGAAGGGCTGCAGCCTCTGGTAGAAGCAATTTGCTAATCTTGTGCAACGGTGTGATGCGTTTGTACGTAGAGAAGTGTTACTTTACAGCCAGCTGCTGTAGGTATTTCCCTTGAACAGCAGGTGTACGCATGTAGATGAAGCAGAGGTACGTAGGCGTCCCCATGCCTCGTAAAAACACATGTGGACGGGGATGTGTTCTGCCTCCGTGTATATCGGGTTCCTCTTTTCTGTAGATAAGTATATATTTTACGTGCGTACGTGTATACGCATATGCGTACGACGTGAGTCATATACACATATATTTAGTGTGTGTATGCGTGTGTGGCTGCGACGAGAGAAGAGAATTGTCTTTTGCATCACAACCTCCCCTTCTGTGTGCGTATGTGTGTTCACGTACTTGTGTGTATAGAGGCCTGTCCGTCGACCTGTTTGCAGATATATATATGTGAGGTGTATGTAAATATTGAGAGAAAGAGTCACAACGTTTTGCTTTGTGTGTTGGTGGGCGGTGTGTGTGTGTGGGTCTGCTGCAGTTTGCACAGCGCTTGATAAACGGCAACTTTGCAGCAATAAAGGGAGCACAGGAAGAAGTTGCAAAAGCCAAGAAAGTCCTTTCTCTTTGCGAGCAGAAGGGCACAGATGCATTTCATATCAACTTTGAAGCCAGTGAATTTGGTAAACTGCTGCAGCAGCCGCACCTCTTGTGTTTCTTGATCGACCCTACAGGAACGTTCCTTCGGGTATTTCATTCATATATATATATATATATATATATGTTGTATATTTTCGTATATACGTGCGTGTGTATCTGGTGGTACAGGCGCCTGTCTTGTATCGGTAAATGTACGTGTACCTTTCCTGTGCCTCTCCTTGTATCTTTGCGTATGTGTCTGTGTACTCGTGCACCTGTCTAAAACTTGCAGTTCTGCGAACGCGCGTCCCTACACGTATGTCTTTGTGAGTGTATATATTTTCATTATACCTTTGTGGATATGTACCCACAAACTTCGTTGTTGTATCTGCGTCATCCTACATACATACATATATATGTGTATTACCAGTATGTCTTTGTAGATATGTGCCCAAAGTCTTTGTTGTTGTGTCTGCGTCTGCTTCCCGTCTTCTGTGGACGTTATTTTTTTTCGCTTTGTTTTGTAATTTCTCTCATCCTTTTTCACGTTGACATTTGTTTTCCCCCCGTTCTTCCCGTCTCGTCGCCGTATCTTTTTCCCGTATGTTTTCCCTCGCTTTCTCCTGCATCTCTTCTGGCGTCGTCTCTTCTCTTCGCCTTTTCCCCTCTGCCCTTTCTTTGCTTCTCTCTCTTTCTTTCGCGAACGAAATTCTTTTGCTTTCTTCGTTTTTCTTCGACCTCTTCTTCCTCCCCATATTATTGCCAGTCTCCGCGGCATTATCCCCTGGCATCTTTTTCCGCTTCACTTCTTTTTCTTTGCCTCAGATACACTTCTGCTTTGCACCGTTTCTTTGACCCGCCTCCCCCCCGGCACGCCAGTTGTACGATGTCCCTACTGCAGTGCTACAGCAAAGGCGCAACATGCGGGAGAAGTCTGCGCCGTCTGCCAGCTTTCGGAGTTAGGAGCGCGAGTAAGTTTTCTTCTTCTTTTTCTTCTCCTCCTTCCTCTTCTTCTTTTTCTTCTTCTTCTTCCTTTCCTTTTTCCGCGCGGGCGACGCGTTGTTGCAAGAACGGGCGCAACGTGCAGGGTTGGCCGTGTCTACTTCTTGGGGCAGGGTCTCGGCAGTCCGTGATTAACTGTGGCGGATCGTAAACATTCTCTCGCGTCTTTCTTTTACCTTTCTGGCAATCACACACGTTGAGAAGAGATGGATCAAATAGTGTACACACGCACCCACACACATATACGTATATTTAGAAAGAAGTGTTCATGTGGTCCTGGGCGGAAAGATTCATGTGTATGTGAGACATATTCCGCTGAAGTCAGTATCGTGCTGTGTAGTATAGGCGTTCCTGAAAACAGCAAAAAGGATCCGCAGCTCGCCTTTCCACCATGTTCTGGGGAAGAGCGCCTTTTTCATCTTTTTTCCTGACAAGTGATACGTGTGCATTCCCAGGCGTTGTGCAACAGCAACAGAAGTAGTCGACTGCTGTGCTTGAATTCTCTCGGGCCAGAAAACTGGTTCTGTCTTTTATGTATGGTCTCGTATGTATATGTATGTTTGTACTCTGGACACAAATAACCCCGTCTCCTGGAAAATATCGTTTGACTGTTTTGATACGTTAGCACTTCGCTGTATGTCTTGAAAATGCAGCAGACGTCTCTTTCCTACAGTCTAGTGGAGTCTGTTTCTTTTCTAAACACTTGCGTAAATTGGGAGGAATTTCCCTTTGTGTCGATCTGTTCTCCCCTTGTTTAGTAAGAAAACTTGAAGCCGTCCTTCTTCCTTGTATGTAGCACGCGTTGCCTTCTTGCGGAAAACTTCTCCGTTCCGTTAGGTTGTTGATTAGAGACAAAAGTGGCGACACCGTCTGTCCCTGCTGCAATAGTGTTCGGTAATTTCTTTCTTCTTTATGCGTGGTGGCCGAAACGTTCGTTCGTGATTTCCTGAGTTTTCCTTCTGTTTACTGTTTTCTTTGGCTTCCTTAGTTTCTTTCTACTTGCGGTTGCGAGCGCTAGACGGTCTGGGACCGTGGTCGAAAGTTCTTCCGCTGCGGGAAGTTGACGAGGCAGAGGAGGAAGACAAGGCAGAGGGGGAATATTAGGAATTCCTGCTAAGTGAATCATGTTGCAATCTGCGTAATAGTAGCAGTAGTAGTTGTAGGAACGCCAAAAAAATGACGGAGAGTAGTCCGCAGGAGTGCTGGCGGTAGTTGTGGGAGCGCTAGTGCTGGTACTGATACGTTCATTAGTTGAGCGGTGGGCCGTAGCTCTAGTAATGCTGGTAGTTTAAGTGATACTAGTCGAGAGAAATGCCACTGTCATTTGTTGCCAAACGAGTAGGAGGAGGGACGCTTATACTACTGGTAGCAGGTCAGTACTGTCAGGCCCATGTGCCCTGCTATTAAGTAATTGTAGAAGTTGCAGCAATACGACTAACAGCCCTAGTAAAAGAGCACCGTGGACAGAGCAGTAGGACTTTTCAGTAATAGTAGTAGTAGGAGTAGTAGCAGCAGCACGTAGTACACTGATAGTAGTAGTAGTAGCACTAGTAGTAGTAGTAATAGTAGTAGTACGTAGCACACTGGTAGTGGTAGTAGTAGCAGTACTACTAGCAGTCGTAGTACCCCGTACTAGTAGGAGCTGTACTAGTAGTGACAGTAATAGTAGTAGTACAAGTACTAGTAGGGGACAGTAGTAGTAGTAGTAGCAATAGTAATAGTAGTAGTGGAAGTAACATTTGCCGCTGCAGGAGTATACCAGTGCTGCCATCAATAATAGTAACAGTAACGCCGTCCTTAACAGGGTATAGCAGTCACTGCAGTTGTAGTAGTAGTAGTAGCAGTAGTAACAGAGATAGAAGAAGTCGCAGTGCTAACAACCGTAGAAGTAACTGTTATACTTGGGAGGAGGAGAAGTAGTAGTCGTGGTGACTTTTTCGGGGACTTGAGGGAGTAATGCGTTCCAAGGCTGGAGGGTAATGCAGCAACGGTGCATATAAAAACAACTGCTCAAGCGGTCGCGCTCAGCTGCTTAAGAGTCCTTTCACCGGATATGTGTATACAGACACGTACACACAGATACGTGTTTTTTTCGTGTTCGTAGATAGAAAGATTTCTTTGTGTCCCAGAGGTTGAGATGCATTTTGCTAAGAACGCTTGCACTGTCACTTGAGACAGCTGCAGCGACCACTACAGCGGTGGGAAGGAGGACTGCACCTATCTAAATGGCGCACTGAGCAAACGTAGATGAACTTCCCTTCCGAAACAAGATTCTAAGAAGAACAGAAGAACTTGAAGAAGGGTACTCTGTGTGTAAGAGTGCGTCCGAATGGGTGAAACGCCTGCTATCAACTCTCAAAAAAAGAAATGCAGCCAGTGTAGCTTAGTCGCTGTCGTGTATACTGCGTGCACTTTATCTATCAGTCTGCCTATCTATCTCTTCTTTTACGTCTGTATGTCTACACATGTGTTCGCGGGCATTTACATGTAGCGCCGGGCTCGTGTGTATATCTTTCGTTGTGTATACTGCGTGTACTTAATCTTTCTACCAGTCTACCTACATATCTCTCCTTTTATGTCTGTATGTCTCTACATGTGTTCGCGGGCATTTACGCGTAGCACCCGGCTCGTATATACACATTATAGGTTAACATACACCCGAAGCACACGTCACACACATTTCAGATGTTGAAGAAACTTCCTTCTCTAGAAACGGCTGTCGTCGGAGTCGAGGAGTGACTGCGTTGAGATAGCGCCAGTCTCCGTAAGTACGCGCACGTCAAAACAATTGTTTTCTCTTCATCCTCTCTGTGCGTCCGCTACTACTTTGCCAGGTTCTGGGACTGCAGTTTCGTCCGGCGTATTGAACCACTTGCGATTTTACGTGCTCCGCGGAACACCACAGATATTGATGCGATGAGCGAATCGCGCGAGACAAGTTACTTTGAGTGGAAAGGAGTCGCACACAGACATTCGTGGCTCCCTTCGTTGGGAACGCGGAAGGACGACTGGGGGGGAGCTGGAGGGCACTCAAAGTACAGAAAAATGCCGTCCAAAATGTGCAGCGCATGAAGCGGATTGCCTCAGGAAAAAGTTCTGCTCGGAACGTAAATATCAGGCGTGCTGCATACATAGTTATCAGTATGAAATATAAGTAACTTGTATGTCATGTGTACAGAGATATACCTTCTTTTGTCCGACAGTTACGGTACGTGGTTGCCGGGCGTGTGAACGGCGATGTGTCCCTCGACTTCGTGGTGCGAGAGAGCGCAAGACCCACTGCAGGGATGAACGTGCCGTTCGAAGAGCTTAGAGAAGCTCATTAAACAAGAAGAGATGAGTTTGCGATTTTTCAAGTCTTCGTACGTACCTCTTTCTTGGTGCACGTACGTATGTGGTACAGCCCGTACATTGTGAGTGCGCATACGTATTTGTGTGTAGCAGCTGCTTGAAGACAGTTGTTTTCACCGCAGCTTAGGCAGATTGACTATTGGTGAAGAGATGAATTATACGTGTCAAGTTTGTTGTTGGAAGTACGTACATACAGACTTACGGGTGCCTTACCTTCTGTCCTCTGTGTACCCAGTCCACTACGCTTCGGTGGCCATGTGATTGAACATGTGGACGCAGTGTACCTACTTCTGTGCATACGCACGTGCGTCGACCCGCACACTTGTCACGCTGGATGTGCGTTCGTCGGTTATAGCGCAGGCTTTAAAAGTGAGTAGTGGGGAACGGGCCGTTGAAGAAAGAACTTGTTTTGGTCCACACTGGGTCACTGCCCTACTCGCGTTTCCACGTGGTGTGAAAAACCGCGCAGGAAACAAGTGTGGAAAGTTTCTCTGCGACAGCGACCAAGATACGTAGTTTTTTTAAAAAAAGAATTCATTTGAACCGTACACTTAGGTCCACCTCAGACACTCCTGTACGTTGTTACAGGTTCCAGTGAATCAGGTCAACACGCCGGAATCGGGCGGAAACTGACAAGAATTGAGAAGTTGTAGAACTGCAGAAGAATTTGGTTCTGAATTACGTCGAAGGTGGACGAAAAGGTTTGCCACACGTTAAACTCTCAAAATGTGGCTGCTGTAATTTGCTCAGTGTTCGTAAAGCAATTGCGACGGTCGTGCCAGGGCCTACCAGCAGTACATACACCGCGGAGCTTCTGCCCGGGACAAACTTTCGTTGTAGCAGAGACTAGCCTTCAGGTGCCTCCCAAGGATATGTCGTTTAGGAGACATTTCTGTGTGTATTAAAAACTGCACTAAACAACTACGATTTCACCATGTCAAAGAGGAAATGTCTCATACACCCTTCTTCAGCACCAGCCCTGTCTGGCCTGGAGAGAGGTGTGGAAACTTGTGTCCAGCCATGCCGTAGCGCTCCTTCCTTCATTAACATCAGCCGGTTGTTCATGTACAAGTCATTCGTGGGCAGTAGATTTGTCAGAGTATGTGCAGTGTAATGAACAGCCCGAGTGGTCCGGTGCATGGACATATGGTCTGGCTTCGCGTTGCTTCACATATACAACCAGGAACGGGCAATCAAGCGAGAATTAGGCGGGCCGGTTATACTCAATGTGGTAGCCCAATGTGAACACCCTGAGAGGGTGGTTTCCCACTTTTTTGCTTTGATGGATTTGACGGCACGCAGTACGAAATAGCCCCTACGGTTCCTTGAATTGTACATAATTACAATGTACTTACGGCGCTTAACGGACAACCGAAGCAAAAGTCCCATATTTCTTCTTTCATACGTACGCGCCCCTGCGGCACTTCGTCCTAAAGCGTAACGGAGGTGTATGTACCTTCGACTGTGCGCCAAAGGCATATACTCTGGTTGCATTCGTAGAGGCTTCCAGTGGAACCAATATATGTGTACTGTTAGAATGTAGCTATTTGTAATTACGGCGTACTACTATCGATTATTTCTTATCAAAGCCAAGGAGGGAGCATCTGATAGCAGCGCTCACTAGGTAGGGCACGCCTACGCGCGTTACGCCAGTCCAGTTGTTTGCAAGTCAATAGAAAGTAAGGGAGCTACGTATTTGTGCGCTCAACTACACGTATCCAGGTATTTGTGTAGACCTACATACATAAACACAGGCATACAACTTCTCCGTGCACACACGCGTACACGTCTAACGCAGCTACTCTTGTCTATATGTATTTAGCGGTAGCTTACATTTTACATGTGTTTGTGCGCGTTGGTGCTACGTATAAATGTTTTGCCGACACCCCTATTCTTACACAAAAACACGCAACTTGGCCAGACGAGTTCAAATATATATACGTACGTATCTACGCGAACATACGCGCAGCGGGAATGTATGCACACATACATACACATTTTATTAGGGTGCAGCACACACGCTGACGGCCCATACGTCTGTATGCCTGTCTCTGAAGGTGGTGAAATGTATCTCCCGGTGTGGACAGTATGCAGATGAAGCGTTACGGCATTCACGTATCTGTGAAGTTGCCCTATTAGTGGTGTAAATACTCGTGTGTGAATAAACTGGGCTGCTTCCTCCACACAAGCGTGGTAGCATGTCCGTAACCTGTTTTGCCAGTTTTCCGCCCTATCATACGTAGCACTTTCGGGGCACAAAAGAGGCATGCGGTGTCAACGGTACAGTCAAGCGGAAATTCGCGTTACTCCGCACGTTCTCGCTTTATTTTTCCTCGCATTTTCACTACTTTGGCTCAACTTATAACCCCGACTCGGGGTGCACCCAAGTCGCAGACGCTGCAGCAGAAGCTGGTGGTGTTGCACCTGCGGCTGGTCGTTCTGCTGTGTCTGCGGCTGCTTCTTCTGCTGCTGATGCGACTTGGGAAGCTGCTTTTTCTTCTTTGCCTAATTCATTTCCGACACTTCGAGAGACGTAGAGAGTCTTCGTATCTGTCTTGCCTGACAATTCGTATCGTTGACACGTTATGGTTTAGAAGCAAATCCCCGCTTCTCTCTCTGATTCCTGAGGTGACGAAAAACATCGCGTTACTTAGGTTTCCAGATAGTGGAACGGAAGTCGCGAAAAATGGCGCGACTTCACTGTGCGGATGCACATCAATAAAAACAAAAAGAAGTTCCAGGGGACACGCAGCCGCTTGGTGCAACGTGAATGAGAAACACACCAAAACCACGAGGCAAACGTGCACAGCACCGTACACTGGCGTGTACGTAGAGGATATATATGCGAACGCAGACACAGACGATTTATACATCGATACGCAGAGTGTATATTGTCACTACTACATCGACGGATCCCCGATCCACGCGGACGTCTATTTTGAAAATTGATAGCTATCGCCAGAGAGTGAGAATCGAAATGTACGTTCGCCGGTCTGTATGTACACAACTGCAGATGCACACATACACTTCTCTACACGCATATTTGCTCTTTTCCTTCCATCCTGGCGGTAAGTTGTTCTTTCATCACAACTACGCACAATTCCACACATACGCAGAGATGTGCACACGCACACCCTATAGATACGCAGATATGTGCACGCGCACACTCCTATAGATACGCAGAGATATGCACACGCACACATCTATATACACCCGCTTATACGCGTGATGCCGTACGGAGCAGCACCTGGACAACTTCCGTTCCACTGCAGCTTCACGTGCGTGGAGTGTCTTCCAGACGCGCTCCCGCTACGCGTACACTGCATACGTCTCTGCAGAGGCACAGACGTACCGCACACCATATTGATCCCCCTAGCGCAGTCTGTTTAACTCAGACACCTGACTTCCCCGCCAGCGTCGTCTGTTTACTCAGACGTCTCTTATTCATGAAATCTGGTCCTCCCATTTTACGAGTAAAGGACATATGTGCAACTTCAATGTGATGCAACAAAGTGTGCACTATTCAGCAAACGAGAAGTCGAGACAGCGGCCCGCGAACCGCTGTTGCCTTTTTTTGAGAGAACACGGTAAAAAATCACATGCAGAGCTCGTTCGGATTATCTTCGGCCTGTCGATTATCCTCCACGTACAGCTGCTGCTGCGTACGCCTGCTCTGTCTGTCTTTATCTGTATTGAACTGCAGCGTCCACAGCAAAGTAACACGCCAAAAAACCGCAGCACACGCAGCGAGCACCTCCATCAACACATACCGACCCCGCCCTCGCGCAGCAGCTGGTGCTATTACGCGGAAAAAACACTGGAAGCAGCTCAGTCTGCTCTTCCATATGATGCCAGCAAGGTCACCTAAGCAGCAGGATCTACAATTTCTCAACATTTACATGACGCACGGATGCACGAGCGGCTCCTGCCCTCTCTCGCTTATCCGGCGCGGGGCCCGGTACCAGAGATTCTGTACAAGGACTAAATGCGGCATGTTGCACCTGCGACCGTATGTATATTTGACAGTAAAGTAACGCAAGAGGATACGAAAGCTTGGAGAGGGCAGGTGCGCGGCAGCGCCAAGCGTATGCGCGCGGCCGGCTGGGCGAGGAGTCGTCTGTCCTCGTGCATCAGAGGAAAAACTGAACGTACTCCTGTCGGGAACACGGTGGCGAATAATCCCAACTCAGAGAGACAGTGCTGCTATCGAGGAGGTACACGGAACGTCAAATGCACATCCTCGCTTCTCCGCACAGATCCGAGCGAGGGCTGGTGGAGAAGCCGCGGCCAAGAACCGGAGGATTCTTAAAAGAAGCACGTTCAACGAGATTCGTGCACCGCAGGCAAGTGGAATACATTTTGACGAGAGATGGCGCGGCTACTGCTGCTGTCCTTGTCGGGATGGTGGTGGCAGACCTCCCAACCGGCATGCAACGCTTCACAAAATACTCCTAGTTTTCCCCCTTCCGTACCATAGCAATCTCTGTCTGTCATTCGTTTACTCCACATAAAACGACCTGTGTAGATTGTAGATTTACGTACACGTACATATATATATATATACACATACACACATATATATACGTGTGACTCCCACATGTACATCGCCTCTCCGGAGCGGCGGGGGGCGGGAGGTTATATAATCGAGATAGGGGCATCTGCTATATAAAGGGACAGGACGTGGTACAGGAAAGCAAGTCTTATACGACAGCGTTGCTCTCCTAGCTACCATTAAAAGAAAAATTCTACACATGAATAGATACACACACACACACACACACACGAAATACTGAGCACAGATGCTTGCACCCATCTCCGTAAATGCGTATGTATGTATGTATGTGTGTGTGTGTGCATATATATGGGTACATACAGAGAGACACAGAAATACGTAAATATGCGTAGGCACCAGGAGAAAACCCGCCGAAGTAGAGGGGAACGATTTCGTATTTTCACAAGAGGCTGCGTCCCCAGAAGAGGCACACGTGATTGCAGAAGAGAGCTGCAACAGTCCATATCACGAGGCGAGGGGCCGCACTGATGCTCCTGCTGCCCACACATGTATATTTTTTTCTTCCGACCCACGGGTACACGCATACAAGTGAAGACGCAGACGCAGCACGTGTATAAACTGACGTATGCGAGTACTGTCACGCAGGCGCAATGAGGCAAAGAGGCGCGCATACACAACTTCATTGGTACAGGCGAGAGGAACGAAAAAAACGTACGGAAATTCAGATAAAGAAAGTACGTCGCCCTGGCATGCAGGACCTCACAGAGAGACGTGTGAAGACTTCTAAATTTATTAGGAGAAGCAGCGCATGCACGTTTCCGTGCGAACAGACACATGCAGTTACACATCCACGTAGACAATAAATCACGAGTGTATACATACGCGAGGGCATACACATATACATATATATATGGACGACAAAGCAGGAGCTTGAATACAAGCACAAATCTACACACAGACAGAGAGACCCGTCTACTCAGGGGACGAGTTAAATCCACCTGAAGAAAAACTCATATCACGCGGCTCTCCACAGCGGCAGTTACGTATGTTCGTCATCTGCATTTCTCTCTGTTCTTTGTATATACTATACATACTGTGTATATATATCTATACACACATACAAATACCGCGTATATGTGCATACACATACACGTGTATATATACATATGTGTATACATGTATATATATGTATAGATGCATCCGTTCTCTGTATACAGTATACACACACATACGTGAACAAAGACACCCACACATTGGCAGATGCATGGATGCAGCGGCAACGGCTTCTCAACGTCAGAAAGTTCACGAGACAAAGCGCCTCTCGACGAGCAATTTCCCCCGGCAGTCACGCGGTCTACTACAACGCGCACACCTGCTTCCGCACGTACACACACATGCATATATTTACAGGGACGCACACACACATATATTGATATATATGCCACCGTAATTCTCTACACACATACATATACATATATATGTATACGCAAAGGTACATAAATACAGGTACACTCACACACATACGACTACGTAGCAACATACATATACAGACATACACATATACACATATATATATATATATATGCCACCGTAGCTATCTCTCTCTCTACATATATATATATATATGCATAGGTACATACATATAGGCACACTCACGCACACACGACTACGCAGCAACATACACAAAGACATATATATATATTATATGTATACCATCGTAGCTCTCTACGTATATATATATACGTAGGTACATACATTTAGGCACAGTCCCACACATACGACTACGTAGTAACATCCACACACACATACAGAGACACACGTACATGTGTGATGTAGGCGGGCAGGGATATATACAGGGACAGGCCTGTGCAGGACGGCCCTACGACGACACGCTTTGCTAGGAGGACTCAAGTAGATCCTGCGTGAGAGAATATACGTTGCGAGGGAAAACACACAGGCGGGTCATCTCCCTGAGGCTCGCAGACATTCAGAAGAAAATGAAAAAAACGTACCCCCACGTTTAGAAAGAGAAAAAGAAAAGAGGAAACCTCCATACACGAAAAGAGAAACGTACACGTATGTATAGAGCGAAAAGGAGAGGACAAAAGAAGGGAATGTACAGGTATATAAAGAGCATGAGAGAGAACGATAACGACGAGAAAGACAGGGACGTCACACTGCGTATGGTGGCAGCTGGTAAGATAGTACGTAAAAATACTCTAAGTTCGACGTCTGTGCGGTGCGGCAAGAGCAGGCGAGAAAGCTGTGGACCTTTACAGAAGAAAAAGGACCACACTTACGAATGTCCAGTCGAAGATAAAGTCGTACTGATATCCCTCCCTGAAGAAGAGATCTTTAAACAAACGCCGAAGATAGGAATAGTCAGGCCGGTCTTCGAAGCGTAAAGAGCGACAGTAGTTCAAGTAAGTAATAAACTCAACTGCAAATCAACATCACACAGACCCACATAGAAATTCTGCAAAGGAGGTATACACATATATATACATATATATGTATATATGTATACATATATCGTATGGGACACAGACAAGGACACGTATATATATATATATATATGAAGACGTACACATACTTCTTGTGTGTCTCACAAATTCAGACACACGTGTACATATATATATATATATATATATATTCCAGTGGGAGGGATTTTGTGAACGACTATGGGATGCAGAAAATATAGATACGGAAAGGAAAGAAAAAAAAGAAGTGGAAAATAGGCATGTAATAGTACATGCATGTGAATACATGACAGCAGACTGATGACAGGCATGCGGTCAAGTGTTGCGTACGTGTCTGTCTTTACCTACATACCGCGCAGCAGATCTATCTCCACATATATATATATACACCTATACAATATGTACCTACAAAACGACGGCGCGCTCTATCTACATATATATATACATATATATACTTACATAATATGTATCTACAACGAGACAGAGTGACAAGGTGCACATATGTATATATATCTATATATGTTATACTCATCTACAGAGAAAGAAAAGTTGACGCATACATATGTAAAGAGAGACGGATAGATATATAGAGCTAGGCAGATATAGAGAAAGCACATATACTGATAAATACATACGGATAGAACTTGACAGATGGAGGTACGTGCCTCCCTTTCGGTATGAGCAAAGAGAGACGGACAGATACATACAGGTAGATATGAATAGGCACGTACAGATATATCGGTACACATAGATATGGGTAGAATAGATAGATATAGAGAGATATACTGCTAAATACATACGGATAGATATTTACAGATGCAGGTACGTGCCTCCTTTTCGGCACGGCTGGGTAGAATTTTCTGCTCGTGACGGCGCAGTGCTGCGACATGTACTGCGACAGCGTGTTCGACAAATGTATGAACTTCTCCCGTCAGACGCTTCTACGGAACCAGGAAATGCAAGACGAGTAGTAAAAACAAATCCTCGGCTGCTTCTTGCGTCGCTGTACAAAAGTGAAGCGGGAGAAGTACCAGCCACTTAGCAGCCACGACAGGCACAGCAGCAGCAGCAGCAAAAATGAAAAAAGGAAACCAGCAGAACGAGCCGCTACAGCCACAAGTGCAGTACCGACCGCAGCAGAAGCAGAAGCGCTGCACGGTTACACTCCTCACAGGACGGCAGCAGCGACGGCAGCAGAAGAAACAGCAGCAGCAGCAGCAACGCCTAAAACAGGGGAGGTAGAAAAAAGGAGGAACGGAAGAGCAGCAGGAGGAGCTGCAGCTTGAGAAAAGAAAAACCAGCAGCAGACGTAATCCCCCCCCCCCCCCCCAAACGAGCACGAGAAGCAGAATAGGAAGACGAGGAGGAAGAGGAGCAGCAGTGGCGCAGCAGAAGCAGCAGCAGGCGTGGGACCGACTGCTGGGAATCAGCACGAGAAGAAGTGGGTACGCAGCAACACAGAGCTGACGAGAGAGAGAGCGCGGCGAGTATGTCGAAGGGAAAGCAGTACAAGACGATTTCCACGATCCGTCACAGCAAAGATGAGCAGCAGCAGGAGCAGCAAAACGGAGAAAGAAAATATACGGAGAGTCGCGAGAAGCAGCAGCAGCAAAAGAAGAAGAATAGTAGTACCTCTATACGCAGGAGAAAAACGAACAGCAACAAGAAAAGCAAGACTGTCTCTCCGGGGCAGGAGACAAGAAGAAGCAGCATAAAGCCACGAGATGTAAAGGGGCAGCTAAAACGAGGAGGAAAAGGAGGAGAAGCCAAGAACACGCAGCAGCAGGTGGCCTGCAGAGAACAGGTGGCTGGCTGCTCCACGGGTGAGGCGCACGTAAAAGATGCGGACGGTGTGGGGCGTCGACGGCGGGAGAGGTGGGCGTACAGGGAAAGTGTTTGCAGAGAACTTCGATAGGAGTGGACATTTTCTTTTCCATGATTTTGTCATATTTGTCTTTCTTTGTTGTCGCTTTCAAGCCTTGCCATGGCAGAGACCCTCTATTAAAGTACATAAGAACGTAGCCAAGTGCCTCAAGGTCGTCTCTTCTGCTTTGCTCGATCCCAAGGTGCGTATTTATCGACGCATATCGAGCTGTGCCTGCAACAGACAGAAGACGAAAAAGAAGAAATGTGGTGGGGAGACACGAGAAAAGAGAAGTCGCGAGAAAAGGACAGAAACCGGAAGATACGAAAAGACAGAGACGTTGGGAAACGCATGCACAAAGAGACGTACGAAACGTCCTGAACAGATTTATCTGCCATGAAAGATTTCTGCGTTCCTCCTGGCCACCTCTCTCTGCGTCTGCCTATCACATCGTCGCCTCTCTGTCTCGAGCACGCGAGACATATAGAGAGAGGAAGGTCCGTCGTACATATAAATATATGTATGTAGACACGTGCACAGATACAGAGACGGACAGGCAGGTACACAGGACTTATATATATGAAGAGAGCCATAACGAGGTAGACACACGCACATTCATGTGTAGATATATGCGGAGGAACGCACCCCCCGTACTACGGCGACGAAGGGACATGCACTTCTCTTTACAGCGACATAAATGTACATGAAAAAGTGAAGAGATGTATTTGGTAGAGATGTGTGTCACCACAACCACGAGAGAAGTTTTCTGCAGGGCGGACCACCAGCAGGAGAACTGCGAAGAAGAAAACGTCTGGCTCGGGATGCAGAAGGCGCGCGAGGGCAAGCCGCGAGATACGTTTGCGTCGCGAGCCAAAGAGAAGGGAAGACAGGTGCAAAACGCATTACGAAAGAAGCATAAATAACAGACAACAAAGCAGGTGCACCGCCCACCATACGCACCCGTGTAGATCTATCTATCCACATACATACGACTGGCTGTGTGTCTCTGTATATATATACATGTATGTATGTTATGTATGTTATGTATGGGCGTATACGTACGTATGCTTGTTATGTAGTCCTAATGTATGTTATGTACGTTGTGCATGTTATGTGTGGTATGTATGTGCGTATGTACAGAGGCAGAAGGGAAACAGCAGGAGAAATTAAACGAAAAATTTCTCGAAGTCGAGTCTCGTGCACCCGTGCGGAGGAGAGTAAAGACGGCGAGAGCGCATCGCACACAGAAGATAAAACTTTAACCCCCATGGACACACAGGTATATATATGTTCATACCCTCATATATGCATATGATTTACACACATGTGTAGAGATGCCTACGCACGGCATGGAGTATACACGTAAGAATGACATACGTTGTCCAGCACACTTCGGAGCATACCTGTGTCTACGCACACAGGTAGACACACACATTCTGTATGTTTAGAAACATATAGAGATACGCGAATATAGATATACACTCGTGCGGGCACGCATACGTACGTGTGCCTACATATATATATATATATATATATATGCGCAAATCAAATCCTGTCCAGCATATAGAGATGCGCATATATATATATATATACACGCACAGGTACACATATATGTGTGCCTAAACATATATATATGCGAATCGAAACCAGCTTCTTAGACATGTTGAGTATACCCACATATACACAAGTGTATGTGCAAACACATATATATATATATAAATAATACACTGCCAAGCTCCTTTGATAAGTGGATCATATCCACACCCGTGTATATATATATATGTATACGAATCAAACAGTGTCTAGCACCTCATATATTTTGAGCGAATACACTCATATATACAAGTGTGCCTACATATATACACACGTTTACGTATGCATGTACATGCTTGCGCATCAAACTTCTTCGTCACTACATTTAAAAAGGCAGGAGCACCACGGCCATCCCTTCATGTCCCGGCCAACGCACATGCGGAGGAAAAAAAAGAGGCTTCGTATACCGAAGTAAGTCACCCACACCTATGCACCTGCACACATATACATGTGTATGCGTACAAATACACATGCAGAGAGTTACGCACAAATATATATATATATATATATATATATATTAATATATACATATGTAGGTAGAGTCTAGTGATACAGAAACATATATATATATATATGTATACAGTGGACTGATATAGATAGTCACACACACACACACATACCTAGATATACGCAATGCCGTACTGAAGGTCCGCTGTATATATATGGAACTTCCTCTTTATAATATTGCACATGTATATACATACCTACGTATATACACCGCATATACATAGTGGCGCAGATGTACACATATATACGTATAGCGCCTGAGTAAACTATAAAATTGTCTTATATATACAGAGAGAGAGAAACGTATGCGCACGGCGTGAGCAACTTCAAGTTTAACAGTTCTGATAAGGTGTTATATATATATATGCGTGCTCACACTGCCCCGTACGCAGACACATATATATATATATATATATATATGAATATATGCAAACTTCTATGGACACATATCCTTTGATCTGTGCACGTACAAGCGAAGATATGTACATATGTGTATAGAGAGATATGCACATGTGTGTATATACATACATATATGGAGCGCCTCCCACATTACTGGGAAGTAGAGACGGCGCCAACAATTATATTCATCCACGTAGACATGAACATACATGTAGACGATGTCCTCACGTATAAATCCATTGCAGGCCATATCTATTCACACGTACGTACATGCATACATATACATATAAATACACAAATACACGTATACATATCTCTACACAGATATACACGTATGCACACACACATATGTATTTACTGATATACAAGTGTAATATATATATCTATACATTCACAGATATACACGTCTACACACATACATACATACATACATTCACATATATTTACTGATACACACCTGTACATATATATATATATATACACGCTTACGTACATACATACACATGTATTTTCTGGTATCCACGTGTACATATGTGTATATTTATACATAAAGTTACTATTATCCCCGTATGTATATACAGTTACTAGAATAGCGTGTATATAGAGAAATTTGACACAGTACGTGGCAGTATATAATTCTCCTTGTAGATGAGTACGATAGAGGAACACGGGAGAAGTCCACGGCCGTTGTCACAGATGCACAGGTTTGTTTACCCGAGACCGCTGGCCACAGACGCAGCAGTGGCCGGTGTACCGCGTTCACAACAGCAGCAGCAGCAGAGGTAGCAACAGCAGCAGCAGCAGAGGCAGGAACAGCGGCGGCACAAGCATCAACAGCAGCAGCAGCAAGTGGAGCAACGGCAGCAGTCCAGCAGATGGCACAGAGATGTAGCAACAGCAGTATTTAAAAAAGTAGCACTAGAAGAACAATCCTCCCATCCACCAGAAGAAGTGCAGTCATTCTTCAGGAGAAGCGATAATATTTACCTGTCAAATTTTTCCCTTCCCTGTACGGGATATGTTGCTGCGTCTTTGGGTCTCGGTACTTCTTGGCGAGCCCGAAGTCGATAATATATACAACCGACATTTTCTTCCCTCTCCCTATCAAAAAATTATCCGGCTTGATATCTCTGTGGATGAAATTTTTGCTGTGTACAAATTCAATCCGGTTCAGCTGCAGGAACAGCAGCAAAAGCAGCTCACTGCACTTCCACATATACATATATATACGCAAGGAGAGACAGAGAGAAAGACAGACAGAGACAGAGATGCACATACATGTGTATACGCATATACACACACACACATATGCATATATACATATATATATATATATACATCATCACATATATATATATATATATATGTTCATGGATGTATACACACGCTTACACAGACAAACACATCCACACACATATACATATAGATACACATACACACGTGTGTATGTGTATATATATTCATGTATACGCACATACATACACAAACGATGCACACAAAAAAATATACACACATACATATATACAGATACATACATTCATACCCAAATATATATATATGCAAGCACGCATGCATGTGCACATGAAATAGTCACGTAAGCACATATACGTATACAATACGTATACACACATACAACGTCCATAAAAAGATCTGGTGGGAAGACAGCTTTACGTTCGTTATATATATATATATATATATATACACTCATGTCTACATAAATACATATATTCCGTAATAGGCATGTATGTACTGATACGAAACTAGACACGCGATGTCTACCCGAACGGGGCCTAAAGCTACACACACGTACGTATATAGACATGTGCGTGTGTACATCCATATATGTGTGTACATACATATATATATATAGGAAGTGCGTATATATATGTATAGATATTGATATATGTGTGTATACATATATATATACACACTTATGTAGGAAGTGTGTGTATATATATATAGGTGTGGATATACAGGCGGTTCGTGGGGCGGAGAGACTTCTACCTAGGCGTGCGTACGTAGGTACTAGGTCGACGGGGACGTACAGCAACGTTTTGTGTAATATGTGCCCATCTACATGCATTTGGATGAACGCGAAAGACCGACCGAGGGACAGAAAGGAAGACTTGCCGTGTGTTTGTGTGTCTTTCGGTTTAAACATGTCTGTACGTACATGTGTGCATGCATGCGAAGACAGAGACACGCAGATACGGAGATTCGGAGAGACGGAGACGGAGACACAGAGAGGACAACTACGTACATTCCCGTCTTCCGCGGCAAAGCAGCCACATGTGTGTGCGTACACTAATATGTGTATGTGTGTGGATCTCTTCCTGTGTTTTCCTTCGTTTTTTTGTATTTACGTCTTCCCTGGTGCGCGTTCCTCCCTTTATAGATGTACACACACACATACATACGCATATACGTACACGTGTACGGACATATCTACGACCCTCTGCACACGTGCAGCAAGTCTGGCTCTGTGTACACACACACGTACATATGCGCATGTGCGCCCCTCTGTACGCCTCCCCTCCCGTACTAATTTCCACACATTTTTCTCTTTTTGAGACTCCCCCTTTCGCCCGGTCTCCCCCTGCCTTCTCCTCCGTGTCTCCGTCTCCCCCACCCCACACACATACGCACCCAAGGAGACACGCTGCACTATTTGTGTGCGGGTCACACACACACATGAGCAATTATATCCACGTACACATATACATGTACAAACAACCATACACATCGATATATACATGAATACACACATAATCATATATGCATATATGTGTGTTTACGTAATAGATGTATATAGAATATGATATAAAATCTGTCCTACATAGATTCTCACATCCATCTACTATATACACACTGCGGTAGCTATACGCATACAACATACATGTACATACATACACCTACATATATACACGCATAAATACATACAGAATGATATACACATGTATATATTTATGTGTATGTCTACGTAATAAATGTGTATATAACATGATAGAATATCTACTCTGTAGATACTTACTTACATCCCTGTATAGACACAGGGGGTGTTATATGCGTACATACATGTACAAACATACATAGGATATCATATGTATCACAACGTATGCATATTACCTGTCATACATTTACATACATATACATACATACATATACAACCATGCAAATACATAACTATGTGTACACAACAGAGGTATACATACTCTGGTACAATATCTATCACAAGGTATACTTAGTATCTGTCATACACATATACATATGCATATAACGTATATGTACATGTACGTGATAGATGTGTATGTAGTATGGTATGATATCTATCTCAATATATATGTGATGTCCCCATCTGCCCATCAGGCGTCCCGTCCCCCACTTTTCCCCTCGTATGTCCACATATATATATATATATATATGTATACAGTCGAAGTGTGTCTCCTCTACTACCTTGTTACCAAGCGTGGGGGTACTACACACACATCTCGTATGTCCACATTCATGTATATTATATACGCTGGCACCGCTTCTCTCAGCGGTCCTTGTTCCGTTTGTTCAATAGATCCCCCCTCCTTTTCTTTTCAGTAGAAAGAAACGTCCCATTTGACCTCTCTGCATGCTTGATAAACGTCCCCTCTCTGCATGCTTGAAAATTTTCTTCGAGAGAAAATACGATCGATCGAGAAAGTGAAGCGCAGACGTCCCACTCGATGTCTCTCTGCAGGGCTGGGAACTTTCTTAACGAGAAGCGAGAGCTGACACGGAAGGTACCTTCCCACTATTTGATATCTCTGCATGCCAGCAAGCGACTTTTCTAAAAAGCAACAGAGACATAA
This sequence comes from Sarcocystis neurona, assembly GCA_000727475.1. NCBI lineage: Eukaryota > Apicomplexa > Conoidasida > Eucoccidiorida > Sarcocystidae > Sarcocystis > Sarcocystis neurona. The sequence continues at coordinate 138,127 of KL647308.1, forward strand.
AAGAGAAGAACGAAGAGACGCGTTTCATCGGATCCCTCTGCATGCCACACAGAGAGAATACAGGGAGCAGAAAAGAGAGCAGAGCTGCACGAAGGTCCCGAATGATATCTGCACGTACTTGAGATAGAGAAGCAAATACTACGAAGAGACGTACCATTTGATCTGCAAGCATAAGGACGGTTTTGAGAGACAACTTCCTGTTGCAGATGGTGAATAAATCTTCGAGAGACGGGCCAAGCAAGTCGATGACCATCACGTTGTAGTCCCCCTCGATCCCGTACCAGTGCACCATCGGGATGCCGATACCTCCTGCCAGAAGCTTGTAGAGTTTTGACTCGTACAACAGCTGCGGATGCTTCGATTTGATCGACTCCAACTTTATGGCCACCTCGTCCCCGCTCATAATGTTCGTCCCTACAGGAGAAGAAAATCCGCAGCAGAAGCAGCACAGAGGCAGACGGCGCGCGATGTACGGGAGACAGCGAGAAGAAACGAACAGAGGGACACACACTCGCATACGTGCGTACACGGGACGAGTGAGGCAAATATACACGCACGTATACAGGCAGTCGAATACTGACGTGGTCGTCTAGAAGGGGCGACGTGGCTGCTGCAAGCGGATGTGTCATATGACGCAGTCAGAAGAAAAAGACACCCACCCACACACAGACACTAGAAGAACAATAGGGACAGACACACAGACAGAAATAGATACACACATAGGTATGGATAGATACAGATATAGATAGATATAGATTGATAGATTTACACAGATATAGGCGGAGAGATACAGATGGAGACAAATACAGGTAGACACAAATGGACAGATATAGAGTAGACAGATGCGGGTAGATAGATAGGCAGATAGACAGATACACATACAGACAGACAGATATAAGTAGATAGATATACTACACACACGTAGAACTACTGCTGCTGCTGCGTGTGTGTTCCTGCAAGAAGGCCTCATAGTACACGCCCACACACAGGGATGTTTACACACACGTGTACACGTGTCTACGCGTAGTACTTCTTCGAAAGGCAGTAATGTATACACATATATATGTATATGTACGCGCACATACATATACACACGCGCACAAATATTTATGTGTATACCCCTACGTGTATATAGAGGCACACAGAAAGCAAGAGAGGCATACACGCACAGAGAGAGAAATGGGTATATACGAATATGCAAATCTACGTAGTATATGTACACGAAGGACAGAAAGAGAGGGCAGGACACACACATACGCACACAGAGGGACAGAGAGACATGTGTGAAGAGGTTTATACATACGTGGACGTAAAAAAAAGGACCCAAGACAGACCAGGACAGAGACACGCATGCGTGGAGAGGGGGACGGGTGAAGACCCGCTTTTCTGTTCGTACACACTGTTCTGAGTAAAATATGCGGAGACGGATGGAAGGGAAGTGACGGTGGAAAAGCGAGAGCTGGAAGCCTGCGCAGGTTTTGCGAGAACTCGACGTCTATTGGCACGTTTGTGAAGGCCGAGGAGACGGAGAAACTCACTGGCATTCACACACACGTAGGACACACCCGTACGTAGTGAAAGGATTGTTACGGAGAGTATCCTACCCAGAACCATAAACATACATATGCACACACATATATATAGATACGCATGCAGAGAGGGAGGTGCTGGGTGTGTCCAGGTGGGGAGGGGGGTGGTATTCAAGAAGGAGACATCTACGAAATTCAGTCATATGATGCATCCGTACGTATTCCTATTAATCATATATATACACTTTATGGACTTTTGTTGATACATAGAAAGAGATGGATACATGGATAAACAGGTATACATATATGTATAGATACACACATATTGCACATACTCATGTTGACACACGTACACATATATACATATATACATACCACACGGACATATATATACATATATTTTGTACACACGTTGATACATATGCATACATACATATATACATATATATTACAGGTACACCTCTTGATAGGTACACCTGTTGACACATCCATGTAGATACAGATATTACAGCGACTCTTGGTGGCACACATACATACGTATAAATACTGGTAGATCATAAATACTGGTGGATTCTTTTATATATATGTCGTAGGACATGCTACTGATATATATATATATATATATTTATGTACACGTGTATATAGAGAGAGAGCGACTCAGAGTGGAGGAGGGATGAAGAAGTTTTAGAACAGCGTCGTGACTGAGAAGAGACACTGGTGGACACGTGTGTCTTTTTCTTCATTTTCTGCTGCTTGCAGAGGGAGATTCACAGAAATCCAGCAAATTCACGTAAAGAAGTTGACACACACACACACACACAAAGACATAACTTGCGAATAGATAAAGAATGGTTGATATACATAAGAAACGCAGAGACAGAGAGAAGGACTTCGAAGGGAAGGTAAATCACCCGGGGATCTCTCCCCTTCAACATCGGGGACACACAGTCACACAAACACACATACGCATCTATATGGATAGATCTACGGACGCATACCTACATGACCACAGCACACACATATATGTAGCTGTACACATATATACGTAGTGTAGGAGTGAATATACACACAGATATAAATACACGCATACGCAGAAGCACGAAGAAAAGAACTACCCAGGTACCCCTGTCAGGCACACAGATAGTTTAAACATATACATATAAATAACATATAATCATATATATACACATAAAGGAAGTATATATATATATATGACGGATATATTCGTATACAATCCAAACGTCCTGAGACTTTAGACAGATGCCACATATAGAAAAGCATACACGCTGATATGTGTATATATATGTATATATATATATCGGTGTAACGCAACGGGAAGTTAGAGAGATGAAGGCGCCTGCAAGCACCAACTCATACGTACGTCTGCGAGATGACAGGCATGCGCATGCGCAGGCGGATGAACTCTGCGTAGATGCTACTATCAACCTGCAGACTTCCCCGCTTTCTCATATTTATATCTATTTCTACGCACGCTCTCTGTCTCTCTTTGTATATATAAAATAAACACACATCCATACATATACACGTATCTATGTATATGTATACCCACACGTACTCACCATACCTACATCTACGCGCATATATATATATATGTACGTATACATATATATATATATACATGTATGCGTATATATACATACACGTATACACATATGTATACACCTATATACACACATATATATATCTATGTCGACGAGCATATACATATACAGGTGTATACATATAAAGTACATATCTATGTATGCAGATACGTGTATACATGTATATACACGCATGTATGTATATATGTATGTACACACATGTATGTATACACCCCTATATACACAGGCATATACTACGTATAAATAATATGTATAGCGAACTGATGCATGTATACAGGGGGTAATACTTACGTGTGAGAAGAGAACATACGCACAAGGAGAAGGTTTTTATGAAGACACCGCAGCAAATGTCACTCCCACTCCTTTACAGAGTCATGGCGCACACATCTACAATATCATATCGATGAACGAAACACTTATATTCATCTCTACGTACAATATTATATCGATTACCATAACATCTATATTTATATAGAGAGAATATCACATCTATAGAGAGGGAGAGAGAATATCATATCGATGGTCAATATATACCTATATATGCTATCAGTTCGACAACATATACATGTATATAATATCATATCGACAATCAAAACATCTATGCTCATACATGTATATATGTAGAATACCATATATACGTAGAGAGTATCATGTAGATAATCAGGAAATCTATACTTGTGTGTATGTATGTATGTGTGTATGTGTGTATGTATGTATGTAGTATCAAGTCGATCATCAAGATACCTACATCTATGTTATATATGCACATGGGGTACATATACTGGTGGATGTGTATACAAAACATATATACATGCATGTATATGTATGTACGGGGTGTACATATTCTGGTGGATAATCACCCACATGTGCGTCGTACATGCGTTGTGCAGATAGGTGTATAAGTTGTTCGTAGAGATGCGCGTATAGAGAGGGGCAGTGAGCGAACGAGCGAAAGGGAGACGGGGGGGGAGACGAAGAACGCGCGGACGCCGGGAAGCGGATTTCCTACGAAGACGACGGAAGCGAGTTCATTTGGACACGCGCGAATATACAGAGAGGCACCGCAAAATTCTGCGACATATAAATATCCAAGAGTATGGGTCAGCTACAGAGAGAGAGGGATATATATAAAGAAATATGCAGGAAAAGGAGGAGACCACTCTCACCACAGCGCGCGTCTGCTGTCTATAATAATGAACGTACAACAAATGAAGAACTCTTCACGCCAAACCCAACAGTGACGTCCCCTTGACGTACACATACGCAGGAATATACGCAGGAATACAGCAGGCAGCGAGAAGAGCGCGGCACGGTGGAGAGAAGGGCCGGGAAAAGAGACGGGCAGGCAGTGGGTGAGAAACCGCGCGTGTGTGGGGTCGCAGGAAGAGACGAGACGGAGACGACGAGGAAAAGGAGAAAAGGGAAGAGAAGGGAGTCCAGCAGCAAGTTTCGTAACTCACCAACGTAAATGTCTCCGAAAGAGCCACTGCCAATTTTCCTCCCCAGACGATATTTGCCCCCCACGCGTACCTCCATCCTTTCTACTCACGACAAGTATCTGCTGCTGCTGCTGCTCTTCCTTATAGTACTATAACTGCCTTGTACCCTGCAAGAGAAGCTGCTCGTATATTGCTGCTGCCGGTACACACAGCCGCGACCGTTGACCAACTGCTGCTGCCGTGCACAGCGCCGCTGCTGTCCTCCGTTGACAGCGCCGCTTCTGCGTCGACTTTTTTGCCTCCTGTGCTGCTTTTTTCGCAGGAGTTTTTGTGGTAGACCTGCAGCGCAGCTGCGAGAAGTCTCCTCGCGAGGCAGGTAGCCGGACCAACGCCGTTGCTGCTGCTTCTGCGAGGGTTGTGGAGTAGCGCTTCTCTGTCGCACCGCTGGTGTTGCTCTTGCTGCCCACTTTCTCTTCTTTGCTGCTGCAGACGACTTCGTCTGTCTCCGCTTGCAGCAGCAGATGGAAGGCGAGTTTCTCTTCCGCTTCAGACGGGCAAGGCCCTTCTCCCCAGCGCGCAGCTCTTTGGCGCGTCCCTTTCAAAGCGGGTAGCTCTCCCCCCGTGAAAATCCACGCACGCGGGGACGCTTATAAAGATGAGGAAAACGTAGGAACATACACTATGTAGGTCTATGTACGTATATGGGGATGTGCGCACGAACGCCCTAGGCACACAACTTTTTGTGGAAGAAGAGAGAAGCAATAAAGAGGTGAGTGTAAAGCGACGGAAATTTCTACACTACACACAAGTGTAGACACAGAGAAAGATAGAACAACTCGCAGGAACAGGCATGGGTGTATCTCTCAAAAGAGGAAATCTACAAAAAGATATACGGCCACCAGGTGCGTAGAGAGAGGTACACACGCTGCTGTATAAACTGCAGAGCAACGGCAGCTGGATACGGCGACTCAAATTTAGAGGAGGACAGTCGGCAGCATCTGCACGTCCCACAGGAGGAAGACAGAAGCTCGCAGCAGGCCTCCGAGATAACAAAAGAAACGGCGGTGAGACACTTCCTCGCGCTCTCTTCTTTTTCTTCTTCTGAAACACTTTCTTGGCATCTCCTTCTTCAACACCCTTTTCTCCGCATTTTCCTTTCTTCTTTCATTTCCTTCTTTCTTCAGTGACTTCTGCCTCTCCCCCCCGCCGTGCTCGCACACACACACGTGCAGAGACCTAACAACAGTACAGGAGTTGTATATATGTATATAGGTATACGTATATAGGTATATATATATATATATACACGTATACGCACGTCGGCTAAAAGTATGTAGGGTATACGTATATGTGGAGAAACGGATGTGCACGCCCCACCGGACTCATGTGGCCGCGTACAGAGACAGGACGACCCGACTGCATGCACTGTAACGCACGGCTTGTTTGCTTCCTTGTGGTACTTCTCGCAACATCACGGCAGCGTCTCGTCTCTCGCTTGCTTCTCGCGCGTGCAACAACAGCAGCAGCACTTCAAGCAAGAGAGCGAGAAGAGCTCCCACAAGTCCACATAAATATCCCTCCGTACAGACATACGCAGCTGTTCGTCTGCAGGCGTGTTATATGGGAACTTCTGGAGAGCGGAGAAAGGAGAAAGTGGGGACGAGACAGCAAAAGAAGAAGGAACTGCCTGCCACACACGCGGCAGACGAAGACAGAGAGAGTAGTGGGCAACAACAGCAACGCGCCGCGCTTCAGGTAGCTACGCAGACAAAATCTATATATCGCTATACATACGTCTTTATAGGTATACACATATATAGAGAGAATCCCCAGGAGACGAATACACGGACTTTTGAGCATGTGAAATAAGACACACACGTGGCTAGAGGAGTTTATACGACCTCGTCCTTGCTTCCGCCTTGTTCTTCTTAAGCACCCCCAGAAACACGAACGGAGAGCAGAGCCTGTAAACTGGCGCGCATGCAGATACGCCGGACATATACGGGAGGAAAGACACACAGAAAAAGAGAGGTGCAAAACGCATGCACGGGACGGCGGAGACGAGACGAGACGGAAAAAAAGAGGAAGCCAGAGGGGAGGGGTGACGGAGCTATGCGTGGAAGGCGGGCACGGAGGAAGAAAGTCACCTTCCCGCCTGCATGCGCGACGGCGATTTTCCCCGTTTCTATGTACACAGACGGACACTCGGACGAGCCCCACGCATTTCAACTGCTGCAGAGAAGCTTCTTGCGCTGCAGAGTAATGTCTGCCCGTCGAAGAGATCGCATGCAAAGCGCATGCAACGGAGATCCATTGCTGCGTCCACGTCGCGCATGCACGCCGAAAACGTTTGATGTCTCAGCGGTGACCAAGTGCATATTTTCTCCTCGTATGCTGCTCACTGTCCACTGCAGTTCTTGACTTCTACGCTTCACAAGCGCATGCAGAAAATACCTCCTGCGCCCGCGGGTCTTGGCTCTCTTCGCATACACGTCTCCTACCTCCCTACGCAACACGTATGTATGTATGTACTCTCTTCACACACCCACGCATAACCTACCCCAACGCTTCCCATGTGTATACATATGTACATGTATTTATATATACATATATATATATTCTCCCTGTGGCTCAGGAGAGCACATGCGCTCTGTTCCACATGTGAGAATTTCTTTTCTTGACTGCGTCTGTGTCGCGCCTCTCTCTTCCTGCGGGTCTGCTTCACACGCGCGCATGCATATACTGCGCACTGGTAGTCTTCAAGCCTTCTCTACTGTCTTGATGTACATAAAGAGTATCGCACCTCACACATGCATGCGTTACATGTGTGGTCACCCATCCCATAAAAACACACGCCTTTCTCTTTCTGTCTCGCTGGGTATTCGCTGTCCTGCACGCCTCGTCTGAGCAAGACTTTCTTTTCTCTCTACCGGCTGTCTTCCACGTCCACGCCTACTGCTCTCAAAGACGTGTTCAGGCACTCGCTCTCACTCTCTGTATTATATACAAGCTCACTACACCGCCATCTTTACTACGTGCGTCTTCCACACAAACGACGTATAGACAGCAGCGGCTTTTTCTACGTGCTTCGCACAGGCAGACATTTACTCCACAGAGTTCTTCTTCCAAACCTGCTTCCGCGTATCCTACTTGTATGCATGCCCCTGCTGCTGGAGAACCTGGTGTCCCGCACACACATGCACCAGCAGCATCCCACGGGGAACACAAACACTGGTCCCGTCTTCGACTGCTTCCTGCTGCTACGCCTGCGATCGCTTCCCGCTGGCGGTGTTCTGCACTTGCTAAAGTCTCCTAACTTTCCACACGTGCATGCAGACAACCACCGGGAGAAAGGAAAGAAAGAAACGGAGGTACAGGCGTCTCCACCCCTGCTGTCGCTGCTGAGATTGTTGCATGGACGCGCCGCCGCCCGGCAGCCTGTGACGCAGCGCATACGTGCAGTGCGGACCTTAAATCGAGACAGAGGGACAGCAGCCAACAGGCGTTCGTCCACAGAAAACTGAAAAATAGAGACACGTGAAGAGGGACCAGCGGGCAGGAACTGACGGCGACAAGCAGCAGACGTTTCTTTCGGACGCAGCGCAGAGAGAGCGGGGCGCGCACAAGCTACACACACACACACACTTCTACCGCGGCGCATGCAGAGACATACGCATGCGTGACGATGTCTTCCTCTTCGGGATGGCGGGCGTACAGGGGTGGGGAATTCTTCTTTTCCTCTTCGTGGAAGAAGTGCCCACGAGCGGGTGCCCGCGCGATCGAACAGAAAAATCTACGCTGATGTGTCTTTCTTCGAGAAGGACCGCTGCTCCTCATGCACACACGTACCGAAGACGACAATCTTCTCACGGCAGGGTTGCATGCGCAGCAGGGAAAACTCTTCTTTTTCACAGCAAAACTGCGCGCAAGCAGACGGATATACTCCTGCCGCGTTCACTCGTTGCACCTCGTGCCTGCAGGCGCCCAAGTCTCCACACAGACAGGCTTTGCTCTGCAGCGTCCCTGCCTACATAAATGCACTTGGTCTATAACAGCAATATACACGTATACTTTGGACGAATGAATATATACCGGATCTTCACCCACCTCTATTACATATATTCACACAGAGGGAGTGGAGAAGAGGGAACAAAGTTCTACTCTGCGAAGGGACACTCCGCAGCAGCCGCTTCTGCACCACTCCACGCATACCCGTGCAACACGGAGAGGAGCGCCCCTCTCTCTTCGGCAAAGAAGAAGCAAGCGTCGACAGGCTGGTGTCGCTGCTGCAGCGCTACTGCTATGTAGTAATTCCCAGAATACACACAGAGGGACTGCAACGGACGCCTCCCTGCGCAGGAGGTGCAAACTTCCTCAGGAAAGCGCACCCACGTGACGCCGCTTGCTTTGTGTCTGTACGACAACTACAACTTGCATGCGAACTTTCTCTCAGGCGGAGACAGACGGAGATAAACAGAAGGAAAGGATGCCTGGCTTCTTCCGACAGATATACAGTCAGACTCTCAGGTCGCCGGGAGAAGACGCGCACGACGCAAGGAAGCGGTTTCGGGAACCGGTGACGGGAGCAGCGGGCGCAGCAGCAACTGTCAACGCAGGAGCACCAGCAGCAGCAGCGTCGCAACAACACCACGGCGACAGGACAACCTACAACGCATCAACCTGCCGGCTGCCAGTGAAAACGCTGCGATGAGTAGCCTTCTGAAAGAGGTATCTGCTGCCGCTGCTGCTGTTGCTCCTGTCGCATGCAGTGCTGCCGCGGCTGCTGCTTCGACTGTCACAGGCCCCTGCACCTGCTGCTGCTTTGCACGCGGCAACGCACGTAAAAGCAAGTCCACCGAAGAGAACCCCGCACAAGGAAGAAGGAGAGAGAGAAGAAGCGGAGGAGGGAAAAGCCAAGCAGTTTCACAAGGAGAAGCAAAGCGTCGATAACTTTCTACCAAGTCCCGCAGCCGCACAGACACGTATGTTTCTCTGCGCAGAGATGCGCAGCCAGCTTACTGGTATACGCAGGTATACAGATATAGACACACCTTCCCCGGCGTTTTTTTCTTTATGGAATAGATCTATTGAAGGGGCGAGAGCTACACAGAAAGCTAAAAAGGATCAACAGGCGCGCATGCAGGCCTGCACGAGGACTCTCTTCGCACACCACACACTTGAGAAAAACAGTCCACGCAGTGCGCGATTAAATATGTCGCTGCTTCACGCACACACATACACACACTACCCTGCCGTACTCCTACTCCACATGCCTGCGACGGCAACTGCAGCTGACCTGCTGCTGCTGCTCCCTGCGTCGAGTTGCTGGCGCTGCTGTTGCTGTTGTCCGGCTGTCGCAGCTGCTGCCGCGCAGTTGGCCGTGTTGCTGCTGCAGCTGCAGAGGGAGGCGTGTCTTCGCCTGCTGTCTTTCCACGAACTGGCCGCTGCCGCTGCGTGTCGTCTTCTTCGTCTGTTCTGCAGTTCTTCCTCTTGCTACTTCTCCGTCGTCGTCTTCTCCCGCTGCCGCTGCGAGGGGGTCCCCCGCCTGGATCTCTCTCTTTCTTCACATGCACCGGAGCAGCACATGAGTGTGTATATATGTACACACATGCAGATGCATGTATCTCGTGTCCTGTACACCTCGGCAGATATGAAGATACAAGCGCTGCAGTGCTGCTGCTACTTCCTTGGCGCTACCGGGCAGCTGTCGAACAAAACCGCTGCAGCAGTTGCCGTTGCTGATGCTCCTTGTCCTCCCTCGCTCGTTGTCGGTTCTTCCTGACGAAGTGTCGCGTGTCCTCCTGCTGGAGCTACTGTGACGGTCGCAGCTGCTGCTCCTGCTTGATGAGCACTTCCTGCTCACACTACGCTGGGGCTTCTGCTGCTGCTTCTTGTTCCACACGCGTGCCCTGCGGCTGCTGCTTCCTCTTGTTGTTGTGCGTATGCAGTCGCAGCAGAGGCAGAAGGCAGCGGCGAGGTTAGGCAGGCGAAATAGTCCCACGCACAACCGCGTCTTCTGTCCATGCGCAACGCCGCGGTGTTTCCCCACCCTACAACTGCCTCCTCCTCTTCACACACGTACAATACAGAAGCAGCAGCAGCAGCGCAGCGACGGCGTCTCTTCTTGCCGCAGGGCCTGTCTGGCTGGCTCTCAACCGCATGCAGTCGTGCCGCACACACACACACACACTGCAGCAGCTTTCTTGTTTTATGGAGGGAGAAGGCGATGGAACACGCGTATCTCTGCGCCAGCGCGGGTGCAAGACGGCCGCTGGTTTTCTTTTCTTCTGCGACCCCCGCTGACGTCTTGCTGCCGAGCGCCACACTACCGCTACTGTTGCTCCTTCACGCTTGCAACCTACCCTGCGGTCGCTTCCCCTCTCTCTCCTTAGCCGCGATACTGCTGCTGCTGTTCACCAGTCGCGGCAGTCATTGCCTTGCTGCTCCCACACGCGCAGGGGAGGCGTGATGCCCTGCTTCCCGACAAACGCTTGCAGCAGCTTTCAAATTCATGCAACACTCCGGCAGACGGCCGTCTTCACGGGCGAAGTAACTCGCAGAGGTGCACGCGGCGCCCCGTGGCAGATCGATTCTGCCCACTTTTCAAAACGCATGCGGCACTTTACCCGAATACGGAGTTCTCTGCGACACACATGCAGCAGCGCCGGCCGTCCCAGAGTCTCCAGTCAGCAAGCAGCAGCTGTCGCGTCTCTCGTTCTTCCTTGTCTCCTGTGCGTGGCTGTCTGATACATTTGCGTGTTGCAGCATGCCCCGCAACAGCAGGACACTACGGCGCCGCTGGGCAGAACCAGAACGGCCCAGGTTGCGGCTGCTCCTGCGTATGCAAGCAACTTCCTCTACAGAGTCGCAGACGGCGAGTCCTGCCGCCTACAGCAGCGCTGCGGTGGTCGGATGCCGCGCAGCACTTCTACCCGCGAAGAGGTCCACAGCAGCGTCGCAGACGGCAGACAGCGCACAGCTCACGCCGCTGCAGTCCTCTGCGTCACCTCGGCTGCTGCAGCCAGCGCATGTAACTTTTTCCTCGGCTGCCTTCCCCGCAACAACGGGACTGGCTGCTATCGCTCTTCTCCTGTGCGTGCGTTTTCGTCGTAAGAGCAGCAGCAGCTTCCTTGATGCCCACGTCTCTCAGCCGCAACCGCAGCAGCAGTAGCAGCCCCCAGTCCCACACAGAGCTGTCGCCCTAGCGGCTCTTCCGCGTGCAGAAGCAACAGCAATAGCAGCAACGGTGCGTGCGACCGAGCTCGATACGATCTAGCTGTTGTAGCAGCCCTCCCTCTTTACACTTCGCATGCAACGGGCAAACACGCTTGGAAAAAGAAAAAACCAGCAGCACCGATGAACAGCTGCACACTGCGGCACGCCAACGATCCGGTGAACCCAGTCCAAGCGCAGGCGACGGCGCACGCACAGCAGCAATGGCTTGCGTTCCCACGTGTAAAGCGGCGCCAGCAACAAGCGTCCTCGACATACATGTGCGGCAGCAGCTCTTTGCTGCTTCGTTCCCCTTTTTTTGGGCGGCTGCAGCACGGGTGCTGTGTCCCAAGCCAAATGCCACGGCAGCTCCACCCCTGCTACTGCTGCTGCTGCTCAATCTGCAGCTGCTAGGGGAGAAAAAGAAGGGCTGTCTCTCACCACAAGGCCGTCTCTCTCCGTCCTGCACTTCGCAGCTTCCTATTGAGACGTACGCACCACCTAATACGTCTGTGTGTGTACTCAAAAATAAGAGAAGAAACGTGTCGGTCCGGATGAGAGAGGGACCGCAACAGCGTATGTCCATGCACATACATATATGTGCTTGTGTATATTGCTACAGACAGACGAAAGACACAGAGCGACATACGAACATCCATACACAGACATTTATGTACGCATGTTCATAGACGCAGAGACATACACGTGTGTCTGCACGTACAAAAACCAGGAGAGAAACGTGACGAGCAGCGCAGTTCGGTTCCCTGTGCTGCAGCAGCTGATGCCGCAGAGACCAGGCGCATGAGGTGGTGTTGCTGTTTTTGCTGCTGCTGTTGTCCCTCGATTCCACGCTGCGTCGTCTTCTCTTGAGAATGGAAAAGAAACTTCTCCCTCCTCCACACGCAGCCGCTGTCACCGACCTAATGCGTGCACATACATATATATATACAGCTATAACCATATACATATATGTGCGTTGACACCTATGTAAAACAGCCACCCTACCTGTGACGACTCCCACGTATCGAGAGCAAGGCACAGAGAGACACGCACACAAGCATATTATGTATGTGTAGGGAAGAAAATTCTACTGGATACGTCCACGTACCAGGAGAGACATACAACGTGAGGTGTAGTAACGTAGAAGAGGCAAAGCATATTAACAACGAGATGTACGCACGTATATATTGCCGCTCTACAACCCAGGAAGGCTGGGTCGCAGAAATGCAAGTGGAATCCAGCTCAACGCATGAAGCAGTGTACACGCGTACACATACAGGCACACACGCACAGGATCACCTACATATATACCTATATGCATGCGTGGATGTTTGTGTGTGTATAATACACATGGCAGAAAGAGGGAGAACGGCTAGAGACAGGTAGAAAGGACGAGATATCCACGACGTCCCTCTGCGGTGACTTGGTGGCCCTCAGCGGAAATTTGAATCCACGCGCGGAGAGACAAACGAGGAGTGAAAAGGCATGTGCATGTCTGTATATAATATACAAATATACTTATGTACCTATGTACACAGGTGCGACGATATGCCAGTGCAAGGACAGCGGCGGCTCACCGCATGCCACGAGCTACGCATACATACCCATGCGCAAGAGAAGAGAGGGCAAGAAAAGGCAACAGAAAACGCAGCAGGGCCACTGCCGCCGACGAACTGCTGCCGCAGCAAACGTCTCGGGAGGAAGGCAATAAATCGGTGACAGCCGCGAGCGTGAATTTAAGTCGCAGCTGGGATGGCATGCGAGTCAACAGGATGCAGCAGCACCAGCAGCAGTCTCTAAGAACAGCAGGCGGGGAGTGTACACGGGAAGGACGCCCGTGCAAACAAAACTGACGCACACTTATACGTAGAAGCAATCCTATACCCACCCGTATAAGGCCACATGTTCGATTTTGTGCGTGTGTACATATTTTACATATCTGCCTATACATACGTGTACGAGGAAAAAGACACGAGGTGAGACGCACGGTGCTGCGGCAAGAACAGCAGCCGCGTCCTCCTTTCACATTCGCTCATACGGACGGCATCAGCAGAGCCCGTGCAGCAGTTGCTGCTGCTGCAGACTTTCTTTTGCCCGGAAAAACGGATATGAAGTACAGGGAAGGGAAGAGAAACGGATGAATGGGAGCGTAGAGGAAGAAGACGGGAAGTAAAGAAAACCAAGTCGCGACTTCTCCTCTTCTCCCACTGCTGTTTCAGACACTGCGTCTCAGTTCTGCCGCTGCTGATGCTGCTGTTGCTGATGCTGCTGTTGCTGATGCTGCTGTTGCTGATGCTGCTGCTGCTGATGCTGCTGCTGCTGATGCTGCTGCTGCTGATGCTGCACGCGTTGCCTCTGCCACGTGAATGCTCAAGGATCTCGTCTTTCTTCGAAAACCACCCCACATCAAGGATAACGCAGCAGCAGCAGCAACGTCTGCTTCTTCCCCAACGGCAGCAACAGTCGCGGCGCTTGTCTTCCTCGTTGTCAGCGAGACCAGCAGTTCTACTCTTCCTACTTCAGCGGCAGTTAATTTTTCCTTCTCTGCAGTCAGGCAGCGACGGATTTACTCTTCCCACAGCAGCCGGAGCGTCGCGTGATGTGTTCTCTGTCGCATCAGCTGCAGCAGCCGCGACTGCGACAGTAGCGTCTGCTTTCAAACTGGGTTGTGTCTTCCGCGCATGCGCTCGGCCACGCGCATTCCTCGGCAGTTCCTAAAAGGCCCGCTCTTTAGAAAGTAAAAAAGAGAAACAGTTCCACGCTTTTGTTCTGCTACAAGTTTTTCTTAACATAGAGACATTAACTTCGTCCCTCAGTCTGACAACAGAGATGTATATCTGTACGAAGAGATACACCTTGTATTACACTTTCTTCAACTAAAACCACGTGCCGAGAATTTCTGTGCTATTTCAGATTTGCAGTGTGTGTCGCTGCCTTTTTCTTGAGCCCTTCCTCTCTTCCCTTGCTGTTAACGCCGCTTATTCGTTGCCCCTTCTTTCCAGGTGGAAGCAGCGCGTGGACAGGAGCCTGCGCACGCAACCACTGATGTCGCTTTTCTATCTTCCACCCCCTCTGTGCGGAGGCAGCCGTACCAGCAGCAGGAGCCTCTCGTGCAGCTTCTTCACTCTTCGTCTTTCGGTCTCTTGGCGCAGTCACGTTAAAAAAGCAGCTAATTCTACAAAGGGCAGTGTGCGCAGATAATGAGCGAAGAGAAGGAAAAGGAGGAGGCGAAGGAAAAGTCCGGGGGAGGAACAAAAGATGACGTGGCACAGGGACGGGCAGAAAAAAGACGAAGACACGGGGACACACAAGATGGAAGTGCAACTCAACGAAAGGGAAAGAGGAGCTGCTGTTGAGGAGAAGCGCTGATAACCGAAGCTGCAGAAACACAAAAGCACGCCCTGGCTGCTTCGAGCGGTTTCGGTAAATGTCCTGTTGCGCGATGTACGTACACCCAGAAAAACACGAGCGTGGGAAGAGAGAGGTACGCAAGGGGAGTGTAAAAACTGGAGATCGACGCAGAGAGAGAGGCAAAGCCAGAAGGGAAGGAGGAAAAAGATGAGCGACGACGAGGAAAAGAACGAGAAGCGGACGGACCGCGGACGACGAGGGAAAAGACGAGGGGGGAGGACAGCAGGGAAGCCAAAACAGAGAGAGAGGTCAGGTACGACGAAGAGACGCGGAAGACGATTATTTCAAGAGCAGAAAAAAGAAAGAGATGGAGAAACCACAAGGCCGTTCCCCTGAATTCCGTGGTGGTACGGCAAGAGAAAGGCAGCACTCACAAGTGGAGCAGCAGCAGGAGAATAAGTCGACGGCGCAGCAGTACATTCGAGATACCCAGCAGTCTGAAGTGCCGCAGCTCACGTGCAGCTCCGGATCTTCTACAGCAGAAGCACGCAGCTGTGTCCACGTCTTGGGGCGACTGTACTGTAGGATCGTACGGATATACAAAGAGACAGCGTAACTACACGCAGGTAAGAACAGTGTCGCCAACGAGCCCCCCGTCTGTCTAAGGGTCGGTACGTCTACCCACCTATCTTCCTTTCTTGACTTGTCACACAAAGCTATACACACGCACCGTCAGACAGACATGTGGAGAGGAGAGGGGGAACCAAGTAAAGAGACATCGAAGGTCGCGTACACACAGATTTGGCGTACGTACAAAGTCCCCTGTAGACAAAGATAACAGATGTACACACTAAATCCCACACACGCACAGGACACTGGTTGCGACGTGTGCACGACACCCTGGTAACAAATACGTGTTCGCATAGGCTCGGTACATCTGCGTGGGAACCCGAATCCAAAATGATTTTCTGCGTGTCTATGTTACTGATGCAAATGCATGCACTTTGGACGTCGCACGCTCGTGGACAAACACCCGCACACTCGGAGACAGGCGTGCGACTACACACGACCACTCACAGTGGCACTTACAGAAGTGTAGTAGTAAGAGTGTGCGTATTCGGGAGCTCTCTACAAAAATTGTACGTGCATGCACGTGCGTGTACATGGAAAGAGCTACGTAGGCGTATGCGATAGGCACAGAGACACGGCAATACGTGCGCGTGTGTGACGCCGTAGATTTAGGAATTTGTGTTTCTCTTGAATGACGACGGGGAGGCGGCGACTGCTCCAGGAGTGTGCGAGTAAGTGCGGTGAATGACGGAAACGTGCGGCCCTGTGTTTGAAGACGCGTCGTTTAATCGTCTAGCTCTGACGGTGCACCGGCGGGCACGCCATCGTCATTGTGAAAGCGCTCAGGCTGCAGCTGCTTCGCGCTGAAGGGGCCAAGTCGAAGTACATCCGATGGGGGACGGAATGACTGAGTGTACAGACACCCGAGGAACTGGAACAGCGCGGTGTACAGACACCCGACACATAAAGGCGGACCGCCACACAGAGCTTCAGAAACTTCGAGTGGGTGCGAGTGGACACCGGCGCATTCTGTAACATTCTTGCGTATACCTATCGAAACTGGCGCGGTCCCCCCCCGACAAAGACGAGCTCTCTTCACAGGTGTGCACTCTCTTAGTGCGGAAGACTGTGCTGAATCCAAACCAGACGGCGAGCACGCCGCAACACAAATAAGTAATCTGCAGTCGCCACCAGTCGACCGCAACAGGAGCTGCAGTAGCGAGACACCAATGACCGCTGCGGTAAGACGAGCGCCGATGGCCGAGCGGATGCGCCAAATGTAGCACACATATGAAAAAAAAGGTGGGAAGTCCTTGCGGAGTGAAGGGAACGAGAAGTGTCGTGAGCACGGTCTCCCGCTGCACAACAGAGGCAGCAGGAAGGCGGAAGAGGCCCTGGGGGACACCGAAGCACCGCGGAAGCAGCAGCAGCTGCAGCAGAACGAGGAGGAACACCCGCAGCGCGGCACGAGTGAAGAACAGAACCTCGGCAGAAGACGGCACTGCGTGCAGTCAAGCCAAGCAGCAGATACGCCGAGCAATCGAGAGACGCCGCGGAGACGCTGTTGTTGTTGATTTCTTTTGCCGTGTCTTCGGGATCCTCCCCCGCTGGAGAGGCCACGCCGCACGGGGAGATACCAGACGGCAGTACGGACGCAAGCTCGCCCGCGGCGCTGCTGACGCCGGTGGTGCTCCTGTTCCCCGCTGCTGCTGCAACCTCTCACACATCAAGTTTCTGGAGTCGTTCAGAAAGGACAACGGAGAAAAAACTGGTACCGAAGAAGGGAAGAAAAAGAAAAGGAGAAAAAAGGCGACAGGACGGAGGTAAGGGAGCGAAGGCGCGGCTCGGCCGATAAAATGGCTTGTTTCTTCGTAGTAGTGGTGGCAGAGAAACACCGATGCTTCGTGTTGTAAAGGCGGACTGGACATCTGCAGCAACAGCCGCTGCCGCTGCTTGAACCAGTGCGGAACAGATGCAGCGGTGGAGCAACAACAGCACGCCAGCAACAGCAACAGAACACGACGAGGACAACGGGGTCGCAGCAACAGCAGCAGACACTTGTAAGGGACGAGTGGAGCACTGTTTTCTTCTGCATTCGCTTCGGAAAGACCAGCAAAGGAAGCATTTCCCGCTGCTGCTGTTGCCGCTGGGCTTAGGCCGGTGAGGACGCCAGTCGCACGGAGAGGGGATGAAAACGGAAAGCAAGAACGCGCGCACCGCAGCAGGCGAATACGGAGAATAAGTAACAGCGATGGAGACCTGCACGAGACGTCTTCACTGGAGGGCGAACGGCGGCGGCGACGAAAAACCACGAGAAAAAGAAAAAAGGAAAGTCGCACGCGGGGGCAGCACAGCAACATCAGCTCAGGAGGAGCGCAGCAGTGGCAGCTGTAGCAAAAGCAGCGGTAGTGGGAGTATGTACAGTTGCAAGAGTAGACGACTAGCAACGGCGCAGGATGAGAAAAGAGCAGCAGCACAACACCATTAATAACAAACACCGCGCGAGTAGCACGGCGCTCGAAGATGAGAAGAAGAAGAAAGAGGAAACGGCCGCAGAGGAAGAGGACGAGATTGTGCGGAGGGATTTAGCTACAGCAGGAGCCACTAGTATGCGCAGGCGGAGGGCAACGGTTGCGCAACAGCCGCTACACTACAGTAATAGGAAACGGGAACCAGCAGCAGCAACACGGCATCATCACGCAGGGGCAGCAGTATTAGCAGCACGAGCAACAACACCAGAACCTCATCAGAAGCCGCAGTAGCCGCAGCACCGCCGTAGCAGCACCACAGTTGCAAGAGAGCACGGTACCTCCAACAGGAGCAGAACACGGCACTGGTGTTGCAGCAGCAGCAGCAGCAGCAGCGGAGCAGCTGCAGCGGCAGGAACAGCCGCTACGGAATAGCAGGAACAGCAGCGCAGTAGGTAACAGCTGCACAGCAGCAGGGAGCTGCACAACAACGGAGCAGACGATGAGAACAGCACAGGGTCCAATAATAATATGAATCAGCTGCTGTAGCTGCAGGAAGAACGCGGTAGTATTTTCAGGCGCACGCATAAAGGAATCCCTTCACAGGTATCCCGCCAGCAGTGGAAACCGACCACCAACAGCTGCTACTGCAGCATCACTCCACTAGAGCACCAGCAGCAAGCTGCTGCTGCACCTGCACAGCAAGAGCAAGAAGCACACAGACTGCAGCGCCAAGAGCAACTGCAATAAAAAAGCACTAGCGCCACGGCGCACCAACTAGAAGAGCAGCAGCAGGTCAGCGGCACCAGGAACCAGAGGCACCCGAGGAGGGCAGCAGCTGAAAAGATTTTTTCCCGTAGTTGTTACAAGGAAGTCGCGCAAAGAAAAGCAGCAGCACGCGTGCCGTTGTTGGCAACGGCTGCGTTCGCAGCGAACATTGACCACCACAAGACTACAACAGAGATATGCTGGAAAAGGACTGTTATGCGTTGTGTGTTCATGTATATTACGCGTTACTGGATACTTCGTACATGTGCTTGTACGGGATATACCGTAAGCGCGGTCCAACAACGCAGGTACTCGAAACGTTAACAGACCTGCCACTCCACGCAGTGCATTTGTCTGGATGTCTGTCTTGCTGGTAACAGCAACTCCAATTGAACAGATGTCCACCAGGGGTATATTTTTGATTTCTACACCTCCCTCCTCCCTTCCTCTTGTTGAGTGCTGCCCGCGCGAGTTGCTGAAGGCGACGGCAGTGCCACTGCTCTCCACGGGATGAAGGAAATTCTACACGCCGCTTTCGCAGCTGCTGGAAAAGCTCCACCAGCAACAGCGACTGCAGCTTCGTGCGCTGCAGCGCCTGTGGTAATACAATTTCTGATGGAGCAGCCTGCTGCCGCATGCTTTTCTGTTGGCCCCTGTTTGCTGCTGCATATTTTTTTGTTGGTGCTATCGCTTGTGCTAGAGCGGTCCGTACTCCCGAGTCAGCAACAGCAGTACCAGATGGAGGATCACGTCGTGCTGCAGCCGCTGCTGTGCAACCTCCTCCAGTGATAGATGGTGGGCTGTTACAACCGGGCCGTGACAGCGTCTGAAGCTGGAGAATGTGGAGTTGCATCGTCTGTTGCTGTGTCTTCAGTAGCAGAATCTCCAGCGATTAACCTTCCTGCTGCAGCAACTGAGGAAGCAGCTCGCTGGTCTTGCCCCTGATTTGTTTGGCAGAACGAATCTTCGTGCATCTTTCGCTAGACAGTAACCGTGTATCACGAGCGGGGGCTACAGGATCTGCAGTTGCTGCTGTAGCGGCGGCTAGGATGCGAGACTGCGACCGGTGAAACGGCAGGCTGCACTAGGACAAGGCAAAAAAGCGATGCGAATAAAGCGGACCCACATAGGGCAGCTGCGTAGCGACCATGCAAGGATACCTGCAAACACGCTACGACAACCACGGGAGGAGACGATGCTTAAAAGAGCCACTCTTCCTACAATGACAGTAATAGTGGGCTGATGACTTTTTATTTAAGACTTCTGTGGATAGCTCTTCCAGTTGCGGCATACTACTCGGCGCGTGGATAGTTCCTGACGTTGGCGCATGTAGGGATGGTTGTTTACATATGGATATACATGTGAGAATACGTAAACGTAACGTTTCGGTGCAGTTACACGTCAGCACCGTAAAAGGGAGCTACGTTCCTGAAGGTTCACTGGCCGCAGACAAGGTAGCAAAACGCACGATAACGTAAGCGCAGTTGATGATTTTTGAGAGCTTCCTCGAGCTGCTGTGCGGAGACACTGCATCAAGACGAACAATCGAAGTAAGCGTGCGTTTGAACTTTCCGCATCTGCATACGAAGAGACGGCAGCGGCAAAAGTAAAGTCCTCCCAGACTTCCGGCAGCTGCACTCACGTCAAAATGGGAACCACGCATGAAGATTCTAGCGCGAAATTCTCAAAAAGGAGTGGCTTAGCTGCAGTGTAGAACCGACAATCCTGCTGAAAAACACTTTTGCCACAGTATTGACAACGGCGGTCCTCCAAATGCATACAAGCTGCGACAGACGCTGTAATAAAAAAAACTCAGATGCCCACACAATCATGGTAGCACAGATTTCAGATATATACACCTGCTTCCAGGAATGTAAATCCGCTTAAAGAGGAGAGAACCGGCAGAACTTTCCTTCACCACCTAAACAGATGCAGTCGCAAGAGGCGAACGGGAACTGCCGAGCACGAGCCGTTGATGCATCCAGCAACGTCACCTTCGATAAAGCAAAGCTTTCAACATGGTCTGGTTGGTACAGACACGATACTAGAATTTTCATGCAACTACATTTGCTGCAGTCGACGAAATACAGCGTTTACACGTATACTACTAGTGAAAGGGAGAGTTCCGGAATTATTCCACTTCTGTAGTAGTGAAAACAGAGATTTTTCTGAAGGCACAGCGGATGCGCCCAAAACTCGCTGCGGTGGTGGCACGAATACGGGTAAAATTCTGCTGGATGTACGTGCTGCAGTCAGTCGTAGACATGACCAGTGTCCAAGCAGTCGCCTCAGTCACTCGTTTCAGAGAAGCTTGTTGAGATCACATTAACAATTGCAGCCTGTCGAAAACGTGTGCTGTTGTCTACGTGCTTATACTGGCGCTTCAGCTACTCACGTTAGAGAAGCATTTTAAGATTAAGATTGAACGAACTGTTGAAGTCGCAGCAGATGCGACCGGAGAAGAGGTACGTGCTCCGGAGCTTTTAGCAAAGAAACGCTCTTCCTGCAGTTATCAGGGCATCCGTACAAAGTGTAGAGAAGTGCTGAGAAAGGAAGACACGAAAGGCTCAAAAGTGTATGTCGATATATGAACAAAAGCATCTGTATGCGTGTATACGTGTCCCCGTCACACCTCAGATTCGCACAGTAGTCGTGAGAAGGACCCTTCAAAAAAATCTACCACATTAACAAAACGGAAGATTCTTCCAAAGAACTCTCAGGGCCGCAGTCACACTAGTAATAGAAACTTCATTAGAGCAATTCTCCTGCTACAAACGAAGACTACAGCAGCACCGGTAACAGAGGAAACAGGTTGTTCAGCGCTTCTCCGAAGTATGCGTGTCGGGCGGAAGACCTAAAGCGTCGTTTAACGTATCCAGGGAATAACAGTTATAATGATGATTGCAAGTGTATAGCTGCTTACTCTACAGGCGCACCCTTGCGCGAGAGGCAGTCAACGTACATGGTTACGGAATGGTAGCTCAAGTGGTGTAAATATTTACCCCTGTCAGAGATTTATTGAAGCGGCACCTTGAGCAAAGATATCTACATCGTACCTTCACCAAAGTAGAAGGGAGACAACACTGATTGTCTACAAACAGAATTCAGCGGCAGTCAAAAATCTTTGAGTAGAACTTTTATCTACGAATTCGTCAAGCAGCAACTGTTAAGCGGAAGAAAGGATGGATGTAGGTAGACAAATATAGAGGGAGACGGACATGGCGTGCCGACGTGTGTGCCTAAGACTGTGCAAAGTGTATATGGGTTTAGTTTTCTTGTGGGTAGGTCCACTTCTTTATACATACCTACACATTCTTGTACGTATTCATACGTTCGCAGATACATCGCAGACCTGTGTATGGATATCGCAGAAGTCAATACTACATTACGTAAAAGCACGCATCTCTCAAGAAACTCTGGCTCCAAGATACGAAGGGAATTCTCTCCTCACCAGAGAGTACCTTGTAAACGGAAGTGTTGGTCACGGAGACGATGTCTTGTGAGAGCGCACGAGAACGTTTCGTCTTCCCGTTGAACGCCGTACGAAAACAACCACGCTGCTGACTACACGGTGAAGGAACCTGTGCTTCAGTAATCTAAGCGGAGAAGCACTGTGATGCCCCAATATCAAACCAGAACTGCCGAACAACTGCTGTTCCCAAGGAGAAAAGTTTGATAGGTCGGTCAGGAGGGTAAAAATTGTTTCACTTCCAAAGAAAGCAGGGTTCCTCTGAAAGGGGAACGCAGACGGAAGGCTACTTTGCACACAAAAGTAACCTGATCTGGATACATTTGGAGGAACGCTCGTCTTCTACTACGCCAGCGACAACCTTTGCCCTGTTGTGTGTGAGCAGATAATCTTTAGCCTCAGCTGGCAAGCATTTGCTTTTGCCTGCCCAATAGTCGCAAGAGGTCACCTGTCATAAACTGCCTTTCTCCTGCCGAGTTACTCTCCTTGACAATTCTTGCACACCAGAGTGTTCATCATCCTCTCCCCCTGTTATTGCTATCACTTCATCTGCTGGATAAACCTACGCGAGAAATTCTGTGCAGCCCTCCGCAACCCAGAACTCTGAACTCCAGCTGTGTTCTCATTCTTCTGCTAATGTAAGGCCAATATGGGCGCTTCACCAAAGAGTGTGCGCACAGCACGGGCCCTGCTCCTTAGCAAGGAACAGGCCTGTCAAAGCCTTGTCATACGAGTATAACACAGTATACGCACTCCGCAAAGTATCGCGTAGAGTCACTGAACTGCGATGCGCAAAGCCTGTAAGGCAAGCTTCTGTCGAAGCTCGACACCTCTGCGCGCGCACGCGTTTGTGATAGAACAAGAAACGCGTACGATTGCGTGGATCTTAGAGAGACGCACAGATTTGCCTTTCTCGTGTATCGACTTGGACGGATTTACACAAGGACTCGAGTGAGGAAGCGCTTTCCTGCTTCTGCTATTGACACATAAGCAAAGCGATAAGGTCCACTACTGGTCACAACTAACTGACATAAGCGTCAACACATACACCTATCTTGCTGTGTCTCTCTCTTATACGTATATATATATGCACATATGCGTATACAACTATCACTGAATGTGTGTACGTGTGTTTTTATTTGTTTGTACTGCTGGATGCATAAATGCGTGTATCTCTGCATTTCGTTCCGAATCCATCTTTCTCTGTGTCGCCCTTTAAGGTGTAACTCGAGTTCTCTACCATTTCTACGTGTATGCAAGAATGGTCACACACATTCCCACTATGGACGTAGGTGCATGAGGGGAAGAACCTTCTTCATTTCAAAGCAGCAGCGAAGTAAGAACTCTACGGGCTGGGACCGCCAGATGGTGTTCCTGCGCTCTGAGAAACTACCGTCTAGCGCTCATAATAGTGGAATATCACCTGGAATTGAATACATGCCATGCACCAGTACACATAGGAGACGGGAATAGAATCGTGTAAGATAATAGCACGTCCTGTGCATTCTCGTAAAAGGAAACGCACCGACGTCTCACTGCCAGCTGCCCATCATGCCACGGAAAGTTCTCCTTTCATGTTCAAAGTCGTGTCTGTTTTTCCTTCGGCCCTGCTGTAGCGCATCTCTCCTCACAAGAAGCTTTCGTTGTCTCTATATTGGAGTAAAAATTGTGCTACCAGACTTAGGCTGCTGGCTTCCTCTATTCTTGAGTCGAGGATTTTTCTCATTCTGCTGTAGTACACTTTTCCTTCGGATGTATCTTCGGGCTTTCGCTGCAGACAACAATTTTTGTTTGTTAGATTACTCTGCTGGTGCGCGCTTCCTGAAACACACAATTCTTTCTCTGCTACTGCGAAAACCCGTAGCTATCTTAACCTGTATTGCGGCACGCTTTCAAGGGTAACTCTTCATCAAAAATATACACAGCAGCACGATTATCTGTTGAAGAGAAAACATGGAGTTTTTCTCTCAAGACGAAAGACAATGTTCTTGCAATCCCTCGGTTTTCTGTAGCCCATTTCTTTGTCAGTGAAAAATGCTTATTTGGTAGACACGTGCGTGCAGCAGATTTTTCGTTCCCTCGACAGGAGCGCTGGAGCAATCATTCGACTTGCAATTAATTTTGATTCCAGACCTTCTGTGGAACGCAGTCAAGGATGACGCTATCCACAGAGACGTACAAACGCAGATGCAGTTCTAAATTAAAAAGATTTACAAGTTTTTCCACACGGGATAGGTATCCTTCCGTACGTGTACAGCCGGCATGTATACAGTGCCGATAGTGACATGTGTATACGGATTTGTCATAGTAAGTGTAGAAAAAAGCGTGCCTGCGTGTTTACATATTTGTGTACTGGCGAACGTGCGTGCGTAGGTATACGGGTATGCTTGGGTTCGAGCGTATGCATCCGTAAAAGCATGTACGTCTTCCTCTTCATGTCTGCATCGATACGGTTATGGAAAGGTACAAATATATATACGGATACCCGTCTACATACATATACAGACCCAGGGTAGAATATATTGATGTACATAAGAACACATGTGTTTGTGTGTGTATAAATACGTGTACGAATTACACATTTGCTACATGTACACACGTATATTGTAAATCTGTATAAAGAATCTAGTCAAGAAGGGAACACCCGTGTGACGAAAGAAAGAACGTGTTATCTTCCCCGAATCGGAGGCTCCGAGTGACACACATCGCATGAATCGATTAAAAATATTCCCACCCATTCAGTCACGTACATAAACGAACGTATATCCACATGTATATGTTTATGGATTTGTGTTTCCGTATCCATATACGTAGACATATATATATATATATATATACAGATATCTACATATGCGTAGGCCTGGATAGCTGTCAGGAAACGTGGGGAGCTATGATACATCCTTGTGGTCTTCAGGAGATTTCATCCATGTGCATCCACCAGGGATACGTAAACATGTACACACGCATTTGTAAACCTCGTCTATATACTAACATACACACAAGTATCTAAGCACGTATACACATAAATGTATCTGCACCGGTGTACACGAAAGACATTCCTGTGTGGAAGTTTGTACATACATATACTGGACGTACTCATGCGGAACAGCGCATATAGCATTTTTTTCAATGCATTCAGTCACAATATAGGAAAGACACGTTTGCAGTCGGATTCTATCGAGCTGCCGAGCTCCTTTGTGTAACTGGCAGCAAGGCAGCACGAAGCTTGCTGTTGCAAAAGCTCCACTGCACAAGCAACGTGTAGCAGCAAAATTATCACCAGCACCAGCAGCTAAACGAGCGACATCCGCGTCGCAGGACAGGCAGCGGCAGCGCGCTCCAGTGCCGCAGGGTCAGAGCGAACAGTAATGGCAACCGCAGCCCAATTAGAGAAGTCAGTAGGCGCAGGGAATCTAGAAGAGGCAGTTGCAGCCAAAGTGAAGTGCAACCGCAGCAGTAGCCGCAAAAATAGTAGGGGGAGCGACGGATCATCGAGTAGCAGCAGGAATGGGCGCCACCGCTCAACCACAGGAGTGCATGCTACAAGGAAGCGTCAGTAAAGCAGCAGCAACACACTGAGACGCAGCCGCAGCAATTTAGCAGAAGCGACAGCAGTGACCGTTTTGCCCGGGGGCGCTGGCGTCGTTCAGAAGACTGCCGCAGGCGCAGTCGTCGTGCTGGCAGCAACTCGAGGAAACGGATCCGCGTGCAGATCTTCGAGTGCAGATTCACTGCTTCTCTGCTGACATTTTTCGAGTTATTGAAAACCAAAGAGTGCAGAAAAAGAAAGACGCACATTCAAGGGGACACAACAGAAAGAAGCGGAAAGCCAGTCGCACGTGGCATATAAGAGTATCAGCACACATATGCAGCTAAGTATAGTCACGGATACGCATTAGACTCTCTCCCGTGGGTGCAAGCGTACGTCCGTATCCAACTGACTTCACAGAGAGAAAGGCAAAGAGAACTGACGCACACAGTGCCGCCTCGTTGCTGTGCTACTCCGACGCGCCCCTCAATTCTTTAGGGTGAAACAAATACGCCAGACAAGGGAGGGAAAAAAAGGAAAGGGCAGGACAGGAAGAAAAAGGATGCACACACATATATGCGCAGTTAAATTCGTGTCGTTCCATACGCGTGCTACTGCTCCACAATATGCCCAACGTACTTGCATATTATATTCACCCCTAAGCGCGTGTGCTGCTCTGACGACATGCCTTCTTCGGCGGCTCCCAAAGCTGAGACTGAAAGACGAAGAAGTTGTCGCGGTGGCTATGAGGGGGATATCAAGTGCGTACACACGTGTGACGTGGGGCCACGCAGCAACACAGAACAAGAAAGAGCGAGAGAAAAGAAGAGAGCACCACTCAAAACGGAGAAATGACTTTTCTCTTGAAGACAGATCCTCACAGGCGGACGCACTGTGTGTTGTCCACTTCCCACACTCCCTCAGACAGCGTTACACCTTTTTTGCCAGAGATAGACCGGATCTTGCAAAAGAAGGAAAAAGAGAACAACGACGAGGTAGCGAGAGAAAAGTGAAAAGTTGCAGCAATGCATCTGTGTAAAGCGTGTGTATGGGGTCAGGTGACGAAGCAAGAATTAGAAGAAGATTGAAAACCTACACATTAGCGAAACCTGCAGGTAGGGGGATGAAAAGGCAGTAAAGGTCGAACGAAACGTAAATATCTTTGCGTGCGCCAACATACTTGTACTATATATATACGTGTACCGCAACATTTGCATATATGCGAGGACATCCATAGACACTACGTGGGGCACATCGTTTCTAGGGAGTACAGGTGAAGGTGGAAGGGCACACGTACTTCTCCAAGAGGAGTGGGAGGAGGAGGAAGACCGGCCAACTCTGCTGGCGAAAGGGCTCCGCGTAGCCACCGATGCCTCAACGCTTTGTGGGCCTGTATGCGGGCATGTAGATATCTATATATATATGTATATATATATATATGTAAATAGATAGATACAGAGGTAGATTTGGCTATATGCAGATGCATACAGATACAGATCGGTAAATATATATATATATATATACATATGTACACATATGTGGCTACACGTATGCCATGCGCAAACACATGCAGGTGGACAGGTAAATACAGATATATACACATGTGTAAATACATGTACATGCCTTGGCAGGCAGGCCTATATATTTACATACATAACTCCGTGTTTATACACACTTACGTGAACATACATAAGTAAATAGGTAGGTCCCGCTATACAGAGATTTCTACGTGTGTGTGTGTATGTGTGTGTGTGTATGTGTCCTGCGTTCATGCGTGAGCACATTTGCTTATATGCAGATCTTTTCGTTATGTGTATACATACATACAAAGATATATATATATATATATATATATACATGTGTACACGGACCTGTATGTATGCTCGCACCTGCAGCGCCATGCTTCCACACGTATACGTACATGTACACATGTACGCATACGTACAAACATACGTACATACGCACACACATACACATACACGCACATACGTACATATATACGTACATACGCACATAGATGCGTACCTACGCACATACATACATATATACTTACGTACGCACAAAGGTACATACTTAAGTACATACGCACATACATACATATATATACACACACATATACGTACGTAAGTTGAAGACAAATTCGAAGAGGCGTGCGTACACTTCCTGCTGCTGGTAGACACGTACTCTGCATGTCATCGCGCAGGTGAATATCCAGCAGTCGAAGAGGACATCAAAGGCTGGGTAGAAGAATTCGCGAACAATCCATAAATGAAGTGTGCGGTAGTGGAGCGATACTAAAGATACAAAAGTGTCGAAATTTTGCCACAAAAGGATGTGCGGGTGTCTCTGTGCAAGGGCTACGTGAGGCTGTAATCTCGTGCTGCGCTCATGTATCTGTGTACACACATGAATGCCCGCGTACATACAAAGATATACGTGTATATGTAGGAAGACACATATTTCCACAGATACGTAGGCCCACGTCCATACATATGGAGGCGTGTAATACATATATATATATACGTAGATTGATAGATAGGTAGGCGGGTATATACCCATGTAAACCCAGGCACATGTACACAGATATGTATATAGAAAGGTACGTAGTAGTATATACTTCTGTGTGTTCACATATGCGTATTCTTATGCAGTCTTCTGCGTGTAGCTGCAAAAAAATTCGTGTGCATTCGTCCAGGAATGTGTAGGTAAAAATACGTGTACGTTTGTCACTACAGGGACACAAACGTGTATGCACACGCACACGAATCTACACAAATTCAACTACACAAGGCTGTGGAAGCCCTGCGGCGCTGGCAACGTAGACTCCTGCAGAAGGCCTCATAGCAGCGTATAGGCGTTAGAATAACTCCATGTCCCCACCGCCAACGAGAATACATGTGTGTCTTACATACATTGTTCCTGTACATACACGACCTCATCAATTCAGACCCTACAGCTTGCGCGTGATAGCACGTCAACATATATATACATACATATATATACGTGTATACATACAGTGGCGCACACAAATGTGACTGATAAGCGCCGTGAATGCGTGCGCATAAGTGTGTACAAACCCCTACAGTAATGCATTTTTGTGTACGTATGTTCAGGCATTTATACACCTAAAGCCATAAGCCAGCTCTCAGGTATGCGTATAGATATATGCTTATATATATATATATATACGAATAGGTGACTGCATGTAAATGAGCGTAGATCTGTCTGCGTGTACATGCATATACGTATATACAAAGACGTAGTACACTGGTACACGTGTGTACACCTACGTACACATTAGGTGTGTACATATATATAGGTATGTATACATACCTACACACGTACGCGTGTAGCTGTCTACGTATCCGCATATTATCACACGCGTAGGTGTGTATACATATATATGGACAGGCAGAATGCGCGCCTTTCCCCTGCTCTATAAAAGAAGATAACACGCGATTTTACTCACACGTTTATAAATTTGTCCTTCACTTCAGCGAGTGTACCTGTGGAGAGCTGCCTACGTGTATGTAGAGATGACCACTCACCTACTCACGTGCAGAAAATGTCGCCTTATATTCGTGTCCACGTGTATATATATACAGGCACTTGTGCCCCTGGCATATCGAATATGTAGACGCGTACACATTTGTATACATTTATATAACGAGAAAGACGCACATATGGATGTACAAGTATATATATGTATATATATGTATCCACACATATTTGCTGCAGGAGCACTTGTGTGACACACGTGGTGGCCAGCATATCTTCTACAACAGCGGCACACAGTTCTTTGTGGCTTGAGGAATTGAGCTGTTCCTGAGAACTTTTCGTACACAAAAAAATATCAGGAAAGGGACACGCGTGAAGAGGAAGGAACGGGGCGATTGCTGCAGCGGCAAGGGCGCCAGCAGAAAGACGCCGGTGCAGCTGCTCACAGACACGCAGCAGCAGAAAGCAAGAGGAGGCGGCTGCAGTTCTCCCTGGACAACAGAAGCCGCAGCAGCAGCAGCAGCAAACAAAAGAGGGCAGTATTATGAACAAGCACGGCGGTAGCAGTAGCAGCAGCAGCACAAGAAGTGGAGGGTTCCACGGGGCAGGCACCACGCGTCGCGGCAGCTGCAACACAGTTGAGTCCTCACATACACCTACGCAACTGTATTACAGGAATTGATAACGTTGCTGTTGTTCATCCCCGCAGCTGCATTTCCACACACGAATACATACCATATATATATGTGATATGTATAGTACCACGTGTATGACTAAATATTCGAGGAGAAGAAGAAGTACACGCTTATGTATAAAAGTGCTAAAGTTGATGCTTCAGTAGACATCTGCATTTATGCGCATACAGGGGTATGCGTAAGGCAAGCTACACGAATGACGTATATCCTCACGGAGACTGGTGCGTATCTATGAATGCACTAGGCGCGCGTATACATATATACATACATATCTATATACATGTACATATATATACGTATATATGTATACATGTCGTGTCGATGCAGATACACTCTGCCGGCTATAATATGTGTATACATATGTATGTACGTATGTGTGTGCAGATCCATTTCCTGAGTTCCGCAGAGCGTCTTTACTTACCAAGTTATATGTTAGAGGAAGACATAGTTAAACAGGAACAGAGGGAAGGAAAGAGCACACGCAACAGCAACAGCAGTTGTGGCAGCAGCACTTACAGTCAGCCGACTTGAAGGATGGATCTGCAGCGCATCTAGAAGAAACCGCCAGGCCCCTGGTGACACTGAGGACCTGCGACGACAGCAGCAACGACAGCAGCAGCTGTGCAGCACTAGCACCCACGGCAACCGCAAGCGCCGTACAGCGGCAACAAGAACAGCGGCAGAAGCAGCAGCAGCCGCATCAACGATAGCAAAGCAGTCGAAAGGACTGCTGCAGCAGCCGTGGCCATCAGAGAAACAACGACAGAGCGGCACAAGATGTACCGACGGCAACAGCAAACGCTGGGCCATTGCCGCCAACAGAGCTGCAACATAAGCGGTGACGGCAGCAGCAATAGCCAGGACAGCAGCAGGAGCAGCATCAACAGCAGTTGCAATACCACCAGAACCAACAGCGAGCGGCGCCGACGTAGTATCAGCAAGAGCAACAGTAACACTGCTTACATAACACGAGGTGGCCCACTACATATATATATATACATTTTATATAAGTGCAACTTCCTGTGTGTACCTAGCTTAGTACACCCTTTTGAAGACATTCAGTACTATACATATATCTCTACATATGTGTATGCGTATAGAACGACATGTTGAGACAGATAATAGACATGCGCTTGTACAAATAAATTCTATGAAACACCTGGACTGCGATGTCCTAAATTTACCATGTGCACGTGGATGACGTAGGGATGCTTTCAGGCTGCAGGTCAACAACAGACATATTCTTTCCGCAGAGATAAATATATGGCGTAAATGTGTGTCTGTCACAAGAAAGACTTTCTGAGCGTAACTCCCACCTTTGACCAGCAGGGTGGCGTAGCTACAGGTGGGACGCTTCACAGGATCCTCAGTAGAGGATCTTCAAGAAAATAGGGTAGAACACTCGAGAGACAAGAGATGGAGAGCGCTGCAGCAGCTGGTGAGGAGCGCTACCCCACGTGCTGCTCGGATTGTCGATCACACCTATATAGATACAAATACACCGGACATACACATACGTCGTGTAGATACAGACATATAGAATGTATATACGTCAAACAGATACAGACATACGGGAGACAAATAGAGCGTAGAGACACCCACATATGGTGTGTACACATATAGAAGATACAGGCGTCATATACAAGCTCATATTTGGTACACACGTCCGTCATATAGATACGGATATATATAATACATATGCTTCATCTAGACACAGATATAGAGAAAATATATGTATCTATGTCAAACAGGTACAGACGTATGCAGTGTATAGATACGTACTTATGATATGGACACATACATCATATAGATACAGATATATAGAATATATATGCATCAGTTAGCTGCATACATATAGAATACGTAAAAGGCCAACGGAGACAGACATGAGGGAGACAAGGACTGCGTATAGATACACACATATGGTATATACACATACAACATATAGATACAGACATATAGAATACATAGGCACCATATAGGTACAGACGCACAGAATATAATACGTCATATAGATACAGGTATTTGATATACACACACATCAGAGCAGACACATGGAAGAACTGCACATCATACGGATACAGGCACACGCAAGACATATGCATCATATAGATAGAGCCATAAGGTATACAAATATATACTATATAGACACAGGCATCTGGTAGCCACACACATACTATATAAACCTAGACATACCGCATGCACATATATATACACGTCACATAGACACAGCGGTATGGTATACACATATACGTATTACACAGATACAGCCATCAGGTATACAGATATATCATACATATATATATATATATCCATGTAAGCATATGGTGTACACATATATATGTTGTGGATACAGCCACACGGTGTACACACCATATACATATATATAGAGAGAGAGAGAGAGGCATACGGTATACACATAGGTACAGCGGTATGGTATACACATATATATTATATAGGTGCAGCCATACGGTATATACATCTATGCTAAAGAGATACAGAAATATTGAGTACACGTACATCACATAGATACAATACGTGGAACAGGCACACATCAGACGACAAAGAAAAGCAGGGCAGAAGGTCTTGGGAAGGTGATGCATGAAGACAGAGACCAGCGACGCGCACAAGGAAGGCAGCGGCGCAGGGAAGAGAGGGAATGCGGATGCCAGCACAGAGAAATGAGAGGGACTTCTTGGCAACTGCGACCCGCGCCACTTCTTCTGGTTATGAGATGCAAAAAAATTCATCTCCTCTTCTCGGGCCTGCGTTCTGCAGCTCGGGTCGGTCGCAGTCGCCGCAAAGGCAGCGTGCAGTGAGCAGGAAAAGAACACGGAGAGAGAGAAGAGTCGCAGAAGAGAGACAGAAGAAACAAAGCGGAGGAAGTGGGTCCCTGTTTAGCAAATCAAACAAGCATAAAGAAAACCTGATAAATATGCTGCTCCGTGGTGTTCTGAGGTGACTGATACATATCTGTCCAAGTGTATGGAACAGACAGCGTAAACGTGTCCTGCAGAAACAAACGCCTTTGCGGCGGAGAAACAGATTTGTCTCAAGCATCGCCCTGCCAAAGAGAAGATCGTTCTTGTGTACGAAGTCTATAGACATGCAGATACGTGTGTGGACAGAATAGATGGTCACTGCAGGGGGTGGTAGAAGGAGGACAGGGCGGGGAGTGGCGACTGAATGCAAGCGACGACACCAATGCCCACGCCCGCGTTGGAGCAGATAGAGGAGGTGCGTACGAGAAGATAAAGGAGGTACGCACGAGGAGAAAAAGTAGATATTCGTTCATGCTCATTCAAGACTCATATCGGCAGAAGTCGTATGTGTCGGTGTGTCCGCGAGTCGCTGCTCACTCGGGCGAGACTTCCTCTTTAAAGAGCTCGTTTTTAGCGCCCTTTTTTCTCCTTATTGATAACGTGTATGCTTGTGCGTCTTGGTCTCCAGTGCGCGCTTACGGGCATGCGTTTTTTTCAATGGTTGTCCACTGCACGTGTCTGAAAAAAATTCTCTTCTTCCTCTCCCTCGTTTCTAGGCGGTAGCAGTAGTTCTCCACTGTCGGTTAAAGGTCACGCTCGTGATCAACTTTCTCTGCAACTCCCCGCTGCAGCGCACGAGTACCCTGTTGATACTGTTGGCCCTTCTCGTTTTCTGACTTACTCCTGCTCCGGACTCAAAGAAAGACGGCGTTCAACAATCTGCTGGTAGAGGCTAGTTATGTCTTCTGCATTAAACGGCGTGCTGCCGAAGAGAATTGCAAAACACAGCGTCCCCATACTCCACATGTCCACCTGCGAACAGATGACGCGCAGACAACAAAAGGTATAACAGCCGCCTAAAAGTATGTGTCAGAAAACAAATGCACGAAGCTGGTGAAACAATCGTTAGGCCGACAAACAAAAAAAGTGTGAAACGGGTTCGCTAGATACCGTTTTATGTATGGCAAGCTCGCGCACAGGGAAAGGTGCGGGGAGGAAGACGTACACGTACAAATACATGTTTGTGTACACGTACGAAACCTTTCTGCATACTCATAAACATGCACACTCGTATATATTTGTTGTTCTACAGCAACGCCTGACAGAACATTGCAGTGTACACACACCTGTATGCGCGTCAGTAGAGTCTGCGTCTCAGACCATCTACACCTACGTATGCACAGAAGCCTGAAAAGGAGGAGGCCGAGTTTCACTTGCAATCTTTCTGTTCACGCGGTACGCGGTCCTCCCATGCTGCTCTGTAAACCTTGCTTTAGGTCGCAGCCTTGACGGATTACCCAGGAACATGTGTCGAAGCTGTGGGCTACTGCGCACCATACATACATACACACGCCTACCTACACCCACATGTAGGTGTATGCGTCGCAGGAAACAGGTGGGCAGACAATAAGTTTCTTCACTTAATGCCACAGAGAAGAACAAGGCAAAAACAACGCGTTGGTGGGAGACACACGCACATATATATATATATTCATATGTAAATGTGTAGAAGTCTACACCGAACCACCTTTCTCTACTTATCTCCGTTCACACTACTCACACACGAGCAGAGGTTCAGCCCATGTATACCCACACGTCTTTAAATTGCACGTAAGTGCGCGTGCAAATGTATATATATGCGTACATATACGAATATACGATACCAATATATACATATATATATATATATATATATGTATATACACGTATATATGCATGTGCTGTCAAACATTTACTGTATATGTAAAAAAAAGGTTAGTTACAAGGGTGCCTGTATGTAAATCCACGTAGATATCTAGGTGCGCACACAGGTACACGTATGCATGGACACAAATATACATACACGTTCGTGTACATATATATATATACATATATATGTACATATGCACGGGTACATATTGTCTATATGCACATAGATATGCATGTGCATATATATGCATATATCATTAGATTGTGGGAGAGTCTGTACGAATGTGGACACAAGTTGCAAGTGTCGCGTCTGCGAATGTATCGGCACGAGCACCCTGAACTACACGTCTGATCCCGTGGTCCCACGTCATAACCGTCTCCCTCTGCATACGAAAAATTGAATACTTCCTAGATGAATCTTTCTTTGTAGAAGTACCAATTGATCTTCTACAGAAAAACCTGTCTCCCTCTTACTATTTCTCTCTTGTTCTGTAAGTCCTTTCCCTCCTTCTAGCTCCCTCTCTCTATATACGTATATCTCTGTTTGGGCACACATGTGCATGCATGTGTGGACCTGTGCAGGGTGGCACAGCAGGGATATACCTGCGTGTCATATGGTTCTTGCTGCAGCATCTCCGGCGGCAAATAAAAGTCGCTTCCGCAAAGAGAGAGACTCCGGTGGACTTGTCCTTTTCTGAATTCCCGAAACCCGGCGTGAGTGCAGGATTACCACAAAAAGTACACATACACACATGCCATGAGGAAGAGACAGTAGGAGTTAACGGAATATTTACACACATATGCCGATAGAGCAACGTACCCTGAGATATGTAGAGAGGGCAAGGGGCACGTACGCAGACACACACACGAAGACACAAGCGACAGAGAGAGAGAGATGTATGTAGATATACACGTATATACATATGCATACGTGTTGGCACATATACGTATATATGTGTTGCTTGTCCGCAGATACACGCGTAGACTTAGTGAGGAATCAAGAGAATATACAGGTGTATCACGTGTGCTGTGATATGTATCTGGGCAAATCTGTGTGAAGAAACGAAGGTGCTGCAGCAGCAGTAGTGGACGCTCGCACGGAAAAGAGATAATACTTGCTCCCGAAGGAAGACTGACTAGTGGTCGTCTCCACTACCGTTAAAGAAAGTAGAAGAACTGGTCGTTTCCATCAAGTTTGTATAAAGTAAAAGAAAAGAACGTGCACAGATAAGGAAACATTATCTACGTTCGCTGCCCTTTGTGGATTCCTGGGAGACAGCTCAAAGAGGAACTGCTCGGTGTACGCAAAAGAAGCGTACATAACAGCGCATACTGCAGGAACACGAAGCACAGCGTAAGCCCCAGCTCAGCAAAGTAGACCTCAACGCGGACGTAGGCACAAATATATACATAGATACTTACATACATACGTACATATAAAATAGTGGATTCAAAAATAGATATATCTGTGTTCGGCCGGAGACAGGTAGAAAGAAGCTGAACCGGTGAAAGCTGCGCATTCACTCTTCCACGTTTCCTTACAGCTGCTTCGCGAGACCGAAATCCGAGATCTTCACTTCCATGCCAGCCCCTCCTGTGTTCTTCCCAAGAAGAATGTTTTCCGGCTGTGCAGACAACCCAGCAGCTCTCTTGGAAGGCAAGGCAAGATAATGAGAGAGAAGATGAAAAGGGACGACAAAAAAAAGAAAGGATGCGACAACAGAACGAGAGGTAGAGAAGGTAGCGACAAGAAGAAATCAAGTTGTTTCTCAAAACAGTGGGAACAAAACCATCAGTGCCAACGGAGTGTATGTACACTGCAGAGACGAGGGCAGACGCACCCCGCCCGGCACGGTCTGCGCTGCCCTGTTTAGCCACTGCAACAGCCTGAAGAAGTTTTTCCACCTGTACTTTGCTATTTGCAAAAGTGTGCATATGTAGGCCGTCCGCAGTGAGATATTCGCTTGTGTGCGTATACATATATATATATAAAGAGAAAGACATATATGTATATATATATGGGTATACACATATATTGTTCGGTCCGAATGTACCAGCGTACATGAGGACTTTTATGTGTGGTGGTGGATGTATGCATATATACCGGTTCTGTGTTCAGCACTCGTTTTTCCCACTCTCTAGGTATATGCACATATAAATATGCATATATACGAATCTGCTCATTGGTGGGCCCGTGCAGGTGTATACGTGTGTCTCTTGAAGCGGAAATTTCTCTTCTTTCTTCTTCTGTAATGTGCGAGAAGTGCGAGCAAAGCCACCTGAACAAGGCTGGCCTCACTTTCCTGTTTGTCTCAGACAGGAAACGCTACCAAAGAAGAGTTCTTTTGTGTACAAGGTAATTATATATGTTTATATATCATTGTGCGTATACTTGTATACGCATTTCCATAGCAACGCCGCCGATGGACAGTGTACAGACTTACACAGAAGCTGTGTGGCAGTGCAAGAAATAGGTATATGCAGAGGTACACATCAAACGGACACAAACGCACGAAATGTATGACTGCCTAACTTATACACACATGTTTATCTATGTGTATATATATATATGCAAGAGGTTCAATACGTGAAGATATCGGATACTCAAGAACGCAGCGTACCAACGCTCGCGAGTATAAGAGGCATGAAGGACGTCATAAACTATCATGGCACATAGGTAGACGGAGGTGGACGTACACACATGCAGAATTTTTGCATACATATATATATATATATATGTGTATACAAGAATCACATAAATGAACGAGAAAAAACGTATCTGTACATACAGGCACGAAATGCAAAAGTATATTCATGTATATACCTGCAAATTATAAACTACTGCAGGGCAAACCTCTATGCACATGCGTACGCTGTCCAAGCACGTATGTACATATATACATATATATATATATACATTACACGTGAAAGGGACACGCATACGTAGACACACATGTATATAGTTGCTATTGGTGAAGGAGAGTCACAAACGCGGAGAACGTAGTGCTGAAAACAACTGCAGACCGAGGTTACATATTTACGCTGACAGCGTTAAGACCCAAGAGAAGCCGTTCTACACAGAGGGCGCGTTTCTGCGCGGGGACTATCCGTAAGTACACACGTATATACATATGAATACGAGCATCGTATCAATTCAAAGATATGCGGACGTGTACGACCCCTACGATCAAGAGCGACATACACGTATACGCACTTACACGCATGTACACGTACGTCCACATATATATGTATATATATGTATACGTGTATCTTTGTGAACTACACGCAGGACCCCACGGGCGAGAATGGACTCTTTTTCTGCACTTTGACGCCTGCACTTATGCAGCAAAGCGCTGCTGTTCCACCAGCAGCGGCTATTCCCATGCCCTACTTTTATATCTCGGTGCATGATCCTCTTGCTGTGGAGGTAGGCCAGCCCGTGGCACTGCACGCAGTCACAGCCGGCAGCAAGGAAAACACAATGGGCTGCTGCCGCAAGGTGGAAGTCTAGTTCTCGGGGGAAAGTCGGTGAAGCAGAGAAAGCCACCCGTCGCGGCGGAAGCACTTCTGATGGGCCACCAGGGAAGACGCATCGACGACCCAACTTGCTGCAGAAAAACGCACTACTCTATTGCCAGAGAAATAAAAACTAAGGGTAATATCCAGAAGCAGACTGCGTGGTCGTAAAGAAGAGAGACGCTGCACAGGGGTGCGCAATGATGCGTGTGCACACGGCTGTGGCTATTTGTGCAGGCTCTAGATATACCTGCCTTTGCTTGGGTGTGTCTTCCTTTTGCTGCGGACGCACTGATGTACGTAGCACGTGACACGCATAAATATACACAAAAACTAGAGCGAATACGCACGAAGATGTACACATGCTTGTGTATTTACAAATAGGCGTATATGTGGAGATGCCTACACGTATACACGCACATATATATATGTATATATATATATATATGCGTATGTACACATAACTGGAGGGAGACAGTCAGACAGACATTCATAGAGGTGGATGTACGTGAGGACGTGTGCATGTTCAAAAACTGACGAAGACGGTCCTCACGAGGTCTTCTGCAATGAAAGGTAATATTATTTATACGTAGAGGCACACACCCCCAGATACGATGTAATTCAACACACGTTTACTGGTGTAGACGTGCACTTACACATACGCATATATATGTATTCCTTCGCGCGTACATATATATGTACGTATCCTCATGTGCACGTGGCTCTCTCCGGTTGGTGAATTCCCTAGATAACATTCTCGAGAGCGACAGAAGATGGTGCCTCGTGCTACATATTCGTTAAAACAAACCGAGTATCCCTGCATCCAGAAACGAATGAGAAACTTACGCCGTGCTCACTACGCACTAAAGTAAGATAGACTCCGGCTGCAAAGGATCCACACATACGTGCAAGTACGTCTATATATTTGTACATACATGTATATTTACGTGCCTGATATACATAGACACGTATATGTATAAACCGCCATACGTGTGTTCACCCATATATATCCATATACTTGTGTTCGTTTCTTCGCTCCACTGACATGTAGCATTCCTTGCACTGGTGCGTGAACTGCTTCCCCTCTTTATCTACGAACGTACAAATGCGTATCTTTCAGTTTGCGTCTGCCCAAGTTTTCTGCGATGGGCAGCTGGACGCAAAGGGAATCAGCGGACGCTGACGTGCCTGTGTAGTGTCGGGCGCCTTTTTCCGCCTTGCTGCTCGTGATATTTGCCTCTTTCTCTCCATAAGAGAAGAAGATGTTTTTACTTCCACAAGCGGCGAAGTGCCGATTTTCTAATACCACTACTCTTAGCCTTGGTGGCTCTTCTGACGTGTACAGTAATGCGTAAGCGCAACAGGGGAAGGGCAGAAGTAAGCAAGGGATTAGGAGGAAGAAAAAAAAGGTAAAGCTAAGAATGTTTACTGAAAGATTCAGCGGCACAGGATACGGAACGCAGCAAAATACAGGAGGACCGATAAACGGCAGCAGAAGCGAGGGAAGACAAAAGTAGACAGGAACACGGCAAAGAAGAAAGAGTCTCGAACAAGAAGGGTGACGACACAGATAAGGGAAACGAGAAAGAGTACGCTTGTGCCCTCCTTTGCAGTCTCTCAAGGTATTTTTTTCTCATTCGAGTGAGATAAGCGCTTCTCACAATTTTAGAAATAATGTAGCGAGCTTCAGCTTCTGAAAGAGGTCCCTTCACATTGAGGTATTCAGCGAGATCTCCTCCATCGCAGTAGTCGAGGACCAGCCCGATTCGCCACATGTAACTTGTGTGTGTTTGCTCTGCTGCTGAGGCATTCATTCCTGTTGCATGAATGTTGGCTGCTGTTAGCTGCGAGGCGGCTAGCGAACCCTTGCTCCTAATTCCTGTTTCTCGGCACATTCCTCCTCCTTCTCTCATTCGTTGTTGTGCTGCCGCCGTTGCCGCGCGCAGCTGCAGCAACAAACTGTCTCTTCCGGGAGCGGCTTCTGCGCCCTCCTGGCGACTTGGTAGCAGCACCTGCTGTTCGAGCAGGGGGTCTGCCGCTCCCACTGCTGCAGAGAAGCCGTTATTGCTGCGTCGAGCGGAAAGCTGCTGCGCGGCTGTCTCTGCCGTCGGCTGCAGTAGGGCGTGCTGCTGGGACTGCTGCAAGTTTGTGTCCGTTGCGCTTGCTGCAGCACGCGAAGCAGAGGTGGACAACGGGGCGACCGGAATTCTCTCTTTGAAATAGTCGACGAGCTTTACTAGACAAGGATGGGAAACGTTTTCGTCGTCTGCGGAAAGAAGTTGTTGCATGATTGAAATTTCATCTTCAATACGGCTAAGAGTCCTCGAGTCCCACGTCCAGCACGTCATCACCTTCAACGCGTACCGCTGCGGGTGGCCAGCTGGCACCGCGTCCCGCACACACTCGTACACGGTGGAGAACTGTCCCCTGTTCAACGGAAAGTCGAGAGAAAACGCGACAAGCGAAGAACAGCAGCTTGAGAGAGAGGCACAAGTCTAGACGCATAGTCGTGGGTGGACATGGGTGGGAACATACATCTTTACAAACACGCACATGCGTAAATCTTGGTTCACGAGGATTATACGCATAAAGGCATGGTTCAGTTCACTTGTTTACAGACAGTAGTAGACACAAGCGTAGAGACCGCTTGAAGCAACAGGTATTGTTTTTAAATACATACACGTATATGGGAGTGTCGGTACGTGCAGTTTCGCCTTGTTTGGTGCTTGCGGAGGTGCACGACCATCGCAGGGCCGTAGTAAATAGTATAAAGGCAAAAAGCGAACAGGACACGAGGGCACAGGAAACGCAGGAGAAGGGATTTCCGTACACTGTGAAGCACACGACGATCAACACCCACACACAAGTTTGTATATCTGTTGAGACGGAGAAATGCATACACCTATATCTGTGTGTGTGCCCTGGTTCAACAGGCATAAGCATTAATACATACAGAACTGAAGGAAGGAGAAAGACAAAGTAGGGAAAGGCACCCATACGTAAAGGGTGGTGATTTGACCGCCGAGTGGAACTGACAGAAGGAGGAGGAAACGCGGAAGGGGTTGAACAGGGAAACAAGTAGTGGCCGTAGACGGGAAGGTAAACTGGAGAGGTACATGGAAAGATATACACATGTTCATACGTGTGTATATATGGATATATATATATATAGTTATGGTATACGTGTATGAGCGTAAATATTTGATAAATAGCGTAAGAGAATGGAAAAATCAGGTAGGAAAGTCAGATACCCCAGGGTGATTGGCTACACGAAGAAGAAACCGCCAGAAAGAGAAACAAAAGAGAAGTAGAATTACGCGAACCTGTCCAAAATTCGCTAAAGATCTCCACTTTGGTTAGGGAGAAACTGGGATATCGTGAGTCCCGCAGGAAAAAAGCTAGAGACAGGAGTCTTTTGTTGAAGAAGGGAGCAGGGGAAAAAGAAAAGCAAAGAAGGCGGGCGTAGGAGTACACGCGTGCACACATGCCGAATTATCTAAGTATATATGCTGACAGCTGAACAGCCTTGAAGAGTCCGGTTGAAAGCGAGACACAAGAAATACACACAAGAATGATATGTGAACAGGAAAACATACTCCTGGATATGCGTGCATAAAGGCTAGAGCTCTCTGTTGCCTGAAGGGACCAGAAAAAAGAATAAACAGACCCGACAGACCTCGCAGAACATCTGCAAGGCTGCAAGTGCGAAAAACTTATAGCAGAGCAAGAGGAGGAGAGAATGTTAGAATGAGATCGTCACAGGCCCTACAGAAATGCTATAAAGAAGACGGACAGAAAGGTGTACAGCGTGAAAGACGAATCCAGAAGTGAAAACATACGGACCAGAGTCTCAATCCTTCGTTAAAGCATCTACAGAAGGTGCGCAGGGTGACCACATATACACAAGGAAACACAGAGGGAGCGTGGCGAGAGATACATAGAGGACTAGACAGGTTCATATGTTGGAAATATAGAAATATATAATGAAAACAGTAGTGAGACGTTCAAACGCCGATAATTACGCGAGACAGTGCAATATACTTAA
Organism: Sarcocystis neurona; assembly: GCA_000727475.1. NCBI lineage: Eukaryota > Apicomplexa > Conoidasida > Eucoccidiorida > Sarcocystidae > Sarcocystis > Sarcocystis neurona. The sequence goes on from KL647308.1 coordinate 180,508, forward strand.
GACTAGTTATATGCATTAGAGCTCTAAGAACACTAGTGAAAAGTTCAAACGCCAAAACTTACGCAAGACAGCGCAATACATAGCAGACTAAATAAGAACTACGCAAGAACCATTTAGACAGTAGTGGCTGCAACACGCGACTACAGCAAACAAGGAAATAGGGGAAAAAAGGAGGTGACGGATTCGTATTCGTGTGTGTGTATATATATGTATATATACACGTGTGTATATGTGTATACAAAGAGAATAGGGTAAACACGGAAATCATAGAATTAATGGTGTAGGCGTACAGTGGTTCTCACTTTCCAATGATCCGAACGGGTTTATACCGCGGGTCGAATTTTTTTAGGGCCTTATTTGGGGACTCCGGTGGATCACGAAACTCTGAGCAGGCTGCAAAAACGAGCACAGATCACTTGTGTACACACACAACGTGTGTACACAGAGTGCTGTACACGTCTCCTACTTAAAAATGCGTTTGCAGATACACGCGTATGGTGCGCCTAATAGAATAGACCATTGCCAGGGTACAAGCTTTTCCTGAGGTGTGCACATCTTCAGGTATTGAACTGACATACCCACATGCAAGATATCTTCAATAACAAAAGTCACACTGACTCTACATTAGTGCTGAGATACTCAAGGAACAGCTTACGCATACAGTTTGTCAGCTTCTTAGTGTAAAGTGCAGAAATACAAACTGTGGGCAACATACTTACATTAACCTCTACAGAGAGGCAGGGTGGTTCTCACCGGCTTAAAACTATCTACACAGAATCGCGCCCGTCCAGACACGTAGTTTGAAGCTTTCATTCGCAGAAACGTAAAGCTGCCATACGTGTCGCGTACAGAATTCTTGCGGCTTTTTCATGCTCTGACGTGTATAGCATTTTTCCCCAGATGTACAGTACAATTATATATATATATATATAGATATATGTATGTGTCTACAGAGAGCCAACATTCGTAAACATATATATATATATATATACACATATTTACAAGTTCTTTCTTATACGTGGGTACATGCACTTGCACGGAATCCTCCGTGGGATATTCAACTAGCGTTCAAATGTACGCGGAAGGGCTATTTACAGAGTGAGAACTACACTGTAATTGAACTGCATAAGAATGTGCGATCTTGCACTACGATGCACACAAATGCGCCTGTGCAAGGCGAACATATAATGTGTACCCACGTGTAAAGAAGGATGTAGAGGTGCAGAGCCCATCCGGAAATACGTTTTCAGCTCAGTTATAGCATTCGCGTTGCGAGCAATACGCTCGAGAAACTTGTGCGACACATCGCTCTAACCGTTGTTGAGGGGACCGTGTTAAGATGCATTCTTGCGTACGTGGCGATAAAATATACCGCCTGACATTGCAACATCACGTACTCGCTGTTGTGTTTCCCATTTTGAGACGTCGGATATTGAGAAAAACGCCAGGACCGCTAGGTTTGCAGCCAGCAGAGCTCTTCTTCCGTATTTGAGAAGACTCTGCAGGGTCGGCAATTTATTTTTACTCACAGTGGCACATTCCACTACCCCTTGCGGATGTTCACAAGGATATTTTTCAGTACGAATGTGTGCAAACACTTCTAAGAACAACGATTATTCAGCTTGACCGTCACGCGACTCAATGTCGTAGCACTCGCATCCGTTTACGGATACTGCGGCTTGTAATAGGGCGTCCTTCTACTTCGAGGACACACTCAAGGAAAGGAAACGATTGTCCACCACTCAATACATTTCTCAAACACCGCAAACAACTTAGTGCACTGTGTGTACGCAAGTCGCCGAAATCCTGTTTTTGAACTGCACAATTCCCCAAGCACCCACAGATTAGAACGCACCGACAAGATATATCAAAGTAAACAGAACGAAAATCGGGAGAGACAGCAGATCTATTAAACCGAGAAGATAGACAACTGCTTGTAGTGCTATGGACACAATAAAGCGTCTTGAATTTCGAATGATCGTACGCAGAATGAGAAACCACTTAAGGCGGTGACTATCTCTCCCGCCGAAAGACCAGACACTCCAATGCTTTACGACGTTAATAACAGCCGTTTTAACAGCGCTTCTACCCTGCAAGGAGGGACTCACGCTATCTCTATATTTGGGTTAGCATTTGGTTCCAGATTTCACTTTTCCCACGAGTAGGAGATGTAAAAGTGCGCACTGGTGCGGACGAAGACACACAAACGATTTATCACGAACGTGCAGGCTGAATGCGCCTTGAATTTGGGACACAAATCTCAGTTCTGCACACAAGCCGTGGAAGGTAAGTTTACCCCTCCTTCGCAGCCTAAATGTAGAAACTAGATGCTGAAATCGCTTTTACGGATAAGCTACGCTAATGTAAGGACCATGTTACATCGTTTGTAGACGAGGACGGACGTAGAAGTTTGACCAGTTTTTTAGTTACTGCGTGGCAACGTTGGCTACCTATCCGACTGTACAATTGCAGTACGTCACTTATTTCGATGTCGGGTCCTACAAAAATAGTCGTTCCACATCTGGGATTCCGGAGGCGCATAATTCACGCCTATGTGCATGAAAATATGGGTTAGATACGCGTGCGTGTACGAGTCTCCGAACACAGACTCCGTGCTCATTCTGGCGGAAGTGGATACGCAGTTTCTTGCGAATAATGAAAACAAGCGTCATTTTTTTTTACGCGGTTGCAAATGTACTTCTATGCATCTGACGTGTGAGCGGAGACAAACGTAGATTTGAGTAGATTTGTGGTCCGCACAGCGGCGGCTAGCAAGACACGGTTATGTTCCTGCCCGCCTACGGGGTTGGATAGCTAACTGTAGCGCATCAGTCTCAGGCCGGCAAAGCGTACAGGCGTTTTGCACCTTTCCCCCCAAGGACAAAATTGCCCTCAACCTGGCAATCGTGTGCGCGCATGTCTTGAAACTGTAAGAAGAGAGCTACCCTGACGCATCGCTTGCCTTGTCTTTTCCCCCCGTCCGGGGTGGTCGAGGTGTCTTGACCTCTGCTACTTACGCTGAGACGGAATGTACACTTTCCTCGCATTCAAAATCTCCCTTCCGCACTAGAGTGGGCAGTTCATCCCACGTCTCCTTTTGTCCTAGGGACCAGGTTACATATGATGCCTCTAATTTGCCTTATTCTAAATTCGAAACGGCTCGTAACGTGTGTCTTCCGTGTGAAACGGACCTGCACGTTCTTGTTGCGGAAGAATTTTCCGTCTTGGGAACGTTGTCACATCACAGAAAATCCGCCTTTTGCTTCCTTGTTCACGTTTGCACGGGCCTGCACTCGACAACTCTCGCGTCTGGTGACGCAGTGTTTTTATAGTGCATCAGTCTTAGTTACTCTGTCACAGACCACACTTTTTGTCATTGCGCCCTCTTGCTTCCAAAGGGAACTCACACCTGTGTCACTGTTTACAACTTCCGTAAAAGCAGAGATGCTTGTCTCGTTATCACGTCCCATTTGATCGCTTGGTAACCGAAGTTGCGTCAAATCCGAGCTCACGTAATCATGTTAAAAACTACCCTCAATACCACCGGTGTTACCTGTGGGTGTCTGTCACTCTGTTCTGTTTCCCATAAGGAATCTGTGCAACAAATCGCAACTGCGTCTGCTTTTCGATTAAGATTTGTTCCACGGTCCCTGCAGGAAGAAATAGAGCGTACGCCCCGTAGTCGTGAACACTGGAAGTGTAGAACCACGTCAGAGAACGCATCTGTCGTCGAGTAAAATAGGCATAGGGAAACGTAAGGTGAGACCAGCAATTTTGCGACAAGCTAAATAATGGCCCACTAGTGTTTATCAGTCCTTTTCTCGCACTGTTGTGAAAATAGAAGACTCACGTCTGCAATGTAGTACCTCAGACGAGAAAACGGTCACACTATCTGCTGATGCGTGTTTCTTCTCAGTGGAATGTCGTGTGCTCAAAAGTGGACCTGTTTCGTTGTCAACAAGGACAGCTTGACACTTCAGCTGCTGCTCAGTCCTCTGGAAGCGTTCAGTGCGTGCGCCAACAAGCTGTTGGACTACATTCTTTTTTGGTAATCTCAGCCTGCGTAACGTGTTCTACTTCGTGTCCATACGTGAAAGTTATTATGCATATGCTTTTGTTGGTAAGTACGTGTTCTTTGCATATGCGTCAACGTATATGCGAGCGGCTCTGCCCTTGTAAATATATGTGTCCACATTCGTCGTTGTGCTCATTCACCTACTTGGACGCATTCTCGTCTCTGGCTTACCACTATGTCCCGGCATTCACCTCTGTACACGTGTTCGTACACTCTTTTGTGTACGTGTCTGCTTCCGTCAGGATCCCTACACATGTACGCTTTTGCGATCGGCGCGCGCCCCACATACATCTGCGTGATGACAGAACGGTATTGATGCGTTGTACAGTACAACCCGCGCGCGAAAAGTACTCAATGGAAAAAGCCAGCACACGCACCAGATGCCGCTTACGTACACATTTCGTCACGTCTTCAGTGTACGTCGCACACACACAAACTGCGGGCACGTAATCCCTACCTACAGGGAAAAGGATACTTCTGGCCTGCTGAAAATGTCTTCACAGTGTCTCAACGTTTGGGCGACGTAGTTTAGAGACTTCACACGCAGAAACTTGGAGCTATCATTCGTGCCTGGTACAGGTGAATAGGGGCTTTTTAGTGACCTGACGCATAGAGGTTTCCTTTTACGTGTGCGGCGCACTCGTGTATATATATATAGAGAGAGAGAGAAGGAGAGAGAGAGAGAGACAGCGTCCACATGTATGTAAATTTTCTCCTGTGCGTACGACTACGTGTATATGCGCAACTTGAAACACGTACGCTACGCACTTATCTAGCTTTCGCATTTAACCGGCCTGCTCCTACAGCCAGAGTCACACCTCAGTGCAACAGCCGTATAGACTTGTGCAGATAATTTCTATTCCTACGCATTCAAAGTAGCAAACGCAGTTATTTCCGCCTGTATTGAGCGTGGAGGGGGGTTCGACACGCGCCAAGCATCTACCTTACAAGTATATTAAGCGCACAGCGACGTTGACATAGGTACGACAGGCACAAATCACTCTGCGGGAGTAATTCCGTCGTCTCTACAGAGATTTCCTGTGCTGCGAGAAAAGTCACTTTGCAAAGTGGCTAAGACTACGTAACATAGGACACGCAGCACAAGGGCGTGCGCGTGTAGAAAGATACATACATATATATATATATACATATATATATATATGTATATACATATATATATGTATGCATTCATATTCAAATATATACATGCGTGTGCGTGTATGTAGATGCAGTACTCCCAAAGCGAAGAGTAAAACTTCTACCCTGTTAGATACGCACGTGTGTAGACTTCTATAGTTTTATCTTAGGAAAGGCTGAAAGACTTTCTCTTGGAAACCGTAAGTGACAGTTTGACACTGATGTATAAATACATGGCTGTGCATGGTTTGGCGAGTCTAGGGACCAGATTTTACTCATTAGAACACAATTCGGCGCACTGCTGTGGGCAGGCTATTGATGCGCGTGGAGTTCGTCTCCGGAACCAACGACGATCAGAGATCGAGAGGCCACCGTGCAAATATGAAAACCGCGGCAGAGTAAAAGCTCTTGTTATGCACTCGTGTCAGGTTCGAGTTTCAGTCTTCAGCTTCCATCACGTAGTACGCGTAGGTTACCTGGTGTGGGATACACTACTTCGTTCTGATGGTTGCCAAGAAAGTGGATCTCACGAAGGAATTTGTCACGCTGCTTTCGCATGTCCTGAAACGTCTTCCGCAGCTGTTTCTTCTTCCTGTCAGGAAATAGCGATGAGGATCTTGTGCAGTTCTGCGGAGGTGTCACGCCCACTCACTGTGCCATGTCAGCTAGAAATCTTCTGTTTGCTTTTCGCTGTTGCACGTAATCATTGCCTTTCATTCACGAGATTGTAGGGATTCGCTTGTACCTCCTCGACTGCCATCGCCTCTGCTTCACAAAGTCGCATTTGTAAGAAGCGCTTTTTTGTAGATGGTCGTGAGCGCTAGCTAATCTTTGTGTAAGTAGTCTCAGTGTGAGGGAACAATAACGAGAGTTGATTGTGCTCCGACTTATGGATTAATTATGGCTCAGCTAAAATGCAGTTCAAACCTTGCAGAAAGTCCTGAAATCCTTGATACAATAGCACAAGGAGGTACACAACGAAATGCATACTGCTTCCATACTGTACTAAGGGGGGCCTCTGCAGCGATATTCACTACAGTGTAGGGCGGAGGATTCGAGGCGGTAAGCGACGAGAAGATCTGTAATGTGGTACTCAGGTAGAATGCCCCCCAATTCCAGACGGTGGAGGTGGAATTACCAATTCACCTGCGATAATCGGGTTTCTCCTGCCTCGGGCCGTCTGGCCATAAGGGCTATAAAGAAGTAGAGTGTCAGGCTTTTAACCTTCATTTCCTGAAGCGAACAACGCAGACGGAAACAGAGAGACGTTTCCAAGCTCTTCCGATACTCTCTTCGTCGGGGCCAACAACTAGCTGCACAAATCAGCTGCCCTCCAGAGAGGGCCGGCAACCGACTGAATGATCAACAGCTGACACGGTAACAGGGCGCCACGTCCTGGGAATAAGCTGCCCGATAAGCAACAGCGAACACCGACCCTATAACATCGCCTGGTGGTTACAAGCTCTTGGATTAGTCAATAAAAAGCAGAATGCCAACTTGCCGTGGACACTGAGGCCAAATATAGATTTAGTGTACGGACACCAGGAATATTCACCGCTGTTCCTTCTTGGTAGTGGAGCCTCTCAACAGCTGCTCTATATCGACCTGCATGGACGTAATAAATTGTTCCCATTACAGAGGTGTCCCACCAACAACCTATCTCTTTCGCCTGCGTACACGTGAATAGGTGCTGCTGCTGAATTCACGCCACAGCGCCACTTGTCGGAGTTGCAATCGCCGACGCTGCCACTATCTGACATTTCATAGTCAGCTGGTTCACCATCCTAAGAACCAGATCATTTGACGTAACCAGTGGAAACGGAATCTGCCAGCAGAGTCCCAACAAATTTGCCGCTATCCCCCACCAGGAGAAAACACTCTTTGTGCGCTGCGTGTACGCTCCTAGAGCAGTGACTCCGACAACCGTCGGTGCGTGATAGGGCGACCGAGTAATCCATCCGTCTGTGCCACCATCTGATTGACAGGTGGCAACATTTGGCTAGCAGACAGTCCTTGTCAGCCTGCTCCATCCATCAACTGTTAAAGTACTACCGTACCTGCTGTTCGCGTCTAATTACGATCTGTTCATCGTCCCTGGGCTGACCCTAAAATCGACACAGATGGAAGAGCGCGCGAGTAGTATAACACTTGTGTTTTTACTTGCTGTATGTGGACCACGGCTCATTATTGCGGGACAAGTTCTGCCTACTGTGCAGAGCGGTATGAGAGTTGCCGTTCTCCGAGTCGGAGCTCCAGATGACACTCCCTCACAGATTGTTCTGGGGTCGGACAAAAATCAATTTTCCTTGGGAGTAAACAGTGGAGGTGATTTCCACGTCACCAGGAACACCTCGCCTCTTCTCTTAATACACCCTGATGACACCCTGGAAGTCAGAGCGGCGGAATTCGCATCTTCGTACGAACAGCAGCTTGAACTTGTGCATGGTCGGTGGATCCTATTTCACCTACGTGTGAGCAGGTCCCTAGAATTGAGGGGAAACCTCGAAGTGGGAGGGGTGAAGCAGTTTCGCATTGTCGCTCGTGAGGACCTCTCAACAGAAGCGAAAGGATGGGATAATCCAGGCACGTGCAAAACTGAGTTGACGTTTTTGGCAGCTTGCCGGAAAATCCAAGGGAAAAATAATTTCACGCAGCATCGGCCATGATCGTTTCCGAATGCGCGGGAATCCGAATGTTAGGCGGATTCGGAAAGTTCGCGAAGGTAGCGTGTTGATCTGTTGCAGCCACGCGATTCGAATGATGGCGCGCTTCCGTGTGCAAGCCTTGCATGTACACTGGCGCTTGCATGGTACATGTTTTAAACACACTTGCAAAAGTCCGATTTGACCACTCGACCATAGGCACACACTCTACACACGTATGCGTTAATAGATAGATATATACAAGTGAGTATAGACGTATGGATATATACAAATATACATACACGCTTTCACCTTTCGCGTACACCCACACACGCTGCGTCGCTGGAGCTGTTTGTCGAAAAGCACGACGCCTTAACTGGAAATAAACGTATGCGGGAACTGTTGGCCTTGTTACAGGGTGAAATAACGAAGACATATCGCAACTTGCCGCCGCATAGCGAAGTACGAGTAAAAGCGACATTCCACTTCATCGACGCGTGGGTAGGCACAACAGCTCGACGCAAGAATGTTCCGTGTAATGCACCCATCATCAGGTCGGAGAAACAGGGTTTATGCGCTTGAGCATCGGTAAGATTGGGTAGTCGTTAGTTTGAACAGATGACAAGAGTTTTTCTCTCCTTTAGAAGCACTGATAAGTTGAACGAGGGAAAACTTCCGCAGAAGCACCGGACTCCTTGCACCATCTGCTACGTTACTGAGAACATGACCTGCAAGGTCTGCACAGACAGTGACGTCTAACTAGGTGGCAACACTTCCACTGTTCGCAGTGGATCCACACTAGCACGCTCTAGCCTCACCCGTGTAGGCGGTTGTTCTGAAAAGGCCTCTCCTGTCACAGTAATCAATAGACGCCCAACAATATCCCTGTCTCACTGCTGGAGACCGTAGGGGAGCACGGCAACATGGTACATGTGTGGACGGAGCGGTAAGAGGAGTGAAGTTCCTTTAACAGTCTAAGAACACTACTCTGTCACACAGAAGAGAATTTCGCACAGACACTCTCAAGACATGGAGCAAGAAGCTGTAAATGTCTGTGGAGGTCGGTGTCCTTCCGCAGAGAGCTTTGTTGTTATTTTCACCAGTAGCTATGTAAAGTGTTTAGTAATTTAGACATATTTCGCGTATAGTCCAGTATACACGTAGTCGCGTATCCACGCATTTACACACACGCATACACGTAGAATATTCAAGGTTTACGTATATGGTTATATGCACTGTAACCTCTCCAGGAGCAGTGGGAGAGGGAAAGTTCGCTTCGCCTATTGACATCATTATTCCTCATGATAGCGACTCTATCACTCTGGGATTCGGAAGCACGGTACGCTTGAATAACAACCAGTTCTACTGAAAAATTTGCAGTGACGCTGCAGATTCAAGAAGATGATCCCTTCGACCAGTCTTGGGGAGTAAGAAATTCTTTTTCAAGACACGTTATGTACGCTGTGGTGACCACCTAAAAACCTGTCAGGTTTCAGGCATTGAGATATATGTTCGATGAGTTCAAAAACTTTCCAATCGCCTGCAGAGGTGCCGGAAGAAAGTATTGTAACTCTTCCAAAGTATTCTTCTCTTGCATACACGTACACGTATGTGCACGTGTCAAAAAGTGTTGAAAAGCCCCTGCAGTAGAGAAACATTCTTCCGACGGAAAATGTACCTTCTCCCTAGTGACTAGTGTAATCGCTCGTCAAGTTCATGTGTGCTCCAGACACACTCTCTGGTTTTTCATACGGGTAAGCTGTGGCACCGGAGAAGAACGTTCGCTTCAAAAAAGTGGGTTTCTATTCTCTAACTAGTAAGCAAAGTGATCTACGTCCCAAAGGCAGGTGTTCACCTATCCATGGCCTGGTGCCCCTGCAACATGCAGGATGTAAGAAATTTCCCGCTCGCCCTTCACTAAGTGAAGGTGAAGTTGTATAAGACGCGAGAAGATGATTTTTAATCAGCACTCCTTTTCACAAACTGACTGTTCAGTGTCTTCGTCGCGTTGTGAAAACGTAACAAACTCAATCCTGAACATATCCCTTTTGTCTCCTCACTACATTAGTCTACTAAATCTATGCGTCACACCATCTTTTGAAGAGACACACAATGGCCTCCGTTACTGTGTCATACTCCAGGCATGTCTCCAGCATCCTTCTTCTCCGACTCTTCCTCCTCCACCATCATGCCTTCTGTGGTCAGCACGAGGCCTGCAACAGACGTGGAGTGCTCGATGGCAGATATAATCACTTTTGCTGGATCGATCACACCTTGGCTTATCATGTCTCCGAATTTGTTTGTTTTCGCATTCCATCCAAAGCCGAAAGGTTTCCCAGAATTTAGGATCGCCTGCACGACTTTCGTGCCGTTGACACCTGCCGAAAACGAGCATGACAGCGAAGGCAGCAAATGTGTGTATAATACCGTTTTACGGAGTCGGCGATGAGCAGTAATCTAAAAAAGAAAGCCTTACCCCAATTTTGACGGTTGGAGAGATCACAAAGATCGTCTTCGTTTTATGGGTACAGCCGATATTCACGATTAGCACACAGCAGTACTATACCGAACAGTGCATGTCCCTGTAATAAAATGTTGCGTAATGATCTAGTTCCACGCCGCACCGCTTTGCTACCCTGATACCTGAAGTCTGTAGAGAGAATAGAAACAGTGCGGTGAAGCATTCTCCAGTTACGACACCGACAACGCGAGGGTGAATGGAATAGCCATGTTTCTGGTTTCGTTGGCTGAAACGGTAGACCTTTTCACTAAAGCAAAACGCACCAGCATTGTCGGCTATTTGACGAGTGATGGACTTCATTGAGTTCACCACGATTGATGCCCCGGCCTTTTGAAGCTCAATTTCTCCTTCCATCTCTCCTGCAATGACAAAGAAAAATCCCTGCACAAGCTCTAGTCGAGGCATAGCTTTCAGCAAGTGTCTGAATCTCAATGGCAGCCTCTTCACTTCTACGTGAAAAGATCATCAAATAGTAGAAAAAGATTTGCAAAGAGCGGCACATAAGTCGTGGTTGTGCAGACGTGCGGGCACATACATGGGAAGAGAAATATACACAGGTGAAATGTAGTTCTCACAGATGCAGGTTGACATACGTGTAAAAAATGAAGATGTGGCAGCTCACTGAAAAGGAGGGGAAAAGGTAAGATATATTCGGAGGTACCATAAATATTGAACGCAAGAAATCTGCTGGGATTGAAGTCGAGGCTGCCAAGTACCTGCACTACGGTACCACCAATGCAAATGTAGCGCTCCACACAGCTTGGTGTACACGTACGTGCACCTCAACAGCATCGAACCTGCCATAGTTCATGAAGTGTGGCACCAGCTCCATAGAACACTACAACAAAAACGCACCCGTGGCAGTTCTTGATAAGCCCTTCTTGCACGTCTGCATACCGCTCGAACTTCGAATTCTCTCTTGTACTCCACACTTGAAGGTTTTCACGCAGACGCAGGAAGTGCTTCATTTCAAATGCACAATACAAACCTTCTGCTTCCTCCTTCACCGCTATTTCGCCAAACCATCGCAAGTGTCCTGGACCTTGATTGTACGGGGACTCGACGTACTTGTGGACGTGGATGGCGTGCATACATACGTTACGAGCGAGACACCCTACCATACGATTTTGCACTACACAAGTGCTACACCCTGATCGCACACGCAAAACCGAGAAATGGATGTTTCATGATAAACGTTCTTCTTGGCTAACGCATCCCTTCAGATCTGCATGTGTGGACGTAGATCGGATCTCTGTAGTCAATGGTTGTGCTCCGCATTGCCACATCCTTCGCTGCAGCACTTCAGTAGCACCCCGTAGCTTTGTGCAACGATACCAAGCCAACCTGCTTTTCTTCTCTTTCGGCTACAGGAACACGTGTGCATAGGTCAGAGGGGTGATGAAGCGTATCACGAACGTGACACACATATGCGCGTATCATGCAGAGGAGTATATAGTACGTATACGTAGGTATCCCGTACGTGGCAGCGTAGAGTGTGCATGTCTATCATGAATGCAGACACACGTGCTTACCGATGACGTCAGCTACGCCAGTGGTAGACTCCTCTGCATTGTTGCTGGTTTCCGCTTTCGCGGATTCTTCAATGTCTTGTGCGATTTTGTCGTAAAACTCCTTCGTTGAAAGAGCGAGATAAGTAACTCCCCCTCCTGGAACGTAGCCTGTCTCTAGCGCTGCTCGAACTGCATTGATGGAATCTTCGTAGCGGAGCCGCTTTTCCTTTTGCTCCGTCTCAGTTGAAGCTCCGATCTGAAGTATCAACACGCATGCCAGCGTTGATGCGTTAGCAACTGAGTTGTCCCAAGAATGCAGCGGCAATCGACAAGAAAGAAGAGACTGCACCCGTAAAGCCACGCGCCGCAGAAGTCGTACGAATAAGGCAAGAGTCTGGACAAACAGGAGAGCCACCGGCTAGGAGGCAATGACAGAGAGTGGAAAAACCCCATGCGGAAAACAGGGGAAATGTACGCCCAGTTCCCGTCCGTACGTCTTAGTTAGATGTGCTACGATCGACGGTCACCGTCTCCGACTTACTAGACACTGTTGTGCATACAGTCACGGCGGTGTAGACGGGCACCGTCACTACCAGGAAGAGGGGAGGCGGAATGAACTCCAAATAGAGGCAGCAGCGAGAAGAAACTAGCGAAGAGGAAGGTGACGAAGGAGGTGAAGGAGAGCAACGATGTGGTGGTGTTTTTCGGAGTATTTTATTAGCGTTTACCAAAGTGTTTGTTGGAGGCGCAGCGACAAAAGATATAAAACACCCCTTCTTGCGCCGAAGTGATGCGTGAGTTGAGAGCAGTCGCTTCACGTGTAGATAGAACAGCCGAAGAGTAGGCAAATAGGAACGAGGAAAACTATGTCAGTGCAATGACAGTGGAAAGTTAAGGCTGGCGCGGAGGAATTCCCTTTTTGCAAAGCACGCAAGAAGGAATTCAGAAAGTGGTTGTACCTATCAACAGATACATACATGTATATATAAGGGGTTAAAAGTGTAAAGCGGCGTTGATATCAAACGAAAGACTCTTTGGATGCGACTGACCATTATCCGCGCAATGCCGCCAGAAAGTGCAGCGATGCGCTCCCCGAGTTTCTCTCTATCAAATTTCGAAGTACTCATATCCATCTCCTTCTGCAGCTGCGCCACCCTATAAACGGAGCCGCACAGTCACATATATATATATATACATATAATGTACACATACATGCGAGGCGCAGTGATTGAGCGCGGGCGTGTTTTCTCTTCAGACACGCTTCTGCTACAGACTTGCACTCCACGGAAACCTTGCAGAAATACAGAGGGATAGACGTACGCGTATATGTGTACATATGGATATAAATGACGGACGGGTTGTATGTGAGTGTGCATACATATGTAGGTGCATACTTACGCATGTGGTTTGACGAAGAAACACCTACAGACACGCGTACATTTTTGTGTGTACATCTCTATCCGTAGTCAGGTCTGGAAAACATGTACATATATATATATACACGTGAGTGCCTACCAATATCTACACACACGCACACACACACACACACATACCTTGTCGTCTGTGATCTGAACCGTAGATACTTACATATATAAGTATATAGAGATTTGTATATGAAATGGTGTTCGTCATCGGACAATGCACACCTTCGGCGTATTTTTCGATGAACGTGAAGGAAATCGCTTCCTTCTGTAGCCGCTGGAGCACCACGAGTGTAGCGAAAGATATTGAAAAAAAGGATTTATACATGCAGACCAGCTCTGCATACATTTCACATGAAACGTATACGACTCTTAACGTATGGCTATTCATATACGCATGTGTGGGAATATATATAACCTCTAGAGATCTGTGTCTACCTCGCCGTATGCGCGCATACATAATCTCCCCTGTATAAATTCAGGTAGGTGTTTATTCGTAGAGACTTTATCTCCTCTATAATCTGTATGTCCGTCACCACATACGAATGCATAGATACCTCTCCATGTACGCGTAGGTATCTCTAAATCCACACACGCTCACATCCGTGTTGCTTTTTATCGCTGTCTTCTCGATATTCAGCAGCACGGAGACACATGTAATTTCTGTGCTTCCTCAGTATATCATAACCCCTCTCGGTCTAGACGCTTGTGCGTACAGCCAGAAGCGGCACAGGTCTGTCAATATTGGTTGCCACTTTTTCTCATTTCTCCCCTATGCACGCTATGACAGGCCTATTCACTTGTTGGCTAATATATATATATATATATATATGCGGTTCTTTTACACTTATACACACATGTCCACGTCTGCATGCATGAGCGTTTTCATTAATGTAGTTATGTAGTTTTGTATCGTCGTACCAGCACTGCACGTACACACGCATCTCCATGCGGGGATGAAGAACAGCGTCATTGGCATTTACATAAGAACACGTACGCGGACCCACGCACACAAACACAAGTGTATACATATGCGCGTATTTGTGAAGTATGAATGTGTACACAAGGGACGTCCCTTCCACGTTTTAGCGTCGCGTCTATAGAATATGTGTGTTCGCACAGATACACATATATATATATATATACACACATTTACACTAGACTGAAATACAGCACAACGGCATGCACTTCTTCTTCGCATTTGTTTTCTATATTGCAAACCTGTGGACACTCAGAGTACGTCTTCGTGAAAATCTATAACCTCATATGTGTATATATATATATGATTCCACCGAACAGCTACACACACGCACACACACATATCCACATGCGAACGCATTTTTTTACCAGCGTGCATCCACAGGCGTTTAAGCTACAATCTTCTGATCTTTTCCCAACTATGCGTCGTTCTTTCCCAGTCAAACCAACATCCACGTAAATATACATTTTATACATATGTGCATGGAACTCTTTATCTTAGCAGCCACGGACACACACGTGTACGTGGGTGTATGCGGTATCTGCGTATCGCTCTGTGACATGCACATTCTTCTCCTCTCCGTGGACACAAAGCCGCAAAGAAACTCTCACCTTTCCTTGATTTTCGGCTGGAACTCTGGCCGAGTGATGATGGAAGTGCGGTCCTTTCGAACAACGACGCTGGCAGCTGTTCCCACGTGCGAAGCCGTGGCCTCTTCAAGCGGCATGCCCAGATCTTTCGAAATTAGCTGCGCATTTGTAGCAGCCGCTATGTCTCTCAGATATTCCTTTCGTCTCTCTCCGAATGAAGGAGCTCTGATAGTCACCTGTGAAGCACCAAGCAGCAAAAAGTTCACCTTCCTGCATGCGTAGACTCGTGCAACCCAGCAGCAGGAACAGTTGTCTGGACACGTGTCAGCAGCAGCATTACAAGCACCTGCACACGTCCAAAATAGCTACACGTAAATACATAAATATATAAATATGAATATATGTGCACTGGCACTCATAAGAAAGGTATATGAGTCAGTACAAACATACACAGACACATTAGCGTCTAGACAGAATCCCTGCGTGTGGGTCTACCACTACGACTATACACACATAAGCTTATACGTGTGTGGGCATACAGCAGCACCAAGAGGCGCACCCTTCGCGCATGCAAGAAAGAATTCTTGTCTACAAACACCTGCTTACATTCATAGAAACCGGTGTAGCAGCACTATTGCCCCCCACGCCTATCTACCTATATATATATATATACTATGCATGAACCCGCATGGCAGTGCTACTGCACACGTAAATACTTGCACGTGTAGACGCACGTGCGCAGAGTTTTTTACTTAACATAACTGTGTCGTCACGGAGTCAGGCAGAAATGGAAGTATATAACACACTTGAAGGACGTTGTACAAATTCGTACACTTCTATAGACTGACTTATCCGGAATAGAAAAAAGTGCCCAAGTTCCACGCATGCACTTATACGTTGCCCACATGGCGTCTACAGAGGCACAGGCGTGCGGAGAGGTGTATCGGCGTACGAAGTTTGCTCCTCGCTGCGCAGACATCGGGCACATATACATCCGCATAGGCATACACATATATATAATACGTCCACGTATAAATATGAAGTAAAGGTCCACATATCTATGTGTACAACGTCATTGCTGTGTGGCTGCAAAACTCTCTTCCCCAGCTGCTGCAGACGACTACAGATGGATTTAATACGGCCCACACGTGTACACAAACAGCCAGAGAAAGAGAGAGGGACACAGACAGCGAAGGCAACACCAAGAAATATACACAGATACACCGGCGCACAGACACGTATACACAGGCATCGAGAAATGGATGGATACTTCACCAGTTCACAGCTGGTGCTCCTATTAGTTCTCTTTGGCTTGAACAGCTGTCGCAGCCAACTGTCGAACCAGCTCCTCACGTATATATATATATATAGATATATATGCATATACGTACACAGAGGTCGAGATAAACAGAAACACACGCACATACGTATATATATGTATGCGTGTGGAGAAAGAGACGAGAACGCACACATAGACGCATATACATATATATAAATCCCAGATAAACATTCATCCAGAGAGGCGCAGAGACACAGGGAGATATCTATCCATGCCGAATTCCACGTCGGTGTAAGTGGCGGATGCAATGCGAGTGACTAAGCTTGTGTACTGAGAAGCGCACGCGTATTTAAGCACACGTAATACATCCATATAGAGAGAGAGATTCCCGTACGCAAACACACACATAGATACGGCTATAGACTGCGCCTTGTCAATATATACGAAAGTAAATCTATCCCTGTATTTCTCAGCTTCGACCAGGATACTGCTGCCACCTCCTACCGTTGAAGCAGACAGTTTGCACATCAACGCGGACCCGCAGCGTACCCCACTACATGCATATACCGACATACATATATATACATACATATATACCGACACACACAGCCGTATATACGCCGACATATATATAGATAGAGACATATATATATATATATACACACACAAGAAACATGTAGTAGATGTTACCCACAAACAAAACCACACGTCCAGCAAGTCGTGTGAGTTTAAAAAGAGAGGTGCCTCATTCCTTTGAGAAGCTGGCACATGCGAATGACTCTGCAGATAAACACGTCTACTCGTATGGGAGACGGCCGCACGCGGAACACAGACACACACGTATACACAGAGCATACGTGTATAGTCAACCACAGGAAGAAAAACATATGTAGATTCCGCGCGCTCTAAAGGGAAGTGCTTCTTTTACCACTTTGAGTAGCTGGCGCATGCGATTGACGATGCAAGTCTGCAAGATGTCCGCACCAAAATCTTCTGCGACAATAACCAGCGGAGCTTTCGACTGCGCAAAATGCTCGAGAATCGGGAGAATGCTCTGCGCAGTTTCAATTTTGTAGTCGCAGACGAGAAGCGACGGATTTTGCCACTCTATCACGTCTCTTTCTTCTCCCACCAAGAAGTAGGGAGAGGAATATCCTCGCTCGAACGTGTAGCCCTCGGTGAATTCCAGCTGCGGACAGACGCAGAGACGCAGGGGACAAGTCAAGGAAAAAGACGGCCAGAGAGCAGCAGCCCGGAAAAGCGGCGGTCACACAGCTAACGAAGTTTGACGAGAGCAGGAGCGGGAGAGGCACAGGGGAAAATAGAAAGAAGAAGTGAAAAAGCGCAGCACCTACAGCGCAGGGGGCACGCAAGCAAGAAGAGATGGAGACGCTTCTGACGAAAACAGAGAAAAACCTACACATGTACATAGATATCTACTTTTACTCAAAAAGAGACAGAGAGAGACGTACGTACGGATGTACGCACACGCTGTGAAATTTTACGCGAGTGCCATATATACGGAATCTACTGGCAGAGCAAGAGAGCGAGAGACGCATGTACGCACGTGGTAAAATCTTAAGCAGATGCATATTAGCAAGCGACGACAGAAAGTCCCAGTGCGATACAAGCAGCTGGTGAAGCGCAGGGCAGCGTGTGGAACTCCCGAGGCCAAATACTTTTCAGCCACACTTTACAGCTGCAGTGATGAAAGTTGAAAAGGAAGAACAACAGAAACACGCACCTGTGTACAGGTGTCCTTTTCTTCTCATTCGTATAGATGCGCGCACACACACGTACAAACGCAGGTACACAGAAGAATAGAAGGAGACACACATCCGCCCAGGGAGGGCAGCCAGCCAGGCACCTGGTCGCCTCTGCAGCAACAGCCGGGTGACGTATCTGCACTTGTAGTGTGTAAGCGTAGACATCCCCAGAGACGGGATCCACAAACGTACATGTGCGCATATATATGCAGAGATACGGATGTAGGCATAACAGGAAGCGCCGCACAATACACTTTATGGGCAAGGGAACCTGAAGAAACTCTGTTACTCGAAGAAAATCTGGCAAGAAAAAAGAGACTCCCAGCAGAGACAGGCCCAGACGTGAATACCCCCCACCTGTCCACGCAAGACCCGTGCGCGTGTTGGGTCTATACGAGTGCTCAGCGACCTACACACATATACACACGTGTATGACGGTTGCCCACGAGTACCCGGAGCTGTGAATCTACACGCACTTGTCTGTGTGCGCCTCGCCCAGCGTTTACGTATGAGTGGAGATATGGAGGGCAGACGTGTATCTATCTCTACGTGTAGACAGACACACACGGAGACGTATATGTCGGAAAGCCAGCCACGCACGCGTCGCATGTGGACAGACAGGCGTCACCTGTCGCAGACACAGAAGGAGAGAAAGGCAGCGGAGGAGGAACGGCCCGATCTGCGCGACGACGTGTACGGCTACCGCAGCTCTCTGTGCACGTGTTCCCTGTAAAGAAGGAAAGTTTCCTATCCATATCTGTGTTTGTTGCTAGTTCTCGCTGCTGTCGACACCCCGTCCCCAGATGCAGTCATGCCTGCTACGTGATCCCTCGCATGCAAAGGTACACGACGACACAACCTTGTTTTCCTCTTCTGCTCCTCTTCTCCGTCCTCGAGTCGTCGTTGTCGTCGTCACTTTTTTCACCCGCGCTTGCACTTTGTTCGTCAACATTTGACACAACCGTTTTTCTCGTTCTCTTCTTCTCCTCTGCGTTCTCCATCAACGAGTCACACAGACATTTCTTCTTTTCTGCTACTTCCTCTCTTTCTCTGCGTCTCCGCTTCTCTCTTTTGTGTTGCGCTCTTCACTTACAGCGTCTTCAAGCGCAGGGTTGTCTTCGAGAACGATCGCGGCGTGGCGTCCCAGTCGGTCAAAGGACTTCGCAATCACCTCGCCCATTGCAGTGTTGCCGCTAGTAGCGACGGTAGCAATGTTCAGCAGATCGTCCATCCCCTTCACGGGCTTCGCGAGGCGTCGAACTTCTTCCATCATTATTTTAGCGGCCTTCTGGATCCCCCGCTGAAGCGGAATGGGGTTGTGGCCCTTGTTAACATGGTCCACGCCCTGTGTACGTACGCCCCACCACCACGCAGGCGCAGAAAGGAGATAGGAGAGCCAGCGAGCAGGCAGCAGCACACGCGAAGAAGAGACGCGACTTAACAGCAGCTGCACGAGCAACAGAGAGGTGAACCACCAACAGCGACCAGGGCAGAAGCAGCAGCAGCACGAAGACGAAAAAGAAGACGAAAAGAATCCCCAGGCAGCCAGACGCAGGAGGAGGAGGAGCGGCAGTAGCAAGAATGGTGGACAGCAGAACAGCATCGACACGACGCACAAGAGGACGAGCTGCAGGAGCAGCAGCAGTTACAGCAAGACAGCTGCAGGACGAGGTGGAGACGAGAGCAAATAGAGACTAAGGCAGTGGCGAAATCGCGACGCAGCAGGAGAGATGCACCGCAGCGCATCAGTAGCAGCAGCCGCAGGCACATCGGCTCTGTGACGGAAGATGAAGGAACAGCAACTGCAAGAGCACGGAAACGCGAGGTGCAGCAGCAGCACGAGGGACAGCCGCAGCAATACAAAATGACGAGAAATACGAGAAGGAGCAGCGGCAGCCGCGGCTTGAAGACAGGGGAAACAACGTAACGAAAAACGAAGCAGCAGCAACATCTGCTGCAGGGGGACATCAACGACCCCTCCGCCGAGAAGGAAGGACAACACTACCGGTAGAGGGTGCTGCTGCTGCAGCAGAATCGGCCAGTGCTGTTGCTGTTGGTGGTCCGCACACGAGGAGGTTGGTGGTCCTCCTCGTGTGCGGACCCCGCAGATGAGAAGGCAATACGAGGCGAGAACGGGAAGAATGAGCTATTTATCCTCTCTGTACAGGCCCCTCATGTCTGTCTGCGGAATTCTTGTGACGTTCGGTATGTGGGCCCGAAAAAGCCGAGGTTTCTCTCTCTTTTTATCTTCTTCTCCATCTCTTCTTCCCCACTCTCCATCCCCACGTGCTGACTTCTGCATGGGTGTCTTTAAAGCGTACGCAGGGCGCAGGTAATGCCCGCGGTGGGCGACTTCTGCATATTTTCCATTGCTCTTGTCCCGCACATCGCTCGTGCAGCAGTGAAGCGATGCGGGCACTGCACGAATCTGCGTCGACTACCACGTGCTCACACGTCTCCGGTGTACAGACACCCCACTACGTAGGGCGTGAGACAGGAAGAGTCTGCGAAGCTTCAACGCCGCCCGTTTTTCTGCGTTCGTCTTCGCTGCCAAAGAAAAGTTTCCCTCTGGTAGTGTTGCCAGTGCAGACACAGAAATCCTATTCTGTCCGCATTCTCCTCCTCCACGGCTGCCGCGCGCGCCCCTCTCTCCCCACGCCCTTCGCCTGCTCGCCGTGCCCGCGCCCGCTCTTTCTGCGCCTATTTTTCCCGTCTTGTACTTCCCCTGCGCCGGCCAGCCCGCCATCAGGGCCCGGTCCACAGCAGCGTCGCCCTCTTTCTTCAATTCTCACCTGCCTCGCAATTTCAGCAGTGAGAATAGTAGTGGACGACGTGCCGTCCCCTGCCCACTCGTCAGACGTCGAAGCCACCTCCTGCACCAGCTTCGCTCCGGCGTTATGCGGTCGGTGCTTCAGTTCGATATTTCTCGCAATAGTCACGCCGTCGTTGACAATCATCGGCGGGCCGTACTCCCTCTCTAGCAAAATATTGCGGCCCCGGGGGCCCAGTGTCACCTAAAAGAAGAAACGAAGTCAGGAAAGTTCACCTATCGACTGCTGCTTGTCTATCTCTACGTATGCGCATGACTGTACTACAATTGCAGTACCCACGAATGCCTACGTATGCGTATATGCGTGTATGCACGTATCCACATAAATATACACCTGCGGGCAATATGTGTATATCCGCACGTGTCTAGCTAGCAAACACACGTACCTATATGTGTGGACACACGTGGTGGTGGGCGGTGCTGTATTATATGTACATATACGCAGTTGCCATATATAGATATGCCCAGTGTAGGTAGAGAAAGTGTCACACGCTCCTATGCAAAAGGCTATATATGTATATTCGTCTGCAGACGTTCCACTTGTAGAGACGTCCACTCGAAACGCGTGCATATATGCAGAGACATGTGCCCGTAGGAGTGCGGCATATATGTGTGAATACCAGCGTGAATTAGTCGATGATACCTGCCGTATGCGTCTGTGCCCACACACAGACACACACATAGATGCACGGTGTGTTAACGCGTGTAGCTCCATCTGTACGTGTGTATTTTTCCATACACACATATATACATGTGTGTTTGCATGCAACTATATATATGTATATACATAGATGTATTGGCAGACTTAAAAACATGTTGGCTTTACGATCCTGGCCACCTAGGACGGGGCAGCAAGCACGAGGTCACATCTTTGCATAGGAGGATACATGCAGAAATACACGGCATACACATTTGCTGCGGCAGGCGGGCACGCGTACAGTCACAGGCGCGCACCTTAAAATACTTGTGTTAATATATACACGTACATATCTACGCGTGGCGTGTGGAAACACACGCACACACACACTAGAATATGCACCTCAGACACGTACATACGTGGACTTGTGTACACACGCATAGACAAGCCAGCAGGTGTCCCTAGGACCTACATATAGATATATATATATACAAATGTATGCATGTGTGTATATATATAGATGCACTTAATATATACGCATGCATGCATTTGTTTGCCTGTGAGAATGTGTATGCGCAGAGGTCTACGGACGCAAGTGTAGGTTTGTGCAGGAGGAAGGAACGGGCCTTGTCGCTACTGCACCGGTAGAATTTCTCAGCTACCCCATCCGGTATAAATATATACGCATGATATATTTATATATATGTATGGCGACTTCCACGTATTAGGATAGAGCTAGAGCAGCACACAAACAAAGGAAGTCTCTACGTAGAGGCAACTTATATATATGGCCACTTGTCTGCTTCCCCCTGCACCAGCGTGGAGGTAGAGCAGCAGACATGCAAAGCAAGTTCCTGCGTGGAGATGATTCATATATATATATATATATATGGCCACTTGTGTTGCTGTGTACGTACATACGAAGGACGCTTTCACGTAGGACTTTCCTGCCGATACTTATAAATCGACTGGTGTTACATGTGCGTGATCAGTATACAAGTTCGCATACGCAAGTATTACATGTACGCACATGTGTGTAGCCGTATATATACGTTGATTGCGACAGATTCACACAGAAACAGAGAGCCGAAAAGTGCAGCGACACACACGCGTTGCCACAAATGTATATATATACATATAGAGAGGTAGACACAAGTATACGTGGGGTGAACGGATACAGGCGAAGGTACTACATATACACATCTAGAGAGAGGTAGGTTTAAATGTAGGTGAGATACATGCATATAGGCGAAGGTATTACATATACGCATCTAGAGAGGTAGACATGACTACACACGAAATAGACGCATATAGGCGAAGGTATACACACACAGACTCGTGTGTGTATACGTGTGTAGCGATGCAGATGTACACACAAACATTGAACTGGGAAGTTGCAACGGCGCGTAGGCATTGCTGTACATACATATACACGGAGGGAGAGGTAAAGATAAAAGTACGTGAGAGATACGCATATACGCGAAGGGATCCCATGTCTAGATCTATAGAGGTAGATATAGATATACGTGAAGTACGTGCGTACACACGTTCGCCTATACGTGCCTGTTGTCGGGTGACATCAAAAGCCACGTCCACTTTTTGTAGAGACGCCGAACTGCCGGCGGACGTCACTTTGGGGGGAAGAGAAACGCGCAGGGGCTCGAGGGGAAAAGGGTCGAAAAACCGAAAAGACGGACATGAAAGAACTGCGGGTACGTACGGCAACGAAGAAGAGAGGAGAACTTACCCGCACGGCTTCCGCGACTTTTTCAATTCCTTCAAGAAGTTGGTTTCTGCATTCGTCTGCCAAAATCAAGCGCTTCCACCTGCGGGCCTGTACACACACATACGCATACACAGGGCAAGAAGTTCTTCGTGTCCACAAGAGGCAAAAACTCATCTGCGGGGAAGCGAGGAGAACCTGTCCAGACTCGTAAAACATATGCTGCCCGCGCCCAGCAAGGACGCAGACTTGCAGAAGCCCACCCGTGGGAAAACGTAGTCCCCTACGTGTGTGGGCAGGCGTGACAAAAACGTTGTCCCTACGCGTCTGCATGCGGCGCACGCACGGCGTCTACAAAATCTACCGAGTTACGCGCAAACTGCGCTGTGCTCGCGCAGGGGGAAACGAAAAGAAAAAGAAGCACAAATATACGCCACACGCATGCATATGGCTGTAGATGTGGACGCAGGACTGGGCGTCTTCAAGTATGTACAGACGTATTAACCCTGCAGTACATCCATATATATATAATGATGTGGTGCATATTCGCGCACCTAGAAACAGCCATGTAGATATGCGCCCACGTGTGTGTATATGAATTAACTGCATGCGGATAATACGGGGGCACACCCACGCACATTGACACTGAGGTGTACGCACACCGCATTGCATGTTGGCCAAGGCCGGTGGACTCGAACTTCCACCGAGGTGATGTCTGTGCGAGTCACGCAGGTGCATTACATGCTCTCAACATCCTTCATTTCCACCGCTGTCTATATATTGACACACACACACACACACATACACCGAGTCGGTATGGCATAATATATGGCGGGTTCATATGTTGACACACATACACACATATATAGTGGTATAGAGAGATATGCGCCGGGTCCACTGGCGTGCCTATTCAGAGAGCCACGAAAACACATATGTTTAGATTTGTATGGATCCACCATACACGCATGTATATTCGAAGTGCGGAACAGACAGGGGCCGAACACACAGGCAGAGAATATATACGGATGTATGAATGTAGGGCAGCCGGCCACATATAGTTATACATATACATGTGTGCGTATATATACTTACGGAGTTACACGTCATGTCTACAGAAGCCGTGAGTAGTAGCTGGCAGCTGCGTTCAAAGGCATGTACGGAAGAAGACGTAAACGTGTACAGCAGAGGAAGTACAGAAGGATATATCTACATGTACGGCATGCACGGGCACACGTATATCTCTCGATGTATGTAGAACCACAGACGTACACACACGTATTATAAATAGGTTTGTGCGTGCGTGTATACGTAGATCTGCGAAAGCGGAGAAACACAGGAGAAAGACAAAAAAAGATCCACACTTATTCATATGTTCGTAGACATACACGTGAATGTAGACGGAGAAAACCTGGACGTAGACATTCGTATACATACGTTTGGTCCACACAGATACGTGTAGAGGTGTATGTAGAGAAGTTCATAAAAAAGGTGATCCATAGACACACATACACATAGACACGCATACATGCATGCGTTTACGTATATGTGTGTAAACAGAATTGTGGACGTGCACAGACGTATACCTATGTTTGTACTTTATACACATACACACGTACATACACGTATATGCGCGTGCATATACGTATACCTATGTTCGTAATGCATAGACATACGTATATATAGACGTATATGCGCGTACATGCGCGTACACATACGTATCCCTATGTTTGTTTATACATACATACGTGCATATACGTATATGCGCATACACACAGACTCTCACGCATATATAATATACGAAGAGGCTGATGCTCGTATGCATAGGCGCATATACACGCGTCTCCATACGAATATGTGCAAAACAGGCAACCACACAGAAGCAGTCACGCATCTCCACATACGTGTATATATATATATGTTTGAATTTACACACATATGCACATGAGAATGAATTTACATATATATATATATATGTATGCACAAGTATGAATCTACGTGTGTGTACATGGAAATGAATGTACATCTACGCGTCTATATACACGTATTAATCTACACGTATGCACACAAGAAAGAATATACATACGCAAATACATATATGTATACGTGTGAATCTGCATATATGTTCATAAGAATGAGTTTACATATACATACACCAATACGTACACATGTACGAAGCTACGTATATGTACACACCAATTCACATGTACATATGTGTACAAGTGTGGACTATCTATATGTACGTAACAGTGAATCTACACACACTCATGCATATATATATATATATTGGAAACCACGTGTATATTCCTACATCAGTCCACATACGCAGACATTTCGATACATATATACGTACGGTACGTACGTGTACACATATATGTGCCAAGTGTGAATCTACCCATACATATAAACATGAATTTACATATATGTGCTCGTAAAAATGAATTTGCATGTACACACAAATATGCGTATGAATCTCCATAGATGTGTAGAATAATGAATACACATATACATATACGTATCTATAGGTATTCGTGCATGAAAGTGCCTCCTACGTATGTGGATTGACCTACGGATAGACACATGCATAAACAGATATATATATGTATGTACGTGTTTGCATGGGTGCCTATACTCGAAAAAATACAGGCGCGTATACATACCCACCGGTGTGTGTGAACCCGTGCGTATTTGTGTACATAGACGCGGATACAATACTTGTGCACCTGTGTATGCACGTATGTATACGGATGCTCTTGTATATATACGTACATATACACATATATATATATATATATATATATATATATATATGTATACATATGTATACGTAGTCGAGCGCACACACATACCCACGTGCGCACATATTTATCAACACATACATATATATCTACGTCTAGTAACGCGCACAACATGTAATTCCATATATATATATATATATATGTGTACATAAGAATGCTCGTGTGTATATATATAAATAGATAAATACTCATGTACACACACGCATGTCTGCACAAGTTTATCCACACACATATATATTTACGTTGAGAGACCCGCACAACATATAATTTCATATACGTACACAAATGCTCTGGTGTACACATGAATATATATATATATATGTAGATCGATGGTCATGCGGATACAGTCACCTAGGAACAGCTCTATTCACACACATATATAGTCACGTCGGATATGAGCAGACTACATACATTCATATACGAGTGTGTCTACAGCAGTGCACAGACAGGCCGCACACACCCCTCCCCTCCCTTTATTTGGTTTTTCTCCTATAGAGAGGAAAGGGCGGGAACATGTAAAGATTACAGGCACACAGACACAGGGGTATGGCACTTGAAATGTTATATAAAGGCACGTGGAATACTGCTGGTGTCCAGCGGTGTGTATACAGGCATATAGACGTCTACCGAGACGAAGGCAGGCAGACATATACACACAGACTCGCATGTGCCCCCAGGTCCTGCGGGGAGAGTACGTAAAAAGTAATCTGCCCACTTCTTCATACATACAGATACACACACGTGCGTATTACTTATATGCACACACACACACACAGACATGCATATTTAAATAAATACGCACTGAGAGAATCACCACCGTCCTGGTGCATGTGTATATGTAGGTAGTCTGTGTATACGTATGGATTTACGCACAGGAACATAGGAACACCACGCACGTACATACATATATATGTATATGTTATATGTGTGTGTGTACGTGTGGACATACGTATAGAAAAACATAGAGCAACATACCTACACATATATGCACATGTGTACGTGCCAACGTGTACGTAGACATGTGGCTTCGTACATATGTATGTACACATACCTGCGAAGGTGCATACATGCTTTTGTTTGTTTCGGTGTAGCCTTCCACGCATAGACACACATATTCAAATATTCACTCCTATGTGTATATACAAGCTGCGTTGAATAAGGGCACAGAGGCTCTCACGTACATGCGTACGTACCTTTATAATATTACCTTCCTGGGCTTCCATATATATACCCCTCTGTGTGAGGACGAGCGACACTTACATACATGGCCACGCGAGCTGAGAGGAAGAGATGGTGAGATTTTACTGCGTCCACGTGCATGGGCTGAACCCATCGCCTATATATATCTGTACCCGTATACGATCTACCATATACGTCATTAAATATAAATGTATGCAAGCCTGAACACAAAGACGTATCTACGTGCACCTTTACATATATAGGATATACGGCCAACTGCAGCAGCACACATATGAATATATACGTATATGGAGAAGTGAATATTTCAGCTTATATACCAGTACTGACTAGAGACGCTCATGTATACACACGTGTGGACGTGTGTACATTCCTCCACGTATACGCGTATACTCACGCATACGTGTATATGCCTACAGCGTGCTGTACAGATGAAGGTAAGCATATACATATATGTGTACACAGGAGTGAAAGCTTTGTACATACATACATACGTATGTGTGGATAGATAGATATACTTTCGAGGGTGTACACAAGTGAACTGGGCAGAGAGAAGACACGTGTACCAACAAACGAGCAACAGCAATATTCTTACTTGTGTGGCATTTCTCAGCATACGGTCGCACATGAAAAGTAGTTTTATAGTGGAACAGGTGATTTGTTAGTGTTTACGTCATCACGAGTTATCCGTCTTCTTGTCCCCCCCCCCCTACGTAGTCGACCGCATCTTTTTGTATACGTCATAGCAATGTACTACGTACGTATAAGTACGTGGTGGAGCCTAGTTACGTGTGTACGCACACCTGCATGCATTTACATACAGGAACATACACGTCCATATTTGTGTGTATAAAGAGAGACGATTGAGGAGTCGTTCATGTCTCTACATACGTAAAAGCAATATACGTACACTACAATAGTGGACCCCAGTCACATGTGGATGTATTCTCCAATATATATATGTAGGGACATATACACATATATGGTGGGATAGAGAGACGGACTATTGAGACGCCCACTTTTACAGGCACGAGCAGAGATACGCGCGCTTTTGTACGTATGCGGACGATCTGGTTTGTAACAGATAGAGACGTGGAGGTATATCATCCACAACAATATATATACGCGCACGACTACGAATACACAGGAATCGCCTATATATGCATAGACGCGTGTGGACAGAGGTAGAGAAACCTGTCCCTACACACACTGTATGCACATAGATATAATTTATATATATATGTATGTATCTGTATATGCACACCTACCATCTGCACATGCAGACCTGTATATATAGATGTATATTTTGATGTGGATATACATGTACGTATATATATACACATATACGTACCTCTATCTCTCTATATATGTACATACAAGTATAATAATAGTGTATGTATGTGTCACAGGTACACAAAGGTGTGTGTGCTGGCCTATTAGAGAAGTCTGCACATGGACAGTTGTAGACACGAGACCGGGTCCTGGCCGTGAGGATGTGTAGACAGAGGCACGTAGACGTCGTGTGTCTACGTACACTCGACTGCGTCCTCCACGCCAGAGAAGAAGAGCCTCAGTAAGACAAGT
Organism: Sarcocystis neurona; assembly: GCA_000727475.1. Lineage (NCBI taxonomy): Eukaryota > Apicomplexa > Conoidasida > Eucoccidiorida > Sarcocystidae > Sarcocystis > Sarcocystis neurona. The sequence continues at coordinate 209,195 of KL647308.1, forward strand.
ACGTCAGATTCGCACTTGTGATTTCTTCTTGTATTCGCGTGAAGACCCTCATGCAAACATATATGTGTGTGTGTGTACTTGTGTCTTTTACTTCGTCTTCTGCAGTGGTGAGGGAACGTCTCTACTGTGAAAAAAATATATGGAAACATCTCTTGGCGTTGCAGCTTCTCTCTCCGCTTTGTCCTTGCAGGTGCGCACACGTGGAAATGTACGTAGACGTGCGCGTGGAAATGTTCTCCTCCCGGACGCACTCTGCTACGGAAAAGGTTTCACCGTCAACGACTTTGCAACAATCGGACACGCAAATTATACATGTAAATCTATATATAGAGGCGGAGCAGCAAATTCATACGACGACGAGCCCAATACGCGTACACAGGTGTGCAGAAGTGGGGAAGATATTCGTACGAGGCGTCTTCTTGATGCTTCTTTACACTCCGCTGCTGGGCAGCGCGCCCAGAATCGTACACACAGGCACACAGACGTGGAAGCATATGCACATGTTGTACGTGGGCCTGTTTTACCATAAGCGGTCCCGTTCCTGAGGAAGAATATCTGCTGCTGTTCATTCCCTCTCTTCCGATCATTTGTCTCGTCTCCGTAAAAGGCGTGGGACGGAAGGCGGCGCCGTGGCGACGGCCGCTGCTTCTGCTGTCGAATCCTGCGGCCGCAGCTGCTGTTGGCGCTGCTGTTGCAGCGGCGCGGAGAGAGAACGAAGAAGGAGCAGCGTCAAAGCAGTGCGAGGAGGACGAAGAAGAACACGAAGAAGAGGAAAAGGGGGAAGGACTGAGAAACGCAGTCTGCTGCGCTTCTATTCGGAAGGCTGCTGCACCGCGCGGGACACTGCTGCTACCCCAGAGTAAGGGCGGCAGCAGCAGCAGCTGTGTCAGCAGCGGAGAAGGAAAGAGCCATCTCTTTCTCTGCTTAGCCGCTGCTGTTGCTGTCGGTTCTTTTGCTGTTGCTGCTGCGGTTGCTTCTTCTTGCGGCGTCGGGGACCGCCTCGCGTGTGCCATCTTGTAGGGACGAGAGACAGAGAAAACAGCGATCGCGGCGTGGCGGCAGTAGTGGTACGGGAAAGGCGGCAGGAAACCACGTGTGTGTGTGCGGTCTTTGCAGGCAAAAACAAAGGCAGAAAAAATGTGGAGGACGAGCGTGTGCTATGCAGAAATTGAAAAGGAAAGCAAAACGAGACCATATACGCAGCTGAGCAACAACACCCCACACGCGCGAGCAGCCCTTCTCCTCGCAAGCCGCTGCTGCGGCAGCCTCTGCCCGTCCCCCTTTCGTGTGCACTCTGCCCTGCTGCTGCTCTGCTCTGATCGCCTCCAGCTGTCACGCTGACGACGCATGATGTGCCTTCACTGAGTTGCTGCAAATCGCCACTGCCGCTGCTCCACCGCTGCTGCAGCGGGCTGCCGTAGTGCTGTTGCTGTGGCTGCGCTGCTGCTGCTGCTGCGCTACTGTGCCGCTGCTACTGCTGCTGTTGCTCCACAGCTGCTGTACTGCTGCTGCTCCTGTTGCGGTTGTGGTACGCTAGTTGCACGATACTGCAGCCGGCGTCGTCCTGCTGCAGTGACTGCCACAGTTGAGGTGCTGCTGCTGCTTCGCTGTTGCGTGTCCTGCTGCTGCTCTGCTGCTCCTGCTCTGCTACTGCTGCCGCTGCCGTTCTGCTGCTGTGGTGTGCTGTTGTGGCTGGTGCAGGACTTGCTGCTGCCGTACCGATGCTGCTCGTGCGCTGCTCGTGCGAGTGCCGGTGGGGACACCTGCTGCGGGCTGTCGCTGTCCCACCGTTCTCGTTCGGCTACGGCTGCTCTGCTGCTGTGCTGCTGCGCTGCTCTTGCAATGTAGGCTCGTTCCTCTACTGCCAACAACAGGCGCGAGCGGGAAGCCCCAGGCGTATACTTCTACTTCGATGGTCGCGTTCGTAACGCCGCTGCGGATTCTGCTGCCGGTATTGCTCTTCTTCTGCCGTTGCAGCTGATGTTGTTGTCGTGCTGGTGGTGGTATTCGTCTCACCCGTTGCACGTGGTTGGCTCGCGCGGGCTTCCCTTGCTGCTGCTGGGGGTATTCTTCTCGCTTCACGAAATAGTCCCCGGCTCTACCGCGTTGCTGCTGCATGCGATGAGGACGCACATCCCCAGCTCTCTACGTGTACATATATACACACGTATGTGTATGTCTACATGCTCTACACTGATAGGTGTGTGTCACGCGTCGTGTTCGTGCCGTGTATGTAATTATGTGTCTCCAAGCCACCCCACATGTGTTCTATCTTTTCTTAAATTTAACTTTTTCCATACCATCTCGCCTTCACTCCGAGGAAAGCTGCCACACGCATGTAGATCAGCTCCATAGTACCTGATGATGGCCATTCCGCGTGTATATACGCCAAGCTTACATTGGAATAGTCGCGAGTGACTTTCCGTATTGTTGCGTCAAATTTATGTTGTTTAATGCTTCAGCAGTATCCGTTTCCTCCTCCGTATTACCTTGCTGTATAAGTGAAAAAACTTCCACATCTGGCGTGTTACCGGTGCCGCATGCGGCCAATACCACTTCCGCAGGTGAAAACACAGGCGCGGACGGAAATTTCCCCGTTTTCCGTCCTTCTGCACCCGTTTCTCTCTAAAGTTCAGTACCGCTCTCCTTTTATTTTTTCTTTCACCGTCCAGTTTCTGTAGAGCGACGTTTCTCCTCCCCTTCCACCATATACCTACCCCTCCTCCACTCTCCCCTCCGTTTTAGTTCTCCCATTCTCGTTTCTTTCGTCTTCCTCGCATCTTCTGCTCCCTTTTTATCGCCTTATCTTCCCTTTCCACCTGCTCCGTGCGGTTCACTTCCCTGGTTCCATTTCTCTTCTTTTCCTCCTCTGAGTTCCCTGTCCGTCCGCCGCGGTTGAGAAAACGCTGGACAAATAGTTTCGCCTTGTGGACAGCTCCGCAGAAGACAAACACAAACTTTTCTCTGTACAACGCCCTCACAAACAGAAAACTAGTCACTCCTCCCGCTCTCAAAGACCCAAGCGTCTCTAACCAAATGAAACCCCCATTTCCCTTGCACAAAGAAAAATTTCCCGGGCATCGTTCTGCGAACACAAGCAAGATATGGTCTAGTTCTTCTGTTTTGGGGCGGAAGGTTCTGTTCCTTTACAGTCACTTCTGCGAATAGCGGGACAAGTTATTTCTTCCTGCGTCTCCCCGTCCGAACGCCGGCGGCGACACTCCTTTTAAGGGGCAGCAGACACGTCGTGAGAAGTCTTCTTTCGAGCAGGAGAGAAAGCGCCGTTGTTTTTCTTGTGTCCACGACTTCTCCACGCACCTATACAGAAGAAGAACTTCCTCTTATTCTCCCCCCGACGAGCCTCGTCTTGCCTTTGACTCGGCGCCCGTTTCTTTGGCGTCGCTCCTTCCTAGCGCTGCCCAGTCACGTGTGCGGGAACAAAGACGACGAGGGTGTGTACAGAAATCAATTTTTCACGTAGTTTCCTCATACGTGGATGAAGAAAAGGTGGAAAGCTTTTCTAGTCGATTGACGAGCGGACAAAGTACTCTCGCGGTAACAGGAGCAGTTCACTTTTAGTGATACGAAAACAAGGATCCTGCAACAGCAGCGGCTCTCTTATTTCTGTGTTTTCTTTCTAACCTTCCATTCGTTGAAGTCAGTTCATGTAGGAACCCCACCGGTATTCCCTGCACACGGCACAGCGGCCGCCCTCTCTTCGTGACTCTTCGTCCGCGTGCTTTTCTGCTGCCTCGGCTCTAAGAAGCGTCTTCACTGGCACCGAAGAAGAAAAGAAGAAAAGAAGGCGCAGAGAAAGGAGCAGAGAGGGGACGAGCGGGGAAGGAAGAAGGATGAGAAGGGGCGCAGGGACAGCAGAAAAGGAAGGTGAAGAAGAAGGAGAAAAGGAAGGGAAAAGAGGCACAGCAGAAAAGACAAAAGAAGGCAGAGAAGAAGGGAAGGGACGGAGAAATTCAGCGTTTGCGGCGAGCAGCAAGTAAACTCCCCTACAAGTTTCGTTTCGTCAGAAGCCGCGCAGGAAGCGGCAGAACGGGAAACGCAGCAGCGCAGCAAGCAGCAGAAGAAGGTGGCGCAGAAGCAGCTGAAGCAGAAGAAAGCGAGGAGAAGCGAGGACACCCAGAGAATCCTGCAGTCGCCCCTCCTAGGCTGAGCAGCAGAAGAGTCTCTCGTACTGGCACACGTGTTTGAGAGAATAGTAAGCATTTGTGTCCTTTCAAGCCACAGAGGTCGCCGGTCTGCTGCTAGCCTTCGTCCTTCCTTTTCTGCTACTTTCTTCTCTTTTCGGCATCTCTCCCTGGCGCGCCTGCTCGCTGCTTTCTTCTCTTCTCGCTATTAGTCCCCGCTGTGGCGCGCGCGCCGGTGTACGAAGGTAGGCAGCAAAATGAACAGAGAAGCAGTTTATCGTATGCAGTAGAGAATACTACGTATCTGCGTCACACTGGCAGAAGTCAAGGAAATACTCAGAAAATTCGTCGAGAGGTTGTTGACTTATCTCTGTCGACATATCTTTGTAACAGGGAGTCAATCGAGAGGATGTACGTATATACATGCAGTCAGAGAGAGAGACTCTACATATATATATATATGTGTGGGCTGTACGTGTATATATGCAATTAGAGAGACTGTATGCATATACATATAATAAGGGAGGCTGTACATACATATATATGTGTATGTAGAGAGACCATATACGTATATATATAAATATATATGTGGACTCTACAAGAGACTGAATGTGTGTATATATACGTATGTAAGAAGAGAGGATGGCCGTATATATATGTAGTTAGAGTGTGTATATATATGTGGACTGTACGTGTGCGTATATGTAACTGGAGAGACTGTACACATATGTCACTAAAGAGACTCTATGTTTTCGTACGTTTTTAGCAAGGCTGCACGTATATATATGTAACTGGGGAGACTGTATCTATGTATATATCGCCTGTATACATATACATATATATATGTGTAATTAGAGAGACCGTATATATGTATATATCGACTGTATATATGTTTGTGTAATTAGAGAGTGTTTATACGTATATATTGACTGCGTGTATATATATATGTAATTACAGAGACTGTATATATGTATAGATCGACTGTATATATGTATATGCATATATATACGTGTATATGTAGCTAGTCACATTGAAAGAGACACTGGTGATGGTCTTGCGTTTATGCGTGTATTGTGTCTATGGGTCCATAGATATGTGGGGCACAGAGAGGTTGATAGGCAGACAGATCCGTAGGGGTGTCTCCACATAAATATCCCGCTCTACAAATACAGGTATACATATACGTATATAGACGTACTGAGTTCGTGAGTATATGTGTCAGTATTTCTGTGGAGCCGTAGACATATACAGAGAGAGAGAGGTTGATAAATAAACAGGTAGGAAGGGATGTCGTCACGTTGGTGTGTTGCTCTATATACACTGGTATAGATATGCGTACATGAATATATATAAATATACGTACTGCATTCATACGTGTATGTATCAGTGTCTCTGTGGATCCGCATATATATGGAGAGAGGGAAGTTGATAGGTAGACGGATACGTAGGGACGCCTTCACATTAATGTGTCGCTCTGTGTACATAGGTATACATTCACACGTATATGCATATGTGTATATGTATGTCTCTGCGTATATTAGGCATGTGTGTGTGTGTGTTTGATTTCTGTGGATGTCAGCGTGTGTAAACTTATTGGCTTACTTTCCTTAATAATTTTTTTTACGAAGACGTTTCATGTGTCGGAGATGGAAGACAGCACGCGGAGACTTTTCCGAGCACGGAGGACGTGCTGTGAGATGCTTCAGGATCGCGGCTACATAGTCCCAGCGCAGGAGAAAAACGAGCCGTGGCAAGATTTCCTACAGAGATTTCAAGAAAATGAAAGGAAGTGAGCAAGTCGAAAAAAAATCACTTATCATTTTGTCTTTCTTTCTCTCTCTCATAAACGTAGGCCTAGATGTATATATATGTGTGTGTATCTGCACATCTTTGTGTGTGTACACATATATGTGTATGTGTGTACATGTATGTACGTATATCTGCGTGAGAGGGTGTGGGACAGCCGAGCACATAGAATGAGACAGATTTTAGAGTTTCTTTGATAGGCGGCCAGCACGGAGATTTCTGTTCCTCTTTTCTTATTGTAGACTCTTTTACATGTATTTGGCTGTGGAAGCGTCCAGCAGCCCGGGAGCGCACGTCCGTATGACGATCGTCAAGTAGTACGCTCGGATACGTATATAAATATATATATATATATGTAAGCAGGTCTGATGACTACTTCCGTATATATTCATGTATGTCTGTATGAATATATATGCATATATGTAGGCAGGTCTAGCGAGTACTTCGTCAAGTACGTTCGGAGACGTGTTCATGTATACGTATGTGTAAGCAGGTCTGATGAGTACTTGTATGTATATTTATGTACACGTCCATATACATATATATATACATGTAAGCAGGTCTAATGAGTACTTATAGGTATATTTGTGTATATGTACATATATATATATATATATATGTAAGGAGATCTAGTGAGCACGTATATTTATATTTACGTGGATATATGTAAGTGGATATGATGAGTCGATCGATACACATCTTTCGGTACACCAGCATATGAGTTTGCGGGTAAGTACATATGTATATACGTATACCTGTCTACATAGATATACGCACATGTGTGCGTATGTATATGTAGATGGACATTATAGGTGCACGCGTACATGTACGTATGTCTGTTATATGTATGGCCGCATGTTGACGGTTGCCTTCGCAGAGCTTCTTGAAGGTCGCGCGTATCTTGCAAAGTCTCAGAGCAGTGACTGACAACTACAATACGTAGTGCCTCTCCATGTGTTTCTCTGTCTAGATGTGTACATCTACGTCTGAGTGAAAAAGTACTTGTATGTATATATGTATATGTATATGTGTGTGTGTGTGGGCATGTGTATGCGTTTGTATGTATATGCATCGATTTATCTTTTTCACGTTGTTACGTCAAAGCAGCATTTCTCCGTTATTCTTTGCTTTTGTGCTCCCACTTTCTTCACCGCTGTTGTGTGTTCGCGTCTCTCTTCCGTGTCTCTCTGCATTCTGTAGGTCTTCGTCTTCGATTTTTTGGCGTTTTTTGCCTGTTGTGTGCATCGTCTTTCCCGTCGCTGTTCTCGTTTTCGCTGTCATTTTTCTCCTCCCTTCCGTTCGTCCCTCCCTCTCTGTCTGCCCCTCACTTCTTTCTGATTTTCACCTCCGTCGCTTCTTTTTTTTCTTCGCTTCCTTTCCCTGCTGCAGCCGTTCGCGCATGCTCCTGGTAGCAGCACACAAGGCTGACCCGGATAACCGTGTGATTGTCTACTTTGCTGACGAGACGAAGAAGACTGGCGTAAAGCCCATCAGAGAGTAAGACAGCTAACAAATAGGAGAAAAAACATAACCTACGAAGCAGCAATATTCCCGAGCAACGACTACGTCTGTAGACGCTATTACCAGGACGTCAGCTGCTGTTGTTGCCGGTGGTCTTGTACCTTGTACATGTCCGCTGCTGCTGCTCCTCCTACTCATTCTCCTCTTGTAGATTTGCTGCCGTCCACCGTCTCCTGTGGCTGCTGCTCCGTCTCGCCCGCTGCGGCTGCTGCTCGTACTGCTGCCACTGCTGCTGCTGCTGCTCGTACTGCTGCTGCCGCTCCTCCTGCTCCTTGGCGAGTTCTGCTGCTGCCATTTGTCCTGCTGCTGCGGCTGCTCTTGGGCGACCGATGCTGCTGCCCACACTGCTGCGGCTACCGTCCGTAACGGTGGTCGTGGTGGTGCGCCGCTGCTACTCTTGCTTCTGTACGTGGTGGTAGTACCGCGCGTGTGCCGCTGCTAGGCCCGGTGCGGCTGCTGCGCCTGCCCCTACTGCTGCGCCGTGTCGTGCTGCTTCTCCTCCTCCTGCCGCTGTTGCTGGTGCTAGCCGCGCGCTTGCCGCTACTGGCACTGCCGGTGGGGTTGCTGTTGCTGCTGCTGCTGCCGCCACTGCGGGTTGTCCCTATGCGTCTGCTGCTCGCGTTGCTGGGCTGCTGCTGCTGCTCTGCCGCTGTTGTTGTTGCTCTGCTCCGTCTGCTATTTTGGTTCCGTTGCTACTGCTGCGTTTACGCGTGGCTCTCGTCGTTATGCTGCCGCTTCTGCTGCTGCTCACACACCTGTGTATCTATATATATATGCGTATATTGCACACCTTTGTATCAATATATATATGTATATTGCTCTCTTGGTTCTGCTGCTGCTGCTGCTCACACACCCATGCACCTACACATATGTATATATATATATATATATATATATATTGCTATCTTGCGTCTGCTGCTGCTGCTACTCACATATCCGTACATCAGTACACATATATATGTATAATGACTATACTATTTGTATCCCTGTCTCATGTTTGTATGCGACTAGACTATTTCTGTGTCTCTCCTATGTGTGTGCGCGGCTATATTATTTCCACGTCTGTAGAACATATATGTGTAACTATACAACCTATACTCCTACACACATATACGCGCCCTTCTCTATGTGTGTAAGAAAAGGCAGAGAACATGCCGTTCATTTGTTCTGTTTGCAGATTAACCGAACGAATGGAAGAGAGAAATATCCAGCGCGCGATTCTCGTGACGCAGAACGTGTTAACCGCCTTCGCGAGAGATGTAGGTTGCTCCACGGAACAAAAGTTCTTCTTTCTCAGGTGCCGAGCTCCCCATTTCGCTTTCTTCCCGTTCCTCAGCAGCCTCGCAAACTCAGCCAGAAGGCTCCTTCACCCGCAGCGGCCTTTTCGTCCTGTCCCTCTGTTGCACTCTCGCTTCACTTTTTCTTCCATGTGGTGTCCACGTTTTCGTATAGACGTAGAAATAATACACTCGTGCATACACCTGGGATAGATACATAAATTGACCACCCGACATATACGTAGGAGACGCGTGTAAAGAGTATAGTCATTATACATATATATATATATATATATATATTTCGTCTGTCTGACATTGGCGTTTCCCCTCGCTGCGGCGTCTCTCGTTTTCCTTCGGAAGTTCGTACCTTCTTCTGCTGTTGTTCGCACTGCTGTTGCTTCTCTTTCTTCTGCTGCAGCTGCGTTCTCTGCTGTTGGTGCGTCTGTATTCCTGCTATTGCTGCTGCTGTTGTCCTGCTGCCAGAAGTGCGATTCGCTTTGCGGCCACTGCGGCCTTCCTTCCATTCGTCCTACAGCTTCTTCTGCGTACCTCCCGCTGCTGCTTTCTTGCGACGTTCTCCTGCCATGGCGCGACTCTTTTCGTGCTTCTCCCGGCGCCATGCTTCCGTCTCCTACTATTACGGCTGCTCTGGTTTTCTTGCTGCTTTCCCACTGCCGCGGGTTGCGCTGGTGTTCTCCTTCCGTCGCGTGCTGCTGTGTGTTCCTCCTGTTGCTGCCGTCCTCCGTGCTGCTCCAGCTACCGCAGTGCCTCCTGCAGCAGCTGCTGCTCTTGCAGTTGTTGCCTCGTCTGTTGTAGAAGCAAATGGGGGAGTGTACTGTCTCGCGAAAGTCCTTCTCATTCAAAGAAAAAAAATATTGACGCGTAGATGCCGTCGTCCATTCACACGTTCCTGTGAGTCCCTGTCTGTGTCTTCCAGGCTGTGTATATATGTATATATATGTATGTATGAATATTCGCATGTCGCTGTGCGAGCATACATATATGCGTGTACTTACGTAGCCACGTCACATAACATATGCCGTTTCCTGATGTACATATACGTATACATATACACGTATATAAGTAAATTGGTATGTTGACAGCGTACGAGCACGTGTGTCTACGTATATGTATATATATGTATACACGTGTGGAAGTATATATATTTACACAATCACGTAGGGCCGGTGGATAGATGTCGAGGTATAAATATATGTGTTGAGAAACAGGTTCATATATAGATACTTAGGCAAATGTACATACTCGAAGATAGATGTCCAGACGTATAAAGGCGTATGAATATATGTGCGTGTGTGGATAGGGAGAAAGATAGGTGTGTGTGTGTGTGTGTACGCATGTATAAGTAGAGGTGTGAACCCTTGGGTGTGTGCGTAGGACCGTCAAACTGTATGTGGCGTTCGTCTACGCTAAAATACATGCGTGCGCAGATGCAGCAAATAGTAATAGGACGGAGATTATTTTCTGCGAGGCTTCGTAGTTGACTCAGAGATATGCGGGGCCGAATAGTGTGTTGCGCTTGTACGTACCGGTTTATCGAAGTGTATATTTGTAAAGAGTTCCGCACATGTGTGTGTGTGTGGGTATATATATACTCGTATGCGTAAACGTATATGTGTGTGATCGAACTCACATATGTGCACATATGTGTAGGCCTACACATGTACATAATATATATATATATATATATGTAAATAAATACATATATATATAGTAAATAAATATATATATAGTAAATAAATATAATAAAATATAAATATGTACGTAAATGTGATATTATATATATGTATATAAGGGTATTCACGTCTGCTTGTTAATATGTGTGTTTGTATATATATATATGTATACGTATGTAGATGTAGTTAAATTAAATATATATATATAGGTGTATACCATAGAAGTGTGTGGGTGTGAATGTAAGTATTATGTGCGTGTTAACGTATCAAAACAACGGGTGTTTGCAAAAACTAACATTTTCTTATTATTTCTTCAGGCGATAAGTGAAGCAGCACCTCGTCACATTATCGAGAACTTCATGGAATCCGAACTGCTCGTGAGTCCCTTCTATTGCACGCATATTGCGTGTATATATATATAAATGTGAAGCTATATTTATTATATATATATAGTATCAGCACCGGTGTATATTAATATTCTATCTGTGTTCATATGTAGATATACATATAGGGGATAGAGAACACTGTATATCAACTCATACGTAAATATAAATATACATACGTATGTATGTATACATTTTCTGCATCTGTATGTGCTTGTAGCTGCGCAGTCGTATACACTTAATTGTACGTATATGTACATTCGTATGTACGAACGAATATACTTGTGTACGTACCTACAAACCCCACATGTATATATATATATATACATGTACGCTTATAAGTAAGCGACACCCGTGACATGCAGATCCTGCTCTGTAATAGGCAAAATGAGCCGCTGCCGCCACATGTATATGCTGCCCGTAGTGACGCTGCGTAGGTGCTGCTTCTGCTGCTGAAGCAAAAAAGACAGAACCTCGCCTGTCTGTGTGATTGAAGACTTGAAGTGCACGTCGCTCGTTCTGTTTACGCGTATTTGTTTGTGTGTATACGATGTGTGTGCATGCCATGTTCAAAGGCACCCACGCATATAGATATATATCTGTGTGTAAATAGGTGTGCCTCTCTATATTTGTACACGTGTCCCGGCGTACGTATCTTCGAATACTCACACCTGCGTCTATGTGTGTGCCGGGATGCGTGTATAACATACACAAGTGCACAGGAGCAGAACACTTTTTTCATGTGCAGAGGCACACGTGTGGATATCTTCCTGTGTATGCTGACGTGTGTGCCTGTGTAGAGAAAGAACGATATATATATATATATGTACGTTCTCGTGGGGGTGCAGCACCTGGTGCTCTGCTGCGTGTCTTGCAGGTGAATATCACCAAACACGAGCTTGTACCGAAGCACGTGCCTTTGACGGCGGAGGAGAAACAGAGTCTTCTTAATCGATATCGCGTAAGATACGCTACTATCAATTGACTCTCATATATATGCATGCGCACATATATTTGTGTACATGTCTTTATGTACATGTGAAGGCTGCGTTTGTGCAACCCTTTATGTTATGTATATCTGTGTATTTCTGTGCAAGTCCATACACCCGGGAGAGAGAAATGGGGAGGGAGGCCTGCAAAGCAAGAGACTGAAGGACCTGCGTCTGCGTCGATAGCTTCAGCAAGCACCATATGTATGGTAGCAGCTTGCCCTGTGTTCACTCGTGCTTTTCTCTCTCTGCATATAAGTGTCTGTATGTGCCTTGACTGAATAGGGAAAGAGTGGAAATATCCAGCCTTGCGTGTGTTGATCTATGTATGTACATTCGGTCTGCGCAGCTATATGTTTGCTTGCGTGGTTGCGTTTGTATCTGCCGAAGCATTTTTTTTCCGTCGTTTTCGCTGGTTCGCATACACGTGAAAGTGGTGTGTGTGTCTGTGTGTCTGTGTCTGTGTGTGTATATATATATATTAATATTATTTGCGCGTGTTCGTTTCTGGCTGTAAGTCTGTGTGAGTGAGCCTGGAATGTCTTTACACCTGCAGCAGCTGTGTGTCTTGCTCTTTACACACGTATACAGATGCTTACTTACATGTGAGTCTGTAGGTGACGTCTCGGCCGTATCGCTGTTTATTATTATGTTCGTGGAGAAGTATGTAAGACATACATTTGCCTCAGTAGACGTGCTTGTGCATGCACGCACATGTGTATGCGTGACTTCTTACGTATCTGCTTCTCAGTTTACATATAAATATATATATGTATATATGTATATATTGCACATACATACCATACACATACACAGTAAGTGTACATTAATATATTAGATGTGGATTCGTCTCTCCCTTTTTATACATATATATACGTGTCTGCATAGACATATCTATGTACGCAGGGATATTTCCTCGTAATTCTTTTTGTCCACGTGTGTACTTGTATAACATCTTTGCGTTCATGCGTACTGTTGTCTATTTCTGTCCACTTTCTTACATTTCTGCGCCCCGCCGTACTTTTCCTCATCGACGTTTGTGTGTACGTGCAGAGAGAAGAAGGGAGTTATGTGTGGCAGACTGTGATGCACCGTGTTTTCTTCTTCTCGTAGGTGAAAGAAGTGCAGCTCCCCCGCATCCAGTGTGCCGATCCCGTCGCGCGCTACTTCGGCCTCAACCGCGGCCAGGTACGGAGACGCTAAACTGCAATGCCACGAAATTATCTGGAATAAACTCTCCCCATTACTATGCCTGCTAACACAGCACTCTTCGTCAGTAGTAACTACGTTACATCGTGCGCGCCTGTGCACGTCTGCTTTTTCAGTAGTATCGTCTTCTATTCTTGCTCGTGCGGTAGTATTCGTTTACAGTCTTGTACGTACACGCGCCTCGACCAAACTGTCTTGTAACAGAGTGACCTCATGACTTCTCTCCACACCTACGAATATGTACACGTAGGTATATGTGTGTGTGCGTGTGCAGTACGTACATACGTAGGTGTAAACAGGGAAACGTACATACAGCTGTGCGTATTGATATGCTCTTATATGCGGGACACGTACGTGTCCGTAGAAAGTTCACATCTATGTGTGCTTGTACGTGTGTACGTATAAGTACATAGGCACGCACACACATGCTTCAGAGGAACGCCCAGTCCTCGCTGCAGTACAGCTAAGGAAACGCCTCTGCCTCGTACGGAGTTCCACTTCGGCACCTGGTGTAGAACTTGATCAGGTACACATGCGCGTCTGTGTGTGTGGAATGCATACGTATGTGTGCTGTCACATCGACGAATTTGTGGATAGAAGGTAAATGCGTAGCTGAATATACATACACGTGTTAAGAGAGTGCGTAGACGCGAAGACGGACACACGTCTACACCTACACGCGGCAGTTTCCAAGGCTTCTTGGGGGGGAAGGGGCGGGGAAGACATGTCGAACGCGATAGACGCACGTTTGAATTTCTCCCAGCAGGGTCTTGCTCTGTGTCTATGTGTAGATACGTGTCTTGTATAGGTGTATACAAATACGTATAGATGTACACGCTCGTGTCTATACACTTATTCTGGTGTGTCTGTCTATGTGCACGCAGAAAGCCGAGTTTATGTAGATGTCCGTGTAGGGGAGGTCACGGTTGTACGCAAGTGCATGTGTATATATATACGTTAAATGGGAATATGTATGTTTTCACTCTCTGTCTCCATGTACACATATATATGCATGTATATACACGTGAGTGTACCTCGCTGTGTACACGTTCTTTTCCCGTATGCTTACGTATGTGTATCTTGTTGCGGACGTATAGGTATCCTGGTGTATATCTGCGTATGTGTGTGCATCGCACTTGTGCATGCGGTTCTGTTCAGGTGGTGAAAATAATACGATCGAGCGAGACGGCGGGGCGCTACGTGACGTACAGGCTAGTCGTGTAATATTGTCCTGCCTTTCCCTTCCTGTGACTAAGAGTGAATACATTTTTAATGGAAGAAAAACTTCCGACTTTTCCTTCGCAGTGGATGTACGAGTGATTGGTTCACACTTTCTCAGTACTTGATATACTTGAGTCGTAGTGGCGTCCCTGGGTGGCGCAGTGCTGTGCTAGTTGCTAGAAGGCAAGACACTCTCTTTTTAAACATCGCAGAAGCTTCGGGACTCCTTGCCCACCACTCTTGGAAGAAGGGTACTCCTCTTTCGTAGCGTAAAGGATTAACAGTGCAATATGTTACAAGAAATTTTGAAGGAACAAAGTGTACTTCCATGCTCACACATGTCAACAGAAGAACACTGCCTGCTTGGCCGTGAGAACCAGCAAAACTGACGGAGTACTATTCGTCTCACGCGTAATACGAGCCGTCAGAAACTTTTCAGAGCGAAAGTGCCCACGTGTTTCTATATATGTACATACATATTTATTCATTGATATATTTAGTGTGCGTACGTGTTTGAGTGTACTTATATTATATGCGTATGTATGTTGCCTGTATGGATCTAGACGGATACGTATGTATGTATGTTTGTACGCGAAACACGTAAGCAGCATTTCGGTATCACGAGGGGGTTGTTTCTGTCTCAGATGATTCAGAATAGATGTACGTTGTATTCGGTATAAATTCACGTATATGTGGAAGTGCGCTTTTGACGCGGACTTCCATTACGTAATCTACGTTTCGTTGAATTTCCTTCCGGCGATTTGCATAACCTTGTGCATTCTGACGTACTTGTTCTCTTTTTTTATTGAGATCGTTCTCCCCTGGTTGTATCTCCATGGTTGTTATTCGTTCCCTTTGTCCTTTATACCTTTTACTTTTTAATTATTCGTCTCCCCTTTGCCTTCTTTGTCTGAATTCATTCCTTGTGAAGGCGTCAATATTTTGATGCATTTTTAACATGAGTCATGTAGTTATCTCGTAAGTGTATGCCCTTATATATCTGTGCTCATGTGTAATACTGCTGTGCCCAATAGTACATTTACGCGTGTGTACTACATATGCTCCTACGTACACACATAAGTGTATATTCGTATACGTAAATCTACGTCACACAATGTATACCTACGCACATGCACGAATTACGAGCAACAGAGAAGACGTCCAGGTGCCCGTGTAGCTAGAATGAATGTGGCTAAAAGAGCCGTTCAATTTTTCACAGGTTGCTACCGGTGCAGTCTTGCGAACAAGTTGTCACGAAAATGCAGCACTTTTATACGCTTGTATGCACATATTGTGCATATATATAAGCGGCGCGGACATGTGGACATGGTTGTAAATATTCTTATTATGCGTGTGGGTAGAAACCCATTTGATATTATCAGTTGAACCAAGAATACCTTCACGAAGTTTGACCGATCTCAACCGGAGAACGACTTTCTATTCACCTACATCTCGCAGGGAGTGTAGAAAAGCAAAACACAAACTGGGGAGGGGATCACCGGTGTAAATGGGTGGAGCGACGCAACCAAGCTTAAATACATTGTATGTTGAGTATATGTAACGTCTTTAAAATGCATGCTACCTGGGCTGGGACTGCTGTATTACTTTCGACCCTTCAACCTACGCAGTTGAAGCAACGACTAATATATCAGTGCAACAACCAAGATACCGCCCGTTTTGACTGCAGTTGCACATAAATATGTGTATGTGTATAAATGTAGAAGGACTGTGGGCGTCCACAAATCCGTGGAAAACTGTATTAAAAGAGTTCTTCCGAACCACACGACTTCTCTTTAGTTCCACGCGTACATTTTGTGAAAAACCTGATTTTAGCCGCAGAAATTTCTTTGGGAAGTCTTCGTTACTTTCTTCCCGGAAATAAGGCCAACATTCAAACGTCTTCAAGCCTCAGCGTTGCATTTGTGATTATTCAAGGGGAGGAGCACTCCGGGCGACGAGCTGCCGCCTAGACCGCTAAGAAGCTGACAAAGAGAGCTTGCACAAAACCCGCAGTTTGGATTTAGGACGTGATCGAGATAGCAGTCGATTCATACCTTGCCGAATAAATAAAGGCGCAGTCGCTGGTGTGAGTAGCACGTGAACCTCCGATTCATCCGAATACTCTGTAGTCCATGTAGACGTTATCAAGGCATCTACAGGTAACCACTATAATGTAAACTCAGCCAGCACCGCTTCTCCCCTGACTCTGTTTCACCAGGTAGCAGAGAACAAGAAGCATTTTAGTATGTGCAGTTGTAAAGGTCCACTGTACTCTACATCTGTGCAGTGTAAAACACATGTGAGAAGTATGGGCACGTACATGCGCGTACCCTATGCGCACTTTTCAGTATGGTATACCAGTGTATGCAATGTAAGCGTATGGCATGAACCGGTCTCACCGAACGTCTACACTTTGTGCGCAAAATACGTGCTTCATGTGGGGCTCCGTGCAAATACACCAATGTACACTGATATAATAATCCGTGATAGTCTGTACACGCGCAACTATTCGGAGGCACGGAAGGCCCCTACACGGATCGCCACTGCCAGCAACCGCTGCGACACTTTTCTTTGTGTCTCTGGTAACGGGTGAGCGGCAACCGCGTCAAAGCGGCAGAATCCTCTGAGGCAGGAGAAGAGATAGGTATACTGAGCTCACACGTACATTTATATATATATATATATAAGAATGAGGGCGACGCAGGTTTATGCAGGATAATGTATGTGTACAAATAGCAAATATCACGTACACACATGCACAGCAGAAGCAAACTGTCATTACGTGACGCAGCAGAATTACCTTCTTACATACGTGTATGAGCATGCATGGCTGTACCTTACTATATATACGTATACTGTATGCGGGTGTCCACAAGTACATATATATGTATATATACGTCTGCGTAGAAAGTATCAGGCTGCTCAAACAGCAGAATAGCTTGACAGCGGCTACGACGTACAATGACACATACACACGTCTTGTCATAGGGCTCGCGACAGCAGCTCTTGCATCGGGCATTGGGCGCGAACGTTATTACCTAATCCAGCGCAGACATCCAATCAGGTTCATATTACACCTCCGCTCTCGCACATAGCTCGTCATACACAAACGCCTACGACTGACGACACGCACCAAAGGTAATGCTTTGACTTAAGTTCCTCTAATTTTTGAAGTGTAGCGAGCCATTTCCACCTTGGTGCCGGCATACGCTTCACCTCTTCACAAGACTCTTTAACTTACGCTAGCAGTGGTGGAGTCAGCAGCCATCTTACGCATCCCTCTATTCGTGCTTCCTCCTATTACGGCGCAGCGCTGACGCCTAACCACTACCTAGTTCACATTTTCCCCTCATAAAAGTCGTCGTTCCGGTACACCTCTTCATTCGATGTGCACTTCTACTCTGAAAGACGTGGCGACTTGACGCTTTCGCGACAGCTGTGCTCCACTGAAAAGTTGAAGTAATTGGGACAATGTAGCGTACGTCTTCGTGCGCGTGATGCCATTCTGCAAAGAGGAGATGATATGTCGCGAGACTTGAGGTTCTTATTTTGTCGTGTACTTTGTGTTGCCGCCATCTCACAGTTTACGACTTCGATGACAATGCATTCTTAGCGCAGAGAAAAGTGACCGGTGAAGGCGAAAGATGCGTGCACCCGCATAGTAGTTGAAACATCGTGCATAGCTGTGAACAAACTTCATCGGTAGTGTGCTTTACGGCTGCAGGACAATATCGCCTCCGGCTTCGGGTATCAGGTAGTTTTCCCTGAGTTGCAGAGAACTGTAAACTGTAGAAAAAAGTCTATCGGCATTTCCTGCTGAAAAAAAGGCGGCAGGAAACGTGGCAGCACGATTCAGCGTAGCGTTTCTTGGGGAAGGCGAAGAAGAACTGCATAGCTGGCAGTGCCGAAAATATGTCATTTACAGCAGGAAGTGCTCCGATCATAGCAGTGATCAGTGGCCTTCTCTTGCTGCATCCCGTACTGCGGGAGCTTCTTGCGAGAACTGAGCTTTTTACCGCTGAGAAAAACCTTCAGCAGCACACGCGCAGGCGGGCGTAGTCGCGAGCTACCCACCGGTATCACAACTGAATCCGCATGCTTGTACGCATGTATATACATATAAATCTAGACACCAATGTAGTAGCTGCTACACAAACGTTTGAAGAAACATGGAAGACGAACGCTGAGGGCCGCCAGTGTAATCCCTGCCGGCAAACTCCTGCTTCACCCAGAGGCCGAATACGTACGCGCTACAACAGGAATTACTCCCGTCGGCCATTTCTTACACTTGTTAGGCGCTGGCTGCAGGCGTCTACGGGGCACGCCATTCTTACGCGAACAGTGCCCTTCGTGGTCCACGCACACAGAGGAAAACCAGCAATTTTGCTGGAAAACAGTCGGCCAAAACAACAAACTAGCCAATACGTAGTTCACAGCTCTGCACTTCAGTACTCTGGTGAATTCGGATGGACCGGGGTACGCAAGCGAAGCTGCACAAATGAACAGGACGTAGCTACCGCTGCAGAACAGCAGCGTTCGAAGTCGCCTCCTGAAGTCCGCCGAAGGCCGTGTTTCTCCTGGAGAGCTTCAGCACGCATATAGCAGGCAGGGCTGCCGTGTGTGTGACTCTGTCCGTGCATGAAGCGACGCATTTCAACGAACAGCTTCCGTATTCAACAGTTATTCTAATCGTGTGGGCACTCGATTGTGGGGAATGAACGCGTAATTCCGCAGGTACCCGCAGCATAGAAGGCTGAGAAAGCACAGCGCAACGAAGTGCACAGGGGGGATCGCCCGGTCGGCGCGAGTGTCAGACTCGCAATGACTAATGCTGCCCTACTTTGAGTTTATTTGTGGCTCGTGTAATTTCGTGTGGGTTTTCAACTCTATATATCGGCTGTACAACTGAGAAATGCCGCGGTTAGAAGTATATGCATATACACAGATAGGTGGGTACACAGGACGTACAATCGTAAGCGTGAAAGTGAAAAATACACCACGCACTCCCTCAAAACCACACACCGGTGCCACAGGAAGTACATCGTTTTTTAAGTGTGTTCAAGTGTTTGAGGATACGTATACATACGTGCGTGTACATGCGCCTGAATGTATAGGCGCTCACGTAAAAATATGTTAAGATAGATGCGGCAGCGCCAGTAGACTCAGAAAATAGTGACGCAGGGATGTCCACATTGGCTCGCACTTTTTCACATTCCAGTAGTCCGCCTCCACTTCGTTACTGGTCTTCGAGCGCAGCAGGCACGATTGAACCGTTTGTCTTTACACTTGGGAATCCTGGAGCACAAATTCCGTGGTGTTCGTAAAAGTACATGTCTGCATACCCGTATACTGCCCTTTTCACACACATGTATGCATGAACTGCGTTCGGCCATCACAGCGCATTTTCGTCGACCAGCCCCACCCATCCAAAGAAACCCACGCACGCGTACGTGTGCATGTACAGGCATATGTATTCAGTGACGCCGTCACCCTACGTCCGTGTGGAGTCACTGAAGTCGAGACCGTGGGGAGCTGTTTCAGTTTCCGTTTATACTGCACTTTGTAGCGAGTACGAATAAGTACGCAGGCGATAGACGTATAAGAGGCTGTAGGTGGTCTCTGACTGAATAGCGGTACACAAAGCATGCGTATATCATCGGGCTGCATCTACTTGTCGCAAGTTTGCTCGTAAAGATACCAACCCTGTCTCTTATGCGACAACAAACGGTATGGTGTTGTCTTTGTAGCCTTTGAAGCTCCTAGACGCTACAAACTCTGAAACTCGTGTCCGTTCCCCGTACGTAGTACGGGAGAGTTCTTCAGCTACCGCTGTACTGACTCAGCGTTGAGCCCGTACGCCGCGGCCTGTCTCGTGCTGATGTCAATGATGTGACCTGTCCTTATATTGTGTGGAGCTGCTTCATCACGATGGATCGAGATTATTTGTAGTTGTACCACCTGTGGGAAAACTTCTTTCACTATCACCGTACTCGCGCAGCTTTGTGCGTGCACGTGGGGCACTCCCCTTAACACTGCAGGAACAGTGGCTTAGCAGTACGTGTCCACGCCTCTATTACATTAAGTTGCTCTATACGACTGCTGTATTCTGCCTAACGTTTTGTTTTTGTCCACCCACCAGCTAGAACTCTTCTGAATAGAGCTATTTTGAGTAGGACGCTTTCTACTCTTCTCAAACCTGGACAGAGGCCTTCTGTAATTCCCACCTTGATAGAGCTCACTCTTATAAACGGTGCCTAATGTAGAGCAGCCTCCTTGCTCAGCGACTCATACACTGAATGACGCTTTGTCCTGCTTCCTCGACATCAAAGATTATTTGGGTGACTCGGCGTCGACAAACTTTCTCCTTGGTTGCGATTGGAGGGATGCACAGGTTCTTTGCTCTACCTCTATACTGCTTGGTATTGTTCCCAGGTATCATAGAAGCAACCTCTGTAATCTGTACGACATACTGAAAACCTTTTCTCTTTGCTCTGCTGAGGGCGGATGAATGTGCGTGTAGACAGTGTACACTGCGATCCTTACTGTGCATAGTGTTTACTGTTTGTAGCGTATGTCCTGCGTAGACCCTCTCCTTTCGAGCACAACTACAAATCAAAAAATTTACCCACGCATGTGCAACATATATCAGTGTTCACTAAGCATGAACAGGTGCTGCGGCTCAAAATCGGGGATATGTTTTGTGCAACTTCACACATTCCAGATGTCGACGTACGCAAAGAGCGTCTCCCCCACGGTTGTAAAGTGCGCAGGTGCATACTGGACTCCTCACCTGTGACAGATTATATCCTGTGCATGTAAGATTCAGAAAAGCGTAGTCCAAAAAGCTACCTAGAGGGAAGCTGAGATGGATCTACTGCCTGCTCCCGTGGAGTCGCTCGGATCACCGAAACACTCTACGCTGTCAAAATGCGGCAGCAGCAGCTGTCGGCCGCTGCCGGGAATGACAACCTTTGACGCAGTTACCTGCTTTGCAAAGACTGAGGGAAACGAAATCTCACAATACCGCCAGAGACACACTAAGAATAGGGACCGTTCGAAAAGATGGAGAAATCGCCTGAAACTGATGATGCACGGCTTCGCCCTCTATGGCCTGGCATGTACGTCAAATGTAGAAAGCAGGAATCAGACTGGCCAGCGGACACAGTATCCTGGTTAGTTGACAGTGCTACACGGAACAGCAGCTCTCCATTGAGACAAATAGAGTCTCCCTGTAATGTGTTCCTTCGCCACTCCGAAGGTACACGTGGGCAATACGTCAAAAAGCACTACCACGTAACAACACAATTTGGACGCACAGAAGACAACGTGAGTCCTTACAGTTTTCCCTGTCTCTTATCGTCATTTTACGTATGGACCACTTTTTGTCTGGTTCTTGGGTATAACGGTGGCGGATGCTCCGATCGAGCACCCCATGCAGTGCGCAGACGGTTATACCAGCGCCTGTGCGAATAGGTCAGCGACGATTATTCCTCCGTATAAGCAGACAGATACAATGGTACGTGTGGAAACATGCAGGCTTGTTAATTATACCGTAAGATGGGCAAGCAGACTGTAGCGCTGGTGATTCACTTTAAAGCTTTGGTCAGATGCGTGTGTACTCACTCGCCGCTAGCCCAGTGATGCGTTTGAAATGCTCGTGTTGTCTGCACGCTACGGATGTGGAGGCTAACCTGTATCAAGGGATACGTACAGATATTCGTTTTTAGCTCAGCAATGTGGAGAAGGCGTATTGTACACTGGGAAAAGGTTGGAAGTGGTCAGAGACGAGCTGACCACCTGAATGGCAGCGACATACTTTTCCTTCCTCAGGCAGGCGGACCAAAATTACTGCAATAACGCCATTGTTGTTTGAAATGCATGCGACGAGGCAATCATAAAAAATCCACTGAGCGCACACACTACCTCATTTCGCTAACACAGAGACAGAGCAAAGTTTACTGTTGTTTTTTTACCTGTCGAGGTGAGAGCGGATGTAATGCTGAGTTTTCATATATACCTCCATCTTTTTAGACGTGAAGTATCAGTTGTGTTGGGTTGTACGGACACGTGCAGATAGTCTTGACCAGATAACCCGCTAGACGTGTTTAAAGTCAAAGCCAGTGTTTGTCGACATGACTGCGGCGTGTGGCGAATCTGCCGCATTTCGTCCCACGTGGCAAGGCGCAGCTTTTGCATATAGACGTGAAAAGTGCTTCAGTCGGTTCGTCTCCTCTCACCGAAAGTTGACAGCAGGTTACTAGCATTTATTGACATGTTTTTTTTTACCAACCAAGCGCCTCCAGCGTTCAAGGTGGACCACACAATGATACGTATACAGGCACAATTGTGTGTGTGTGTGTGTGTATATATATATATATGTATATGTGTACACACGTATCTGCATTCTGCGTACATTCCGAAGGTAATTGGTACATGGATTGGGTTTACAGCTCCAGGGAACCCACACACTAAGAACTTGTGTCGTCAGTCCGTATCATCTCTAGAAGCCAGATAGACATACTTATTTGTATATGTCTGCATGAATACACGCATGTTTATTTATATATATATATGTGCATATACCTATTCATACGGATTTTTGAGTGACGAAGGTGCGACACTTTCTACTGATTTTTACAGATGGAATTGCTTGCGTCTCCAACGTGAGGCCAGCCACTTTCTACGGCATCCCGGCTGTGACGGCCGCCTGCCTGCTGCTGACGCCGTATATGGATTCCACTGTCCCAAGGACCACTCTACCGAATAACATATCTTCCAGATTGCCAGTCACGCCGAGTTACCCATTAGCCATACTGCAAGTGGTACTCTTGACCTACTTTGCCTTCTTTGCACAGCAGGACGCAACCTATCCGGATTTACAGAACAACGCTACAGGTAGTTCCAGCTGCATTTATGTATGCCTGCGCACTGATACATTCACTTTGATGTGGAAGACTGTAGCCTGGTGAGCTTCGTCACTGTAGCGTCACACGCATGTCGTTACGTGCGTACAGATACACCTGAGGCGGTAGCTCAACAGCGGCACAAAAGGGCTCTAGCAGACGCATCTGCGGCTGTCTGAATCCCCGCCTTTTCACACGGCAGTCACTGATTTTCGAAGGAGTTTGTGAGTGCGGAAGTGATGTATTGCTACGTGTACGCGCGTATACCTCCGTGTATGTGAATGAAACCTCTCCTTTTATCCCACGTTATCTTCTGTCAGCCTACACACGCGCTTTGCAGTACTCGCGCACATGAGAGTTCACGTCGACTGGGAATGCGTAGGCGGTGGCATTGCTTTTCAGAGAGGTACTAGCCAGAGGCAGCAATTGGGCACTGCTTCAACTTTACTTGGTCCTAGACACCACTCTCTCTGGCACCGTCGGCGATGTGTTTGATCGGAAGTAGGCGCGGGACAGCCTGTGACGCAGAACCCGCCGTGAAGCCGCACGGGCGCGCACGTCACGTGGAGCGCATTCTGTCGTTGGTGTTGTTGTAATTTTCCCACTGTCGCCCCCCGCTTCTTTTGTGTACAGGTGTCACTGTCGCTTTGAAGACACTGTGGGCGAGAGCGCGTGATTTCCTCAGCCACGGTCTCTTACCTCCACTGCATTCGGATCAGCCGTATCTTTCTAAAGAGCTTGTGTTTGCCTACGCTGGCAACCAAGCGTACCAGTGCGCGATCTCGGCTGCTGCCATTGCTTTTTTAACAGCGGTAAAGACCAAAAAGTCGCGAGTTGTGTTTCTCTGGATTCTCCTCGAACACTTCTTCCTCAGGGTGCCATCCGTGGTCGACAATTTGGAGGTTTCCTGGATATCTCTCAAACCGCTCATATACTCAGGCATTGACTACTACAGGAGGCACCCCCAGTTCTTGAAGCAACTGCTGACGGCAGACGCTTCGTCTCGCTTCGCATTTCACTTAACAGAAGGTGCGTATGACTCTTAGTCATATTCCACCTGCCACTGGCTCCGTTCCCTGTTTGATTACACAGAGTGTAGGCCAGTACTCTATAAATCTCAGGCAACACAACCTGAAAGAGCGGTGGTACACGTTCGTGCAGTTAATCAGGCTACGGGGCACGGCAGTACCGTGTGTGTGAATTATTCTCTCCGTCGGTTGTCACGGAGGTGGTCCGGTGGCCTTCCGTTGCTCCTATGTCACAGACCAAGACGAGAGACAAAAGTACGTGATACACACGCGGTGCTCCCTGGCATCTTACGTGTACTTTGGGTGACATTAACAGTCATGTTCATTTCTCAAGTTCGTGTCGGTGGCCTATTTTTGCTGCAAGTGTCACAGATCTCTTTCGCCTGTACGCACTGCGAATAATCCCCTACCACGTGTTTTTCCCCTTCTTTCTTTGCGTTCTGTACGTGCAGCTGTGGTTCAACGATTCTTGTTTGCAGGGATGGAGACATTGCTAGCGTTAGCATGGCTGATGAAGTCTGTAAAACTGTTTAGGTTATTTAGATCTCTGGAAAAATCTTGCAGTGACAGGGATCCATCGTAACTGTTGCACCATATATTGAACGTGGGAAATGCCCCAACGTCTATGAGAGGCCAAACTCCGCACAAAGCCTGTGGTTGTCTGACCTTGTTGCCATGGCGGTGCGTCACTTGTTGGTTCCCTATATCTCTTCCGTAGCACACGTTTACTATGGTATGCAAAGGTTTTTTTTGTTGAGGTGGAAGTCTTTGGATGAAGCGCAGTTGAGTGTCCTCTGGTTTGTGTAGAATAGCGAGGTGGTTACGCGCGATGATGTGCACGTGCACGTTGTAACTTGTCCTCCACAAACGGGTTGAAACAAGTTTTGCGGTCCCCGCTGCAGCGCCTTCTTGGAACAGTGGTTGACGTGCTCACGCAGCGGTTTTCTGGCGGCGCCGTCGCACTGCCGGTGCCATCTGTGCACCCAAGTTGTTCTATTCGACTTCCAAATCAAATCTCTTTCGCGTAAGAACTGGCAGAAATAGTGCCAGGACTGTCCGCTGCATGTACCTCATGGATATATACAGTGCGTACGTTGTCGATTACACTGACACTGTGTGTGCTGCATCTTTCTGGTTAGTGCTTTTGCTGAGCCTATCTTCGTGATCAAATAAGAGCCACTGTACGGGCACTGGAGCATCTCGCTGGACAGAATAGGAGGACACCGCCTGCAGGGATCCTAGTATCACTTAAGCTGCACTGTCTACGCTTTTTTGGAAAGGCTTTTGAACTCTCACATGATGGATACCTTTCCACCCGCACAATCACCTAATAATCATGACTACAGAACAACCCTCCATCTGTCTTGCAACGCAGGAGCAAAGTTGAGAAAGAGCGTCTCTTCGAAACGAAATATTACTAGCAGCGCGGAAAGCAAGCACACCGCTGCACACCACTCGTGTTTGAAAAGTGATACCTGGAACGGAATGCGGCACATGAATTAACCGAGTGTGCCGCTGGATGATTTGTTGACACTTCCTGAAAAGTGCAATCCATTGGCGTCGTTGACAGCAACAGGTTTTGTCATGTCTACCGAGACGAGTAGCTAGTCCATGAACAGCGCCTGGCTAAAACACAATACTACTTTCTTCCAGGAATGAGTCAGTAGAACACTGCAGAAGTCTCGTGTCTGATGGATGTTCACACCAGGTATAGTGCAGCAGAGAGCTTATATGAATGGGCTGCTGAGTGTGCTAGCACAGTGAAGGTTTCTTGTCGTTCAAGCAGTGGCGAAGACAACAAGTTCGGCTGAGTTGTTATGCACTGTGCAGCTCTCTTAGCTATGATTTAAGTAGCACCTACATGTGAGTTTAGCTTGGACAATGTACGTATGATGGACTGCTATCGTCACCTTGCGTGTTCCTTCTATTTCTGGCCTTAACTAACCAGATGATAAGGGGCCGTTATCGACGTGTTGAGATAGTCCATAAGCTGCGTAGGAATACAGCACAGCATGAAGAGTGTAGTATCCCGGAGAGTCTGGTAGAGACCGCAGTAACCTGGGCACCAGTTATTTTCTGCGTCATTCCTGTACCACCTGTTCTTTTGTGCCTACTCGCGGTGCCGCCGACGAAAAATGCATTCTACACTTTCAAATCCACCACCTTCGTCCATCATAGGGGGCAGCCAAAGATCGACTTTCTACATCGAAGCCGCGGTTGCACACCCTGCCGGTAGTCTCTGAATCACAACACAACTAGTAGAAGGGCACGCGGAGCGGCAAATACTGCTTCCTTTTGCCAGCTGATCGTTTTTTCGAGGGTAACGATGGCTGGGCTGCAAGGATATCTGCTCAATTCTTCTCGCGCCGCAGCGCGCGATGCAACCTGGGTGTATGGACTTCCGTCCCAGAGCAATACTGGGTTTGTGGCGACGCCACGCCTCGCACGCTAACTTCACAGTTCACAGGGTTCAGTGAACACACAGTCTACTAATTTAGCATAGCGTGTTAGGAGCAGGGTGAGCAGTGGAGGTAGCACAAATGCTTTAACCATCCAGTGTTGTGAGCGCTTAATACCGCAGTTCGAAGAACAGGAATTGTGGCGGCTACCGCAGAGCCCAGAAGGATAGTATCTGCTCCCAATCTCTAGAAGAGGAGCAGCGGTGTAGCAATATCTTCAGAAACCTAGGCAGACATTGGAATCGAAGGAACAAGGGAGTCCAGAAACAGTGTTGTTGATGTGAGGAAGGTATTTCTGAACGAGAAATTTAAAGGAAAAAAGAATGTTTCGTCTTGGCGCGTAGCACACGTTTTGCCAAGGGGTTGCCGCGGTGATTCTGCTGCTCCTGAGGGTTCGCTCAAGCGCCTTTCAGGAGCTTTAAAGTGCAACTCGGCTTCCACGGCAGTGTTGAGATATTTCGTTGCAATCGAAAGTGTACAAACACCGCACTGCCCGTTGTTAGGCTCGCCGCGGTATGCTCAGCGACTTTCCACGAAGGGTTACGAGCACGTCGACAGCCTGAGGAGCAGTCTGGAAAGTGTGAGTTGTTTCAACGTTACATTGGCTCGATGGCTGTAATCCTTCGTGAAATTTCGATGGCAAGCTAGGGGCTAAAGACGTGGTTCACAAAAATGCTTAGCGCGTGTCACGATGTTCAGCGACACATTGAAGTGGCGTGTCTCATGATTCTGAAAGTTGTTTTAAGTCAGCCACTAGACTTGACCGATTATCCATGGTCTCCGTGCTCCCTGTTTTCTCCGCAGACAACGCTGTCCCCACTCAGAAAGGTGAAACTCGCTGCGCGTTCCGTACACATTTTGTCTCGGATAAGTGACTTACTCCGAGAGGATCGACACGCCACGCTGCGAGAAATATACTACTCGAACGTGCAGCTCTACGAAACACAGAAGAACGTGAACAAAATTGTAGCGAACATCACCTGTCTTCTTCGCATTCCACGCGAGGCCCTCCGGCTTGTTGCCCCCTCCAAGACACTCGTGAGAGGTTCGCTCAAAGTGGTCGAAAGAGTCAGTAAGGATTACCTACGAATCGTATTATCCACGAACAAGCGGCGTACACGTCCCATAATTAGAGGGAAAAGATGTTGAGATCGACTGCAACAATGCGTTTGAGGTGAGATTTGAACGTGCTGTACAAGTCGGAACCCGCCACCTGTTTACACACAGAGATACGCATTGGCTATCACTTTCCTCTGCACCTTCCTCTCCCTACGGCGGCTGCCTCTCTCCACGTCAACTGAAAATATTGATTTCTCACCCACGGTGCAGACTCGGGGCCATCTCTTGCCGCCCTTAGGAACTCGAGCTACGATTCCTTCTGCCAATCTAAAATTTATTCTGGTACGAGCGTAGCTGCGAACTGACACGTATGCGACACATATCTTTGTCTTAGGTCGTAGAAAAAGAAACCGTATTTTATCACTTGCTAGGGGCAGATTTTCTACAAATGTAAGCTTTTTCGATGGTGTTCTACTGACGTGAGGAGCGAGAGCTGATTTGCTGGTGGAGCCCAGGTGGGGTCCGGGGGTGCTTCTAACCTCCAAAGGATATCCAGGTACTTCTTCAAGCTTGTGTACAGCGGGTCTGGAGTACACAATGTACTCTTTCTCCTGCCAAAATAAGATCTTAGCAGCCGCCGCTTGTTACGCCAGTTGGACGCGCAACTTGCCGGCTCTGCGCCAATACTTTTTTTGTGCGACTATGATCCATACGGTATGAAGCTGCTACAAGGAATGCATTAATTGCCACAAAACCAGTAACTGCCCCTTTCCGCAGGTATATCGATTGGAATGTGTTTCGCGTTTGGACAAAAGGACAACACCGAAAGATACTGTATGACGCTAGGTGATAGTAAAGTAGCGGGGAGAATAATATGCTCACTGTCGTTTTGTGTTCGTTACAGATATGGACGAATACATGTTGAAAGGCGCGCGACTACTTCAGTTGCCGTCGTGTCGTGAAGCAATTTCCGGTGGTTTGATGCGCCCGGAGGAGCGTGGAGTTCTGACACGCCGAGACTACAGTCTACTGGACTGGTGAGCTATCCCTCCAGCGACTGCAGGCATACATCTTCCAAAATGCATATGCGCGTCTAACAATCTCTCTCTACACGTGTGTATGCGTACCTTCTTCTACACGGGTACGTACGCGTACACGCTGGTGTGTCTTTATATACTGTAGGCGTGTGTTTACATCGGTACGGTCCCGAAGCTTCGTCCTACAGTATGTTTTTCAGTTGGAATCTCTGAAGGGAGGAGAGAGGGACTACTCTAACATCCTTGTCTTCCGCAGCATGCTTCAGAAAATAAAGAGATACGAAGCTTCTGGAGACGTGCACCCGAGCTGGCGGTAAGTCGATCTTTTCTCTCGCCGAACGCTTCATAAGCAACAACAGATATGCTTTACAGGAGAGTCCTTACTAGCATGAGGAGAGGCGAACATAAATACGAGTGAGTAGACAATAAAAAAGGACCCGTTGCAGTAGTACACATGAATTTTCTTTGCTACCTCGCCGATGTAGGCTCGAAGCCATAGGTCATTTGCCCCAAGTAATTGGTAAACTGCTTCCTAGCTTGGCGAACGTGGTTTTCTAGGCGACACCAGGTGTTAATATGAATGTGCTGCGTATGTATACACAGGTGTAGGCAAGTGTGAATACGTAGATACTTTGACACGCGTATATAGACGTGTATGCGTAAATGTGTGTATATATATGTATGCGCGTATAGACGTATAGACGTATACACATACATATATCTATACATATGTGGATGCTTCTTCGCAAATTTGACGCGTCTGCCATTCACAACTGTATGCAATATGCACGCGTGCACGCAAGTACAGCAGAATACACGCTTCGGCAGATATGTACACGCATGCAATTGTTTAACGAAATCGCTCCGCGTGCGTGTCTGGCTACGTTCGTTCACCTGGGGACGGACACGGGAGTTTGTGGACAACGTGAAACCTACGTGTTCGCTAGGAAGAAGCACTGAGTGCATCCTCTTTAAAGGTAGGATGCACGTGTTGTGCTGAAACAAGGCATGACCCAGACTAGCGGTCAGAGTTCCGCCGTCTCATTAAAGAACGGAGCCACCATTTTCCCCGACAACTCCTGCTCTACCACCCCACTTCAAACATCTTCACCTTCTACTATATACCCCTATACGTCGCAGATCGGAAGGATACACATCACATTACATTTATATATATGTGCATAAATGTAATGGGGTATCATCAAACGGTTAGTGTGAGAAACAAAGAAGAGTATCTGGGAAGTGCTGATTGTCACGGAAACCTTGTTTCTAAGTATGTTCTTTTCTACAGATGCCTGCTACTGCACTCTTGTTAAAAGCTGAGCACTTGACCACAAGTACTCGCCTGGCCCTGTACCTCAAAGATTACGGCGGAAAGCGTGTTCTCGTGTGTCTCGTCTGCGCCCTGCAAATATCACTAGATGTGTTTTGTTAGGTGCTCTTATACGTGAATTTGCCTGTGTATATTAGTCCTTTGAGACATGCAACGAGGTTTCTGTCTTCACTCTCGGGCTTGGTGCCCACCGTTGTCCCGCCGCAGTTCTGGGCGCGTGCCTGTACACGCTTTCTGAGAGTGTACATATATACGTAGATGTACAGCCGTGCGTCTCAGTCGCCTTTTCACTGAAAGGAAAGTACTAATGGCGTTTACGGTGGTTGTGACTGAAGAGCAATTCTTTCTACCGCCACAGCAGCGTCACTACTACCAGGAAGGTCCTTGAAACGGAAGCACACTGCATTCGAAGAAACAGCATACACGCACGTTGGTGCCCCGATTAACCCGCATGGAGAGCCCTGCTGCGCGCAACATAGTGCCGTTCTGTTTGTTTTTACCTGTGGAGAGCTTTGAATGCCACACGTGTCACAGGTAGTCGCTGTTGTAGAGAAACACGTACATACGTCGAAAAAAAACCCTCTTTCTTCATCTGAAGCCCACGTGCGCGCAAAGGAATGTCCTTCTGTTTAGAAAGCCGTTGAAGTCGACACGTGTCAAGTATCGTCACTATCGTAGAGAAACACATAGGGGCGTCAGCAGAAAACCTTCTTATCCGGCAGTGTGATAAAAAGATAGAGACAGCTCCCCTAAAAAGAAGCGTTATCGCGAACAGCGTACTGGTATTACAAAGTAAAGTCAACAATGTTTCTGTCAGGAAAAAAGAGTCCTGGTCCAAGCTTGTTGTTCCACTTACAGAAGAAAAAAGATCCGGGGGTAAACAGCTGACAGACTCACGCATGACACAGACAGGAGCAGAGGTTTGAGAAGACTAGGATTTTCACTTACTTTGTGCGGAGGACGGACAGAACGGTAAAGAAGACGTCGTTCAGTCACGCTATATGAAGTACACGACGAGCCACGTCAAGAGGCGTTGGACACATTTCATGAATTTGTCGAAAGTGTGAAGAAAAACTATCTTACTTGTGCGTACTATATTGCGTATTCAAGTTTACTTGAAAACGCATCTAAGAGGTTTCAGCTGATGAGCTTGGGAGTTTGGAACGGAGCCACAGGAACAGGATTAGATATCTTGTGCAGATACAGGTGTACGAGAAGGGACGTTTGAAGGACATTAGCCGCGTCGTCCTCACGAACCACTTCTATGCTTCGAGATATTACCTACGGTTGTCAGCGTCCCCAGAAAGATCTTCTTCCCAAGAAGAGCGGTTCGGTGAGAGCGGACCTATGACCTTCCGATGCAGAGGAGTCAAAACTATACACGGACGTAGGTCGCTGTGCAGAACCAGCAGCGCAGACGGGTTCCTCTGGAGTTTTCGCAGCAGGGGATGGGGGCGCCTGGAAAACGGAGGAAAATAGAACGCATGAATAGGAGAAGACATGCATGGAAAACGGACTACTTTTACTATAGGCGGCAACCAGCTGAGCGGCTGAATCGGGAAACTTGGCTCGTGGAGAGCTGCGCTACCGATGACCGCGCGTGCACAAATGTGTTTATAGAAAACCTAGTCCGACTTCTATGTGGGGTAGCATTAATGCTTTGTAGTGCGACACTACAAAAGATTTGAACATATCCGTGTATACGTAGCTGCAGTACACCTGCACATAAGTTTACCCTCCACCGGCTCGTTCATCAAAGTTCTTGTGTGAAAGTCGGCGGAGGTGTGCGCTGTGCGCACCAATACATAAGGAATCCCTGTGTAGACTTGTATTTTCTTCACCTGATTTGGGGTAGCACTCGTGGGCGGTGCAGCTGTACCGACTTCGGGATGAATTTCCGGCGGGGGGAGTTTTGGTTCACGAGGATGGACAGCTTCGTAACCCATTGGCTGAATGATGGGAATTCGCACTCTTTCTTCGGAGAATTCTACATTCTTTTTAATATCCTCAATGTAGTCGGCTATGTTGTTGAGCACCGCTTCATCCCAGATGCGCAAAAGCTGAACGGAGAAAGCGTCGACACAGCGATGTCCTGTCAAACAATGTGGGCTTTAATCAACTCGTTACAGAAATGCAGCCGGTTTACAGTAGAATTGCATCTCATACGTGCGAACGTTCACAGTTGTTCATCTAACGCAAAGACTCCAAGGGATAAGTTGTTGCAAACACGTCACAGCCGTGTTTAGACTGGTACGCGTAAGCCCCTGTTCTTCAGCGTGCTGCAATACTAAAAAGCTGACTGCGTAAAGTATTTGATCGTATCTGTCTTTATCCCCTCTGGTGATAGCCGATCTTTTGTTGTTGTGTTGCAGCACAGTGCTTCTACGTTATTGTGTGGATGCTTTGGATGCTTCTCAGGAGGTTCAGCGACCTCTCGCATCTGCGGTTACAAACAGTGGCGCCATTTTATGTGGGACTCCGGCCACACCGTTGAGCCACATATCAATTAGCAGCGTACACATTTCTGCATGTTTGTGTGTCCGAACCAATAGCGATTGCAGAAATTACGTCTCCTGACTTCCGTATTATCAAGATGAGCCTGACAGCTTACGACGCGGTCGCAGTAAAAAACGATTCCGACGCATATTCTTGTATAGAGAGAATGAAGAAAGGAGAAGGTGACGCAGTGAAGTTGAATAACGGCGAGGTAAAGCCAGGCAGCCAAATTGATAAGAAGTGCATATCCGATGAATTGAGTGCCTTCGTCGCGGAAAGCGGCGCCAAAGTCTCCGGTGGTCAAAACATCAGGCTTCTGCACCTGGACTTCACGCTGCAGTCCATCGGTGACCGCAAAGATTTTTACAATTAGACAGGCATTGGCGACCATAGTTGCAAACCACGGCAGGAAAAAGAAAAAGAAAGAGCAGCAGCAAAGGCGACTGGCGACGCGCTGTTGCACTTCTCGATCGACACTCAGCGGTCCTTTTACGTTGTAGTCCATCATGCAAATACGAGTGTCCAAATCAGTGTGAAGGAGCCGGTGAACACGCCGAACTGCTGCTTTGGTCAAATCGGGAGAAACGGAAAAATACTTCGGAAGGCGGTTGACAAATGCGTAGAAGTCATAGTCGATTGAATCTCGAATATCCGTACGCATCTCGACCTGTGCGATTTTCACCAGCTCTCGCGTCATCTGCCGACAAGATAATCAGAACAATTGTCCACGTCCAACGACAGACGCACCTACAAAGTCGTGCAGTATATAGACAGAGTGAGAGAGAACGAGAGACAGAAAGAGGAAGGAAAAAAGAGAAAGAGATATTAGGCCGGCGTCATATGGACAGAGCGAGAGAGAACGAGAGACAGAAAGAGGAAGGAAAAAAGAGAAAGAGATATTAGGACGGCGTCAGAGGTAGCGACATGGAAACGATACAAATACACATACAGGCGAACTCACAACAGGACCAAGCGCGTTCGTTTTTTTGTGCCACTGAGGGTCGTATGTTCACATCAGCTTGTAGGAGAAGCGGATAGTCGGAAAAGAATAGAGAAGTTGTTTTAACAAATAATGTCCTTCATGGAGATCTGAAGTGACCTTCGTGAAGAGTGACTGCTTACGGATATGATTCTTCACATTGAATTGGCACATACAGAAAGGTTCCGGCTCCTCATCGCAGAATGCAACTCGTGTGCGCATACGAACCACCGCACCGGTAACAGATGGAGAAACACGCGTGCGATGAAGTGACTGCTCTACTGAATACAACACTGTCACTTGCACGTAGCAACCCAGGTATTTATTTAACGTGGCTGCGCAGATGCGGTAATCCAGCGGTTTTGCGTAACAGTAGGGTTATCTGAGGAGGAGACGAAGGAGAGTGACGAGTAGCCGGCTACACCCCGACCACGGGGAAAGAGAGTAGGGAAAGGCTGAAGAACAGGTGGAATGAAATGAGTTGCCTGATCGCATACGCCACAGAAGTGAACGTGCTTCAAATCCGCTCAAAAGAACTGATTGAATAGAGAAACTTCGAAAAAAAGGAAGAGTAAACGAAGCAGAAGACGCAGAATGGAATGAAAAGAGATGACGGCAAGGCGCAGACAACAGGGGTCTTAATCAACAGAGCGGTTTCCACTGATTCACGTCGAAGACATTTTATAGGACGCCAGAAAGAGGAGGAAAAGATGTAGACGACACAAACAACGTCCACTCCCGAAATACTGAAATAAAAGCTTCTGTTTCGATCATAAAGGGGAAAGAAAAGAACAGGTTCCAAAGGGTACGCGCGAGGAAGGCCAACGACAAGTTTGAAGCGTAGAACAGAAACTGAGTATGCCAAGAATCTTCATGGATTCACCACGTGTTTGGCACATACGTCTTGCCATGCCAAATAGAAGCAAATGCGCGTACAAATCTCCAACACTTCAACGCGGTGGCAAATGGCGTGTTCACAAAAGTGTAACGACAACTCGTATTGTTGACAGAGCTGATACAGACAGGTTCACGGTATATTAATCAGAATATACAACTGGACACATTTTTGTTTCAAGACCATTCAGAGGGTAAGAAGGTCGCGAGAAGCACGCATACCGCGAGGAACGCTCAACGGCGGTATACAGTTATTATATGCATACACTTGTGACCATTCTGTATATACAACGAACAACATACTGCGTTTCACTAAAACGTCAACAGCAGAGCAGTTGGCGAGAGCTATTGTCTCAAAACGGACTAAAGGTGGTGTCTTTGAACTGCAGAAATATTTTTTTTTTCGATGCAGCGGCAGCAGATACCTTCGTACCACGGCAACAGCTGCTATTGAGGAACTGGCGTGTGCGCGTGCCCACAGCTCTATTTGCATACGGGCACGTGCACCTTGGTAGACATATAACACACACATATACACATACGCTCGTACGTACATACGGAAACGGATACATTCGTGTACACAAGTACGTGCATATATATATATATATATACGCGGGAACGTACAAACGTATTTCATGTACACGTATGCGCACAAATACATATTTTATGCTCACGTATATGCGCACGTATCTAAGTATATACAACAACGTACACGTACACTTGTTCTAACATTTACATTTTTCAACAGCCAACTGTACGCGTCAGCCGATATGCATACGTTTGCATCAGCATACGTGTGCGGAAATATGTAAATTTCTATTGAGGTGAAGCTAAAATTACAGACGGATACCGACGTGTACGTACGTGCATACAAGGAGGCGTGTACGTACACACGTATACGCGTAAACGTGTAGACGCACTAGTTTCATAAATAAGTGCGCACACATATTTACATACATACGTATATATGGATGCCCGCATTCAGGTGAGCATCCATGACACGTAGCCAGGCGCTGGCACGGTCCCACACTCTCGGAAGTGGCTGCAAACAGTGAACAGAAACAATGTCAACAGGGATTTCTATTTGTTTCGATACCAAAGGCCCCGGACGGAAACACTGTCGAAAACGCTCTGTCAAATTCCTCTTCGTAGGACAGACCTTTTTCACGTGCAATAAATAGACATTTTTGTGTTTATGTAGAAAGAGACATCGAGGTGTACCCAAGTGTAAGCACCTGCGCGAAAAAACACGCGGTCGCACTCAAATGCAGCCTAACCTTGTGGACGAAGTTCCTGAGGGCCCTGTGGGCAGACAGGAAGGCAGAAGACATAACGACGATCATTAAAGCAATGCTGACACTGTAATACACGTGGAATTCCGTAACGTAGTCTTGCTCAATGACACGTAGCCAGGCGCTGGCACCGTCCCACACTTTCGGAAGTGGCTGCAAACAGTGAACAGAAACAATGTCAACAGGGATTTCTATTTGTTTCGATACCAAAGGCCCCGGACGGAAACACTGTCGAAAACGCTCTGTCAAATTCCTCTTCATAGGACAGACTTTTTTCACATGCAATGAATAGACATTTAGGTGTTTATGTAAAAAGAGACGTCGAGGTGTACCCAAGTGTAAGCACCTGCGCGAAAAAACACGCGGTCGCACTCAAATGCAGCTGAAACTTATGACGCGCGTATAGTGAAACGCTGTATGTCCTTTCTGCCGTACGTACACCCCAGATGCGAGTTGTGCCGTGGCTCATGGATGCGATATTATCGGAAGAGCACGGAATTTGCACGCTGCTTTACACACACCCCTTACATAACTAACTGCGTATATCATTCATGCAGATGTACACGTGTGCGAACATGTGTACGTGAGGTTATCCGTCCACATAGATATAAGCAATCGCACAGACGACAGTCGCTCACAGCTCCTTACATGAAGAGACCAAAATATGGAAGGCACTCTGGTGACTCTGCACGCGTACGTCCTTTGTGTGGCGCCGGTTCCTCGTCAAACTACTGTATCCTCGGGCCAAACAAATTAAGTATTCGTGTCAAAGTGAAGACACACTTGTCTGTAATGCGTATGTGCAGATACATGTGCGAGTCGATGTATCTGCATGTGTGTTAAAAACGTATGTTGCTACGCAAGCACACACATGCGAGTATCGTCATCAGTGACAACGTCTACGTAAATGGACAGTGTGTGTGACGGTCAGGAGGGATTTTATGACCAGGACGCAGTGGAGGTGTACCTAAGTGCGTCTACAGCATTGCTTGGTGTTGATAAGTCCGGCGGTACCGAGAAAACGAAAGGGAATAAAAAATGTACATACACGCGCACACACGTGTTCCCCCCCTTCAGCCACGTTCACAAAAGTCGAAGTACACATAGTGTATGTTACAATTATGTACATGCTATATTCCTTTTTGTACCACTAGTGTTCAGCTTTTACAACCACAGCTGCGTTATAGGCAGGTAATACATAGGTGCAGGTTCGACGAAGGCAAACGCATGCTATTCTGCTGTGTACACTGGTATACACGCAGTGCGATTCTTTGTGTGACCTGTCATGTTTATCAGACAGTCCATCCAGTGCACCGTCCAGGTAGATGTGGGCGCACCTCTCATTGAGACGCGCGGGAAGAGGTAGAAAAGTGGTAACACGGACCAAGGGCAGGTGGCGCTTCTACGTCATTCGAAAAAAAGATGAATAATATCAACAAAAGGTAGACGTGCAATAAAAGAAGACGCAGAAGGGAAAGATCCGGACACAGACGACGGAAGACAGGAAGACGCTCCAGTCCCAGGTTCGAGGCAAACGAAGATCACGAAACGGAAAACTCATAGAAAAGAAAGAAGGATGACCAGAAGAGTGAGCAGAAAGAGAAGAGATTTAGCTTCCTTACTGTTGAGTCAAGGAGTTTGTACAACTTGAACTGGAGCGTGAGCATAATGGCAGCATAAAGGCCTAACCAGACAAGCAGGCAGAAGCTGTTGCCGAAACCGCCAGCTCCACATTTGCTTCCACAAAGGTAGCAATATATATCACCGAATAACTTCTGCTCAACATCGTCCAAAATGTACGCCGCATTTGTTTGAAGTACCAAATGCGAAGCAGGGGATAAACCTTTTACTTGCCGCAGACACTCGAGTAGCTGCTCTCTCTTCCGCCTCCTCCATTCTTCTTCGTCGTCTTCACGATAGGAGGCGCCCCAACAACACCACGGGCTGCTGCCCCCCGCCATCGACGCCTACGCAGGTAGGGCAACTTCTACTTTGAAATAAAGCTACGTTTTTAGTTGCAGACACGAGGCAAAATAACGAACCGAAGAAACGAGGGACGCTTGGACGTGAAGGATAATACAGTACACATACACACATGCGTGTACATATACACCTCCTTGCACACATGTGTCGATGGGCGCGTTTGTAGTAAGATAGAACGCAGAAGGATTAATAAAGGCTCCTACGGATGGCGGCCTTCTACACATAATGAGAGACTAAGGCGGCACACAGTAGATGGGTAGGAACTACGGGGCAAGAGGGAAAGCAACCGAGGAGCGGCAGACGGCTCTAGTCATAAAAAATAGCTTCTTGGTGCGTTGTGTAGAGTTGCAGGAAACCGCACACAGCTTGCCGCGTGGTGACGAGCTATACCGGTTCGGAGTAGTCTGAACATGAGAGGAGGAAACAGAGCCTGCGCACGAAGGCGGATTACAGGTGCCAACCTTTTTCCTCATTCCCGAAATTGTTCTGCCTTTGCAACGGCTATGGAATGTCAAACGCATCCTTCTATTACGTGGGACGAAGAATCGATACACGTATATCTATCGACTGTATTTTTGTTAGTACAGTTATGCACTCAGACACGTTTCCGCGTACGAACACACACAGTCACCACCGTACGCAAAGATATACATACGCATTACCAAGATAAGTATACAAGCGTGGAGAGATTCAGGGAAATGGACTATACTTGTCCAGCTGATACCGCAGAGGAAAGACGCAGTCGATACACGAAGACGCGGAGAGACCTGTAATATCGGAAGGCGGCACCCGCGGCAACAGTGTGATGCGAGCAGGCCTTGCAGGGTAACTTATTGCAGAGGTTGTCTTAAAATCTACATCCAGTGCGTCGACAGTGGCTCCACGAAGCCTGTTTATCAGTGCGAATGGAAGACGATTGACACCGGCTTGGTATACCGGTAGATGCAGCTAGTTTAATAACGGATATACATGCATGCAGCATTGACACGTATCACGACACACTGGAACGTGCACGAGCAGACCATCTCGTAGAATATGACTAATCCATGTGTCGACAACAACTATGTATTACTCTCCAGGAGGGGTGCTAATGAAGATACGTAGCTGGCCCCAAGCGTACTGTTTGCACATCCATGATTAGGGACTCTGACTTAGTTTTACGTACACACGCGGAAGTAGAGACCCTTAATACATGTACATACAGACAGACTGGTAGATTCGAAACCGTGTCCACATGGGAGCAGGCCCCGAGTACGCTATCTTAAATCAAGCACGTCATTTGTCATCTGGGGGTCTGCGTTTGCCAAGACGAAAAGTTTTCAAAAGAGTTACCTCTCCTTCTTCCCTGAAAAGTGGCTTGTACGGCCAGACACGTGTCTGTGTGTACATTCCTTCACGTGCGCTGCTGCGGTGCCTGGTATTGTAAGCATACTGCAAATATCTATCTACGCAGCATCACGAGCGCAGCCGCACGCAGGGTTTGAGGGTGTCTGCCCTTCTTCACACACAGCAAGTGCCTCTTCTTCATGCAAAGGTTTTCGAACGCTCCACTACGCGCGTCTCGACATCCAGGAATTCTCTCCTTCTATGGGACTGCGACTTCCAAGCGCACCATTCTGTTTCGGTCCATTTGCTCAGATCTTTCTTCTGCTGTAATTGGTGGTAAGGAGTCTCGGAACAAAGCGTTACACGCGACAATGGGGCCTCCTTGTCTGCTCTTGACGCGTGCAGCCACGAAGAGCCCGGTCGACGTGGAAATTCACGCAACGATGTGTAAATGTTCATAATTGTCTACGTTCCTCGAAAACTGCAGTATACCAGCGAAGTCCACTTTTGCATGTTTTGTGAGTGTGTCGATGATGCTCTGTCGATTCGCACGCTTGAAGCTACAAATGCGTGACCGCGGCGCTTTACACAAGGGTGCGAGCGCGGCGCTTGCAGCTTGTGTTAGTAGCCACGCACCGCAGCATAGGACATCCAAGCAAGACAAGGCGAAAGCAGGTATCCGTTGGCAAGCATTTTCATACCGCATTGCCAGCGATTTCACATGAACTTCTGCCCTCTTCAATGTTCACGGGTGCAATTACGTAATCTTCTATTGCAAATGAATAATGCGCAACATAATACTCCCACATTCACAAGACACCCGTACGCACCAGCCGTGTCTCCGCTGGAAGCCGCTGCCCCAGCCGGGCATCGATTGACTCATTGCTTCCTCTGTAAAGCACCACGAGGAAGTTTTTTTTCAGAACGGCTTTCTTCTGGAATGCAGAAGTTTTCAGGCGAAGCATCTGTGAAAAGATCCACTGTGATGAAACTACGTAGTTATTTTCCCAGTTTGACGTTGTTGTGCAACAACACAGAAAAACTTCGTTCTGTGCCAGGAACGCAAAGATTTCTCTTCAACTGCGCCCTTCAAGTACATACATATACATAGCCGATGTAGTCGAAGGGTAGTATGCATCTGTACACACACATAAGATCTAACCATCTGAGGTCTACCAGCATAATTTTTTCTACCAAGAAATATTGCTGGTGTTCTCGCTAGCACGCAGCCTATGTTCAGGGTTTGTTCCGCGTAGTGTTGTGTTAATGCGATACGGGCGTGCACACCCCGTCAGAGCTAATAGCCACGGCGTTGTTCGTCAAGGGTTTCGTCCCGTGGCGCTACTATACACTCATGAAGTGCGAGTCTTACAAATGCGACTATCCTGATGAATTTCTTCCACTACGGGTGTTCCTCTTCCCACTATTACTAGTACCCGTGCTACGGCTACCACTGCTACTACGGCCACTGCCACTACTGCTACTTACCTCTACATCTATAACCACTACCACAGTTACTTCCACTACTGCTGCTTACCCCTGCCTTTATAACGACCACCACGGTAACTTCAACTACTACTATTACTCGAAAGTACTGAGCGCTCCTGTTACTCCTGTTACCCGCAACTACCAGTTAATGCAGTAGACCGAAATGGCTGATTACGTTACGCACTGCGCCCTGTGCAGGCACAGACCTTGTTCCAACGAATTCCAGCTCAAGGGGAAATCATGCTCTTTCCTCCTTGCAAATGTGTAGTACTATCACGCGCACATGAAGTGAAACTCCTACTGTTTTTTCGGTTCTCGAGTTCTTTGAAACACGAAGACGTCTACGTACTTGCCTGTATGTGTATATGTATGTGTGTGTGTGTGTGCGTGATTGAATGTGTGCGTCTGCCTACATGCCGATGAATATACAAATACTACGTAGATAGATAGACAGATATATTATTTACCCGGAAGGCAATCGTTTACGCGCACGAACAGAATCGTACGCACCAGCCCAAACACGCGTATCAGTACATAGATAATTTTTAAAATTCCTCGTAGGCGTAAAACTAAAAGTGCCCACTGCGCGTCTATTAAGACACCTGTACGCGTATTTGCATGTGTGTACGTATCGGTATCCTTGCGCCTTGCAAACTGGAATGCCGGATCGATGCGCGTTGCATCGTCTAGTTAAAGTGTCAAAAAGGTGCTACAGCGGGTTGCCACACACTGCGCGTGTGAGATGCTAAAAATGAACTCCTTTATACACATGCAGCAAAACATATTCTGGTGGCGCCTCGACCCTCGTCGTTCAGACGCATGTTTATTCGCCATGAAAGTAAATGACCCATGCTTCAATATTATTCCTGCCTGGGGGAGCCCACAGATAAATCAAAGCTATGAAGCCGACAGGGGAAGTGTCGGGGAGCTGCCTGATGCTCACTTACAGCGCTGTGACTTCACGCGCTGCAGTGGGCGCATTTTCACGTAAGAACAAGCACTAAACACATTTTCACGTAGATGAGTAGCACACGTTGTATTAGTACGGAATCGTCGGTACGGGATTGCGTGCAGTACTTCAGCTTCAACTGACGCATGCAGGAGATAAAAAAACATTATCTCTGTGGAGCTGCTTCTTTTAAACTGCATGAGACAACGGGTCTGCCAGCACTAGACGACTGCTGCATACATACGGTGGTAGAACTTAGGGACCACGTGGACGGTGCCAGCCATCAAATGAATACACGCCCCTACGGATGTACACTTTATTGCTCTGCTATGTAGACACGGCCTTTGCTCTTTCATGCCGAAGTGACGCTTTTAAATCCACAGACAAGCAAGCTCTCAGTCACTGAGACGACAAAAGAGAGAGAGATGCTCGTCAGCACATGGCTAGCCTAAGGTGCCCACACCTGTTCACACGGATGATGTTTGCGAAGGTCCTTTGAACCACCTTGAGGCCTGAAGCAACAAATCCAGTGGTGTATAGCCTAGTGGACATTGTCACATATTCGTGCGTCTCGTGTTGCTTAAGACTCGATCCTCGATACAATTTGTACCACGGTGTATAGCACCGGATGTGGCTTTTGTGGAGAGCTAACCCGGACCGCTTTCGTCACCTGCGCGTATGACCTGTACACAACAGAGCGAGCGAGCCGCTCTCTTACATCGCGGCTGTTCCCGCCACACCCCTCTCTAGGCTTGAAAGCTCCACGAATTGTCCTTTGCTGGAAATGTTCGGGTGAAGCACGAGTACACGTTTATAAGCTGTTTGATCACCAGCTGCACATACGTCCTCACGCTTCCAGTACGTCAGCAAGCGTGAAAACAGCTGGTAGTTTCTCGCCAAGTGGAAACAATTGGCCGATGAAGTCGCAGTTCTGCTTTTTGGTCTCCCGCTCAGCCCCCGAAGGAGGCAACGAGCTCGGCTTCAAGGTCGTCCTTGCCAGCAACCCCAAGGCGGTCACAACGCGTGCTGTCGGGCGTGACCGCTTGCAGCCGGTTCCGCGTCGCGCGACGCAGGCGTAGGAGGTGCCTGCGGACTTCCTCGTCAGTGTAGCTGCGGGCGTCAGGGCGAATAATTCTTCTGGGGAAGCGCCAAAGGTCTCCCCAGGCAGCCTTCCTCGCACACTTGTAGCCAGCCGTGTGAGGCATACTTTTACTCACAGCCACCCGCTCAAAAGCGTGGGGAGCTGCACAGAGATCGAGGAGGCAGTGTTTCCCAGCCTTGATGACCGGCATAACCAGCCGCGGCCAAAAGTAGCTGCGTTCTTCGGGAGTGGGGCAGTCGGCTTCACATGCGTAGCGACTCCGGGGGCCAGGCATTTTCCTTATCACCAAGAAGGAGAACTTCTCCTCTTCCACATTCTTTGCGCGACTTCCCTTGCAGTACACATGATGAGGCAGCCGGTGTACGCGCTGGCTGAAGTGACACCAGTCCCTGCCTGTCAAAGCCAACGGACAAATGCTCTCATGCGGACAAGGAGAGATGAAGTGGAATTTCCCCACCCCCAGTTCTCGGATAAACATCTCGCGGACTGCGTGCAGCGCTCGGAAACCTGTGGGGGTTCCTCGCTCCAGCAGCACTAACACGCCACCGCGTGCCAGACGGTTCCACAGCAAGCGCACCTGCTGCTGCATGCTCTCCCACCCGTCTGCCGAGCTGAGCAAACAGTGCGGCAGTAAAATCAGATCGAAGCAGCGACGGCGATCTACCATGTGCATTTTGGGAGCCAGTAGCGAAGACGCGAAAGAAGAAGCAGTAGACACAGAGCTCGAGGTCGGGTCATACGTGGCAGCAATTGGCTCTGCTGCTGCTGAGTCTTTTGCTGCTGAGCCTCGTGCTGCTGTGGACGTTGCTGCTGCTGCTGAGCTCGCTGGTGCCGCGACTTCAGCTTCTCCTTCGTCTTCTTTCGTTGGAGTAAGGATTCCCACGCCTTCTTCGTAGAGTCCCATCTGCCACTGCACCGGCGGAGAGAGGTCCGCAGTGAGAAACTTGCCCACATTCGTGAGATGTGGTGATCGCTCGACAGCTAGTAGAAACTTGAAAACACTCTTCTTCTCTCTTTCCTCTTCCCTGCGGCTGCTCTTCTGCGCCTCCCGCTGCTGTATCTGCCTCCTGCTGCGCTGCCGTTCTTGCTGTGTTTGGTCAGACAGGCTACCTGCTGATGGCAGCTGGCTAGTGCCTGAAGCAGCACCTGGCGACGCAGCAGCGGCAGTCGCAGCAGCCCACCAGGCCGCGGTACCGCCGGGGCAGGCGTATCCCTGCAGTGTATCTCTCTGCTCTGTTGATGCTGCTTCGTGGGCCGGTGGACCACCTGCTTGAGAACTGCATGCGCGGCCGGCATCGGTAGACGGAAGAGCCCAGACGCGAGCTGCGGCTGCCAGACCAGCTGCAAAGCCCGCGTGCATCTCCAGCACGTGCTCGGGCACGAAGTCGGGGGCCCGCACCTTTATTTCGTGAAGAATTCTCAGCAGCGAGCTGTACACTCCTGCGTATCGGTGAGCAGTATACGCAGCAGCAGTCAGAGGAGAGTAACTGCCAGCGAGTTTTCTGAACAGTCGGTGTCGCTTGTCTTCTGCCATTGCCAACGCTTCCTGTTGCAACAACACTTCCTCCGACAGAGATAATCCTTTTCCTTCTCTACCTCTTCTTCCTTCCCCTTCTTC
This sequence comes from Sarcocystis neurona, assembly GCA_000727475.1. NCBI lineage: Eukaryota > Apicomplexa > Conoidasida > Eucoccidiorida > Sarcocystidae > Sarcocystis > Sarcocystis neurona. The sequence goes on from KL647308.1 coordinate 253,383, forward strand.
TCCTCTCCCTTCTTCGTACTCTCCGTCTTCCCCACCCGCCTGCTCTCCTCGTTCTGCTGTCTCCGATGTTGCCGCGGGCTCTTGCTGCTCCTCCTCAGCAGCGCTGCGTGTGCAATGCGCAGCAGCAGCGAACAGCTGCGAAGGCAGCACCCGGGGTAGCTCCACGGACGTCCGCGCGGTGTACTTCGCCACCAACAGTCTACCCATTTTCTCCAGATCCTTCTTCCTTCCCGCATGCAGCAGCAGCTGCTCCAGCCGTAGCCGCAGGTCTGCAGGCAGCAGCACAGTCTTCAGCTGCACCATGGCCAGCTCGTCCAGCTTCGCAACCGCCTGCGGCTCCGTCTCCGGCGCGTCCGAAATGGGGTCAAACAAATACCCTCGACGACCGCCGCCGCATGCAGCGAACGACGGTGTCTCAGGGAAAAAGGAGAAAGAGCAGGAAGACGAGCAGTGGAAAGAAGACCGCGGCGAGCTAGAACAAGAAGAAGAGGGAAAAGAAGGAAACAAAAGAGACGGAGGAGAAGAAGACAAATAAGAAGAAGACGAGGAAGAAGATGACGACGAATCGGAAGGTTGTGAGAAAGAAGAGCAAGAAGAGGGCGACGATGCGGAAAAAGAAGAACAAGATGGCGTGGTGGTTTCTCCCCGTGTCGCAGCACCACCTGAAGCAGTGCTTACACTAACTCGCTTTTCTGGAGAAGAGTAGGAGGAAAGAGAACAAGGAAATGAGATGAATTCAATTTGTTTTCTCTTCCTACGTACGAGAACCTCCCTGTGGTTCGTCTCCCCGTTGATGCTGCAGCTGCTTCCTTCGCCGCCGCATTCGGCTGCGCCGCCCTGCTGCAACTGCCTCTCTCTCCCTCTGCTACGGCTGCTGTGTAACCCGGCAGTGTGATTTGCTGCTGCAGTGGGAGATTGGCCGCGGCCAGCGCCGCCTGCGTCGCGGACGCCGTCCCCGACAGGAGCAGAGCGGAGCATCGTCACTTCCCTTGCTGTGTTGCTTCGCTCACACCTCGCGCTTCCGACCCACTTGAAACTGCTTGCCATCTCGTCTTCCTTTCTCCGACAGCTGGTGGAGCCGCAGCGCATGCCGAAGGAAGCAAAAGACAGGCAAGGCCACTGCCTATCCCCCCCTTGGACAGTGCCGCTACATCCGCAGTCGCTGCTGTTGCAGCCCACACGGCTGCTGCAGGCTCCACAACCACCGCGGCTGCTCTCCCCTTCGCTGCTGCTGGCGACCGTGGGGGATGAGCAGATGTTGCTGCGAGACAAGCGCACACTAATGGTGCTGCCGTTCTTGCTGTCCCTGCTGCTTGCGCTGTGACTGCGGGTGGCTCCGCCGCTGCTTCTGTCGAAGTCCGCACTGCTGTAGCTGCTGCTTGAGGAAGAAAAAAAGCAGCAGGCCCTGCCAAACCGACCCCAGCTGCGCGGGACGTTAAGTCGCTCGCAGCAGCCACTGCTTTTGTTGCAGGTCCGACCAGCCTCCACACAGCTGCTCCTGCCGCTTCTCGGTCTCGCCTCATCGCTGCCCTTGGCACCGCTGCGGCTATTGTTGTATCTGGTATTGCTGCAACCGCTGTTGTTCCCGCCGTTGTTGCTGCTGGGGTTGTCGCTGCTGCTGGTCTGACCGTTGCTCCTCGTCTCGACGCAGCTGATGGTGGTGCTGTTGCTCCTGCTGTGGGTGCTGCAGCTGTGGCCGGATCTCCTGTTTTGCCTAGTGCTGAGACTGCTGTTGGTGCTGCGGCGACCGCTACTGTTGCGACTGTTGCTGTTGCAGACGCCAGTAAGCGTGACTCTTTCCGCTACGCGCTGCAACACGTCAAGAGCAGCAGGCATAGCGGACTCTGTGTTCGTGCTGCTGGCAGCGCCTAAACTCGCACTGCTGTCGGCAAGCTGGCTGCTGCTGCCACTGGCAAGGCTGCTGCTGCTGTTGGCGATGCCGCCGCTGTTGTCGTTGTTGGGGCTGCTGCGGGGGGTGCAGCAGCGGCTGGAGGGGTTGATGGATAGCCGTGGAGTGCATGCAAGATTCGTCCTACGTCTGTTTGAGTCCCTGCAGACGGCGGTGCGGCTGCAGACAGTTGCGCTGGTCCTGCAGGCGCTTGTACCGGAGTAGGTGCGCGCCGCGGTGAATTTGGAGGCAAGTAGAAACTTGGGTTTTCTCGTCCCTTCTCCTCCCTCCCATCCCTCTCGCTTCTGTTTCTCTCTTGCCAAAAGAGGTAACATCAGGCGCACTCTGCTGTTGCTGCCGCATCTTGCCGTCCACCGGGCACGCCACCACATCCTCTGGTGCTGCTGCAGGAGTTGCTGCTGCTGCAGGAGTTGCAGCTGCTGCAGGAGTTGCTGCTGCTGCAGGAGTTGCTGCTGCTGCGGAACGGGTCCCTTGTGCTGCTGAAGGAGCTGTTGCTGCGGAACGGGCGCCAGCGCCTGTTGAAAGGCCTGCTGCTCCTCCTGTAGGAGCTGCTGCGGATTTTGATGTTGACGCAGCTGGAAAAACTGCTGCTACTGAGACTGTGGGTGCTGTTGCCGGTCTGGGTGCTGCTGCGGGTCTAGGTGCTGCTGCGGCTGTAGGTAGTGTGGCCCCTGCTGACCGCTCCGCTCTTCGTCTTGGTGGCGCCGCCCTTTTGAAGGTGTCGCTGCTTCTGCAGTTGCAGAGGGAGGTGCTGTGACTGCAGCAGCCTGCAAATGCAGGGGTGTCTTTCTATTGCGAGCGAGTGCAAGCGTTTGTTATGCCGCGCCGAAACAGCCTCATTTCCTTCACATCAGTGGAACTGCTGCATGCGTTTGAACTAGCAAGCGTCATAATGGGGAGGGCCGCATAACGTTGCGTGCTTTCTCCCTCTGGACCGGCAGCAACGCGACGTTAATCTCGGACCGCAGCAGTTCGTCTGTGGCGACAGCAGCAGCGCGATGGTTCTCGTACTCTCAACGTCAGCAGCAGCAGTTTTCTTTGTGTGTGTGACAGCCGCAGCGCAGGACTCCGCAACGGTAGCTCAGTCTTGACGTCGTGATCCTGCTTCTTCAGTGGGTCGGGGATGGAGTGCAAGCATTGCCTGTCTCTTTGCGACCCATATGTTATTGCGATGAGCGCAACGGAGAGCAGCAACATTTTCTGTCTCTGTTTATTACGAGAGCGATATCCACAAAATGCGGCGATGAGGAGCCTTGCCAACGATTACACAGATATATACAAGTGGATACGTAGAAGCGCACATTCTCAAAGTTGTGTGTGCTGACGACAATGTCAGCCGGACGCAGCGAGCAACCAGTTGCTGCGGCCACTAGCATCGGGTGGATGCGGTGCACAGGCACGTGCGCACAAAGCGTTCGCTCAACGCCGCAGAGTTGAGGAAGGCTTGCTTTGCTGGTCCTGCTGCCGCTTGCTTGAGTAGGGGGTGCCTGGAGGTGCACACATGTACACAGTGAGCCACTAAATACACAGACTGCACGCTTTGTGAACCTGCCGACCTACGACGTGACACTGTGGCAGCTTCGGGAGGAAGGTACGTGTTAAATTCAACGGTTCGTACTCAGCCGCACGGAATTACACCCCTCAACAGGCTTTGTTTCTCCTCAATTACGGGAAAAGTATGTAGACGCATTTTCCCCTTAGTTCGGCTCGAGCGTAAAAATACGGTTCCGGCAACCACAGAATCTTGTGTAGACTGGGTTGTTTTCGTCGTACTGCTAGGGGAATTCGCAGAAGCTCCGTTTTCCGTGCGGACAAGACAGCAGACCTGCAAGTGCCAAACAGCATCGAGACCCCCGCGTCCTCAAGCGCCTCATCGTCGCCCCCCGCACTCTTCAGCTTGTTATTGTTTCGCAAGGAAGTTAGCCACTTCCATTTATACTCAGTCGTAGAAGCCAAGGAATCTAGTTCTTTCAAAAACAGTAGCAATGTCTTCGTAACTCCTCCAAATGCACGGAAAAAAAATTGTTATACTCATCGGCGACTCTTGTGGTGTCTCGCCGCTATGCGCATGCTGAGCTCCCTCGGGGTGAGCACGCAGCACGAAGGAGAAAGACTGGCCACCGTTGTGCCTGAAGATGATTACGTAGTTTCATGATTCTTTTCCTGTCAACTATGCAGGTGCGTTATCTAAGCTAGGATGTGTGGGTTTCTGTCTGTGTCCACGCGTGCCTACTACAGATACTGGGTGAATAGCATTCATTATCGGCTGGCTGCGCCGTGACAGTACAGATTGTACACGTAGTTCAGAATGAATGCATAAGATAAACTAGAAATTGTTCTCCTGCCGCAAGGTATTTTCTGAACTCTCAGTGGGAGTTTCGTATACTGGAATATTTGTGAACGGAGGTCCTCACACGATGAAAGAAGCACATTCTAAGATGTGTGCAGCTCCGAAAGATGAAATCTGAGTATGACGCAGTGTTCAATACAACACATACGGCAGCTGTATTGTGCGAAGTTTGAATGTTGCGTGGAACACCTGCACTCTCCAAAGTGTGATCTAGAATCTAGATAGTGATGCACACTACCAGTAGATTTATCTGGTTTCGTCAGAAGGGACGCATACTCGAGGATGTGAATCTGTGTACGTTATCCTTGAAGGCGTAAGGCCCTTGCGTAGGGGGCAAAAAGTGCTTTCTTCTTCTGTAGTAGATGCCACTGGTTCATGCAGCGTGTGAATCCCTTGGTAGAGGCTCGCGTGATTCTCGCAGCCTTCAGTTTTCCACTGAAAAAGAAAGATACCTTTACGTAGACGGTGAATTTGGAAAGGCGGCCACAAAACCACTATATCGTTGTATGCACTGTGCTTCCTCCACGTGATATATGAACTTGACGGGAACGCCTGTCCACACTCAACAGTTCCGAGGTTTCCTTGCAAACGCGCGAAGAAACGAACCCACCAGATCTGCACAGGATATGCATCACGGTCGCATTATGTCTTACAGTTTCCACATCGAGAACACGACTGATTTCTAGGACAGCTGCGCAGCACGTGAGGTGTCAAATTCTAGTCAAGAAAAAACAAGCTTTTAGGGGGTTTTGTGTGTCGACTGTTGGAGAATTCTGGTGTAGGTTGTGCACCACGAACTCACACGGAAGTTCACCCGCAAATGTCAATCACACTCAGCGACCATACAATCTATGCTGTAGAGAGAACGCTCAAGGCATATTGATACGTATTCTAGTGTTTCAATGAGTGTAGAAATTTCCTGTGTTGGCGGATTAAGCATAGAGTGTGTGCGCGTCTGTGTACACGTACCACATACATATGTGGGTAGAACTCTTACCGTTGAAACACGCTGTAAAAAAGGCTTTCTTGCATGTAAAGACCGTACACGGATATCGTGGTTTCAAGGACAGCAATGCACGTATACATACTTGTACAAATGTGTGCGTGTGTGTGTGTGTCTGTATTTACTTACGTACACCAATTTGTATCCATGTAAATATGTGCGTGTCCGATTGCCTACCCGTGGGTGTACAGCTCTCGCCATGACGCTGTGTAAAACAACATTGTGCGCATTAGTATGTGGAGATCTGAATGCCTCAGAGAGTGCCTCGTTAAAGTAGGCGTTGTGTAGGACGAAATTGTACGCGCTAGTAGGTGGTCTTCTTCTAGATGCCTCAAAAAGTGCCTTATCAAAGCAGGCCGTACGCTGGGGTGGTGCGAAAAGATAATCGGGAGTTTGCGCTACCCCTTGCACAAGGTGACTGATGCAAAAAACCAGTACTGACACCAGTATCGCTACTAAGACCTACAGGTAATATTACCAGGAGTTCGAGTACTTTTCTCAGTTATAATCGTATTGCTGCTACTACGCATAGGAGTAGCATTAGTGCCGCTAAGAGTGGTTCAATACTCCTAACGGCTATCATTCTTCTCGCCAGCCTCACTTTAAAATTGAATGACCGGCACCGAACTCCACTCGATGACGAAGAAGGCCTCAGTTCAAGAAAGGCCGGATACCCCTGTTACCCTTCTCATGGCAGGTGTACAACACTTACCAGTACAGCCAGCATGGCACCGATATTTACTCGCCTTCTTCACTTACGGAATCCCTCCGTGATTTGTGATTGATAATGCTTCTTGCAACGTTAGAACGCATACGAAACTACGCATGTATACGTATATGTGTGCATATATATATACATGTAGGCATGGATAGAAATATACAGGCACAGACGTCGATGTACATATACATATATATATACGTATGATTACTTACCTTTACGTGTGTGTGAATTCCACACAAGTGTATACGTGCACCTATAATTTTGTCTCCAGAAACTATACTCCAAAAAACCCTACATAACCTGTGCACCACCGAAGGTGCGTGGGTTCTTCTGGGTGTCTGAATCGGCACGTACGTGCTCCCACATATATATTTGCGTATCTCCACGCCTTTGCTTCTACAAATATGTGTTGAGCGTGTGAAGGGGTTTACTATGAAAATGTAGATTTCAAGAAATGCTCGACCTGCAGGGTTCGCCGACGCGTGTCTGACGTCTTCATTCGTATTCACACATCTCTGAAGGAACGTGACATTTCCGGCATACACATAGGAATGCCGTACGTTGTTAATTGCTTGCTTCTTCTGTATCCTAGGTTGTGGATCTCTACACGAATGCAAGCACGCATTCCGTGTAGCATGTAGTGAAGTATTGCACATGGAGGCTGCGTATGCGTACACACAAACATTTATGCAGAGACTTCACAAAAATGATGGTATACAGGATGTTTTCCTATTGAAGTGCATTTTCATTCTCGAAGGCTTACAGTCAAAAGCCGTGGAAGCGCCGTTTGCGCAAGATCCAGGCGGACATAACTAGAGAAAGCAGGTACGTCGTTGCTTTGTGGGAAGACTCCTTTACTTGTCTATAGGTATAGTGTACAGACCCGTAGCTGGTTCTCGCATAACTGTGCCCGTCTTATCTGCCCTGGCATGCTTAGACGCAGGACGGGATATGCACACAGATGCTCCTTACGTGTATATATATATATGTGTATCTTTGTGTACCTGTACGCTTATTACAGGAAGAAAAACACGCTTCGCTTTTTCGCGGGGACGTCGGGGAGGCTGGACGGATTCGTTGCGCGTTCCGCAGGTCAGTAAGCCGCGTCGAAGGGACCTGCGCCGCCAGCTCCAGTGGGCACTGGACCTCTGGGTCTTGACATACATATATACACATATATGTATACATGTACATTACGTGGATGCTCACCAGCGTGCTCACACATTGCGAGAAGATATACAAAGGGAGGAACGTTAATAGGAACGTGCTCAAGGAAACGATATTCAATTCGATGCCACAGGATGTCTTCTTCGACTTCTAGAAAGGTTTGCTGGAGAAACTATCCGTAGGTGCACCCACATCTACCTGCATTCCTCATGCTTCTTGCAACGTGTCCTTCTTATTGAGCGCTGTCTTTTTCGCCCCCGTCAAACTGCTTACGATAAATGCGTGATTGTGAGCTTATATTTTTATTGTAGGACTTTGTGTCTTTCGACAGTTATGTGTCTCTTACAGGGGGAGATGACCGCGTGTCCACAGATTATCGCGGCTGCGCCCTCAGGTTCTACTCTTCATTCCATTGCCCATCTAGTCTAGGATATGAGGCGTTGCGACGCTGCTTTGGTCCCAAGTTTGCGGAGAATTTTGTGTATTGCTGTTCACAGTAGATGAGGTGAGGTCGTGTTGTGTTACGTGTGTGATTACAGAAAATAGGGCTAATACCAGTTGATTCGTGTACCACCATCGAAACCAGTCGGGAGCGAGTACACCTGGGAAAAGTGATTTAAATTTTACGGCCGTCGGCTGCACGTGGAAATGTGTCAGAAATGCTTGTCGCGAGGCGACACGTCTCTGGTGGAAAAGAAATTGGCGAAAATGACGAAATCGTCTAACGTATCGGAAGTGTTTCACTGTAAGGGAAGAATGACTTTGTTTGGTCCTGTACACGCCATACGGGGGTGCGTACATAAACCACAGTGTAATACGCCCGAACTATGTGTACACGTCTGCGAAGACAGAAGTGTCATCAGGAATAGAGAGTTGCGCGTACAAAGTACGTCCGCTTGCGCGGGACATAGGGTAGTCTATCGGCTAAGCAGTGTGGGGTACTACTGTACGGTACAGTAGGTGATCTTCTAAACTACGTCCTCCCTTCCGCGGTGGTAAATGACGAGAAATGCTAATGAGACATGTGTTGAACGCTGGTCTTCCGAGAAATGATGTCCACAGTAGAATGATGGGAGCACACGTGATGCTGCCTGATACACAGGTGCACCCCGTACACTGTTGCAGGGGGAGCTACGGAAGCAAGCAAAGAGGAAGCTTGAGCACTGAGATAAGGCGTGACGTGTCTGCATCGAAAGCAGTCGTAAAGACGCCGATATATACAGGCAGGCGAAGAGACGGAGCCAATTTTGCTGCATCCAAATTCTGTACCTTACTTCACTCGTAGAAATCTAACGCAGACGGCGTTGCGAACAGGGATCAGTGCCTTACCATCTGTCGTCATTCACGACGGTGACATGTATTATTACACAGTGCGAATCTGATCAAGAAACTCTGCACTTTTAAGTGCATTTCCAGCGGCAGTAGGAACATGCTGAGGAGGATGACTGCGCGTTTAGAATGCTGTGGCTCTGCCTCGCGAGTAGGGTCACTTCTACCGGCATTTGTCCTGTACCAACAGATCTCACCTGCACGTATCAAGCAAATCAAGTGTGAGGCCACCATGGTCTTTGACTGACCTCACGATTTTGAATCGTGTACCGTCTGGGAAAAGAACCCCTACGTGCCGTGAAAGGGTGCGTCGAACCACAAAGACGCACTTCTAATGTCGATTTACCTATTTTTGCGGCAACTCATTGTTTGTAAGCCTGTATAACGGTCGTAGCTTGAAGCAACTGTACAGTTTACCACGTATAGTTTGACACAGGTACCTGTGCTTTTACGTGTGAACTCGCAAACCCTTGCGATGTGTATGCCGATGTGTATGTATGTTGAGGGAGGCGCATGTATGCGCGCACAACCGTATACACACGTACGTGTCCGTGGGTGGGATGCGCCTGCCATAGTCGGCTGATGCAATCTGCTTTCTTCTGCAGAATTGGAAAGGTACACATCTTGTACGTATGTCCCCATCGACCTTCATAAATTCGATGCAGCTCTCTGTCTACATATGCGCTTACACGCAGCGTCTCCTGAACTAATCGAACCCAGGGTTCATGTGTCGCTTAAGGTTCCACAGTCTACTGGTACATTCGGTAGTGTACCCATTTCCGAAGAGTTGTACCTCGTACGCAGGTTACCGTCGAAAACGTAGGCGCTTAATGTACACTTATGATGCACGCACGTGTGAATACATATGCCTTTACAGTTCAATTACCACATTACATATTACTGACGCCACCGCCTCTGCAACGTTTCTTCCTAGGGTAAGGGGTTCGATTTTCACCTTACACATTATTGACGCCCCCACCTCTGCTACCTTTCTTACTAGGTTAGGAGCGGTAGCTACCGCCAAAGCTCTTTCAAAGATCCTAGAGATCGATTTCACATGTAAAACTGCCATACCTGCGTGACAACCAACTTTCGAGGCATCTACAATGTATCGATACTGCCCCCACGTCTTCGTGCACACATGCGCACGCATGAGTGTTCGCTCGACGAGAAACAGGTATGTCACTGTCCAAAAGAGATGCGTCTCACGTGACTCGGGCTAAAGCACTGTAAGCAGTACGCCGCTTGCAGGTGTCGTCAACGTACAACGCGCACACGGAGCACTGTGCCGTCCTGTCGCTCTGCATATCCGTATCTGCGAAGTACAACTTCCCAGTCCCTATGTACCGTTGTACGCGCACGTGTGCAGTCTGCGCTACTTACACGTATATTCGTCTGCACACGCCCGTAGCTCGCCTAGAGTTTTCCCTAGAAGGTTGCGTAATGCTATACAGCAAGGTCTGGCGGAACGCTTGACCGTCTGTAGGACAGGAGAAGTGTTCAGACGACTAGAGCTACTCTTGCGCGGCATCCTCTTTCATCGATAACGACTCTGGGCGTCCATAGTCCCGCAGAGACCTTCTATATAAACCGGTTATATACACCTATATCTTGGATGGTAAACATAGTTAGATAAATATATGGTGCACATATATATATTCACATTTACGTGCATATACATATATGTAGAGGCTTATAAAGGCGTGACACTCAAGCGGTGCGCTGGTGTGTTTAAACATAAACCTGCGTACCACATTCAGGAAATGTTGAAGCAAGCTACGTTAACCTACACCTTGAATGATAAACATAGTTAGATATATATATATATATATGTTGCACATATGTATATTTACATCTGTGTGCGTATACGTGTGTGTATAGGCTTACAAAGGTGTGTCACTCCAGCGGTGCGTTGGTGTATTTAGACAGAAACTTGTGTACGACATTCCAGAAATCTTGAAGCAAGCTACGCCACTAAAGGACATTTCACTTGCCGCTTTGCTACCTTGCTCTCGTAAGTACAGTTTGTTCACAAGCACGAAAATTAGTGCGTGAATTGCAACTATGACACCGTACTGTGTGCAAAGGTTCGCGTGAGCGTACACATTTACGCCTACGTAGCCCTTTCTGAACGTCATCGAATGTTGCGCTTGACTATTTTGGTTGTTATGCCGTTGAGGCACACAGTGTTTTCAGGAGAATGTGTCGCCGGCAGGAGAGCCTGCCTTAACGTATATTGTGTGTAAATACGTATATATATACATATACGAATATATGCGAAGAGAGCCGGATGAATATGCACACGTTACGAGTGATCCTGTTGTTGTGCGGAGGAAGAACACGTGGCTCTGTGGTCTGTGGTTTGAGACGCCGTCAAACCTTCTCTCGAGGTCCCTGTTACTTGGGACCACATGGAACGCTGAGCTGTTCTGCAGAAGATGCGCCGGCACAAAAATGTGAACCTGCTCCACTCTTTCTCTTTTTCCCGTCCTTTCCTCGGGGGAATGTGAACTCTCTCCGTTCGTACGTCATGCGTGTGCTCTGCGATGCCAGGTGGCGCAAATGGAAGCGCCAGGAAGCAAATGAGACACCCCGAAATATTTCCCTGCCTCTTTCACTTCCTCCACTGTGTGGTGCTGCTGTGGGGAAGGATGAACAATTCGTACTGGTTGTTTCAGTGCCATGTCAGAAGCGAAGAATTGGGCTGGCCACCCAACGACAACACACGTCAGAGATAGGGGTTCACCTATGTACCCTACATGACGGGCCTACAGGGAGCCGCGTTTTGTATCAAAGACCCTGGCACACGCACTCCGACTTGGGTGCTGTGGCTGCTCTGGCTGCAAGTGAATACAAAAAGAAATAAGATTTGCCGTGGAATACATCAAGCGCGCACGGCGACTGCCGAAACAGCCGCGCCGGCCGCATAAGCAGCACCGGCAGAGCAGCAGGAATTCCAACAGCATTCAGTACCAGCACTAGGGCAGCTCCAGAACCGCTACGAGCTGCAACAACAGCGGTAGCAGCAGGAGGACTAAAGCGCACCAGCAGAACAGCAGCGACTGGAGCTGCAGCACAAGCAAACCAGCAGGGGCGGCAGCGGCGTCAACGAGGGCAGCACCAAAAGTAGCAGCCACTGATGACTACGACTGCAGCTGTAGCAGCGGCTGCCATTGCTGGCAGGCAAGGGAGGACTCACAGTGCCGGTAGAACCGGCGTGGCGGAGCGCCTGAGCGACAAGGCGGCTGGGCGACTTGTTGAAGAACATGTGATGTGCTGTGCATTATGAATATCCGCTCTCTCTTTTTTTATGTACCGCCGGAGTTTGCACCGGTCCTGAAAAGGTTGTCTCCTTCGTCGGGCTGCAGTCCGTTTTTATGGCGAGCTGAAAATATTTCACTCTCTTCTCTTTTGTCGTCCCCTACTCTGACCGCTGCGCGATCCGCCATACCATCTCTCACACTCCTACAGCGTTCCAGCGCAGAGCGCAGCGGCAACACGAGAGGCGGCGGCGAACGTATCTTTTTCCTCTTGCCGCAGCAGCACATTTTTTTCCTTACGACGGAGTTGTATTCTTCTTCTTCAGTGCCTTTGTGTGCCTGTGGCCTTACTGTAATATCCCGTCCCGTTGGTCAGATACTGCTTCTTCGGTGCGCACTGCGCGTGCTGCTGCTGCAGCTGCTGCATGTTGCTGCTGCTGTTTCGATAGCTTGTGCTGCCTGCCTCCTTTGCAGTCCATTCGTAAAATCGCAAGTCCCATTCTCACGCGCAGTATTGAATGTAGAAGGGAAAAGAGGATGCAGTTCGCGCTCCTGCCTCTGTGCCCCCTGGTCTTTTATCTGAACCGAAAGACGGACTATGAAGCCTTTTGCCGTTCTCGCCACGATCTGCCTGAGTAACTGTTGCCCTTTCTACCTTCATTGTAGGCCTTCCCCTCTTTATCCTGCTGCAGTAGTTGTGCTGCTTAGGTTGCTGCGGCCGTTGCGAGTGCTGCTGGTGACACTGTTGCGATGCTGCCACTGCTGTCCCCATCCAGGCACAGAAAACCTGATGCAGCGCTGTGGCTGCTACTGAGCAGCAGGCCAGCCCTGTGCATCTAGCGGTGTGGTGTGCGGCTTCTGCTGTGGCTGCTGTGGCTCCCTCTTCTCTGGCTCTTCCTCCGGTCCCGCCCGGTTCCTCTCTCGTATCCGCGAGCTTTTGGCCCCCCTGTGCGCGTACACGTATCCGGCGTGCCTCTCGTTCCTGTTTTCTCTTGCCTTACCCGTCCACACGCATGCATGTGTGTACGTACATGTGCGTATGTTATCTGCATACGCGTGTACGTACATAAGTACAGATGTTGCTGTAGCATGAGTGTATGTGTGTGTGTAAGAGATTGACGGTGCAGTTCGCATGTAAAGTTCCGGCTTCTTTCATTTCCCGTCCCCGTTTTGTTTTTTATATCGACCCTTTTCCCTCCATGAAGGTGAAGGGAGGAAAGGGGGACAGGAAAGCAGCGCCGCCTGGCAGGCGGAGGAGCATGCGCGCACGTGATTCAGGGACGTGCTCAACGACCGCGCGCATCTCTCTTCTCTTCTTCTGACGTTGGTTTCTGTTCACCGTTTCATTTGCACCGTTTTTCCACCTCATCCTCACCTTTCTGGGCTGTCCTCCGTGCCGACGTGTCGTTTTCCTCACCCCGTGTTCAGGTGTACGTACATCAGAGAAGTCGCCGCTCTTCCTGTTTTTCTCCAGTTATGTCATGTGGCTGTACAACCTGGGAGCAAACAAAATGGCGGCCAGTTGGCATTCACGGTAGAAGTTTTTTTTCGTTTCTGAAGGCCGGAAAAGGCGTCGCTGCGTCTGCTCAGCTGGAGAGCAGCGCCCGAATTTCATGAAGGGAGGGAATTCTACTTTTCCAGGTTTGTAAACGCTTAACTTCCGGCTGAACAACAGGGCGCATTCTCCAGCGGTCTTCTTCTGTCCTGTAATGTGAATCATCCTGACACTTGCAGGAGCTCGGCTTCCCGTTCCCGTCGAGCTTTTACTCTTTTCACGTCCATTTTCGTCTTCGGAGTCGGTGTCCGGCGTTCCCGTTCTCCGTTTTCTCTTCGGCGTCGTTAAGGTCTGTATCCGTTCCTTCTGAGTGGCATTGGCGGTAGTGACTTCCCTCTGCAGCACAGGGTTTTCTCCGCGTCTTTGCAGAGCCCTCTCCCGACAGGGATCTTGGGGGAGACCGGCCCCGTCTCGCACCACCGTTGTGGAAGCCGCGTGTACGTCACTGGAATGACTCTGGAAGGACAGACTTCGGTGGCTTTCATCACACATTTCTGCCACTTCCCCGTTTCCCCACTTGGAGCTCATCTGTCCACTCGAATGACTGACTTCTGTGTATTCCGTCTTTTCCCCCCTTCCCCTTCTCATCTCCTTCCTCTGTTTCCTTTTCTGAGTCCTTTTCGGTCTTCCCTTTCCATCTTCTCATTCCAGTCCGGAGCCCTCCACCGCAGGCGCTTTTTCTCCGGCGGCGGCGCGGCCCCGCGGCAAAGAAGTTTCCGCGCTCGCCAAAATGGCGTCGCTTGATGTCGACGTCGACGCGGTGATAAGTAAATTATTGGAAGTGCGCGGCAGTAGGCCAGGCAAACCGGTGCAACTCACAGAGGCAGAAATTCGCGGACTTTGCCATAAATCCAGAGAGATTTTCATCAGCCAGCCGATTCTGCTGGAGCTCGAAGCCCCTATCAAAATATGTGGGGATATCCACGGCCAGTACTACGATCTCCTCAGACTTTTCGAGTACGGGGGCTTCCCGCCAGAAGCCAACTACCTCTTCCTCGGGGACTACGTAGATCGAGGGAAACAGAGTTTAGAAACTATATGCCTTCTTCTTGCGTACAAAATCAAGTATCCCGAAAATTTTTTCCTTCTCAGAGGCAACCATGAGTGTGCCTCTATCAACCGAATATATGGATTCTACGATGAATGTGAGCGTCTCGACTGCAGATGTTACCTCCAGCCGTGGCGAGCAGGCAACACAAGACCGAGTGTTCTACGTACAGTTACGTGCGCGCGGTACTTGTACTCCACGTGCACAGACGGCATTCGATATGTCCGTGTACTTGGGTTGTAGAAAGATCGCCGCCTTTCGTCGAGTCACGATTGAAGCTTTTGTGAGGCTGGTTTACTACGTAATCTCCTCCATTTGGTACAGTTCAAGAAATGAGGAGTTAACAGTACATTTGCTTCCTGCACCTGTAGGCATGTACACGTATGTATGCGTACGGCCTCGACTTGAAGGTAGTCAACTTCTTTCGCTTCGTCTCCAGCTCAGTCCCGTTGTCCCTTGGCTCGTCTACTTTAGGTGTTCTACACGAAACACGCCTGTGTTCGAGTTTGTATTGCGCGATATACACAGGTGCTTATGTAACAATCGGAGTGATGCGCAGACACAGATGACCACAGCCAGTTTGTTGTTGTACATTCGGGTAAAGGTCACCCGTTTCCTTTCAGTGGATAACACGGCGAAGAAAGTACCATGATATTTAGAGGTGTGTGTGCAAGGTGGTGAAGAAACTCTTCCCTTTCAGTGCTTGTGGGCACACGTATGAAGCCATATACGATACACGTCACCACCATTTGCGGTTGCCGTCTGCAACTTTTGTTTCGCTCGGGGCATGCAACAGAATGGAAATTTTATACTCGTGGTTTCCTCTATCCAGCAAGTATGTTACGGACTGACGCTTGCTTGTTCAGGTAAACGGCGGTACAATATAAAGCTCTGGAAGACATTTACAGATTGCTTCAATTGCCTGCCAGTGGCAGCCATAATTGACGAGAAAATCTTCTGCATGCACGGCGGGCTATCCCCAGAGCTCAACAGCATGGACCAGATCCGGCGCATTGTGCGGCCTACTGACGTCCCAGATACAGGTATCTTAACAGCAGTATTTCCTCCGGATGTCTGTTTTCTCCACGCCTGTGTCAAGGTGCCTACATCGCACCTCGACGCGGGCGCCCACACCCTGGTGTGTGTGTGTGTGTTGATGCATCTGCAGATGCGTGTGACGTGGACGTGAACTTTCATATGTAGGTCTGAGGCCGCCGATTGCAATAGACAGGTGTCAAGACGTGCCTATATGATAATTTTCAAATAGGCCGATATGTGTGTGTATACCTACATGTGCTCTCGAGTAGCTCCGAAGTGGCGACACGCCTGAGATCCTTATGCTGAATCGTGGAGCGAGGAACTTCACACTCATGCGTGTACGTCATTCCTTGCGCGATCTGCAGGTCTCCTCTGTGACCTGTTATGGAGTGACCCAGAAAAGGAAATCTCGGGATGGGGCGAAAACGATCGGGGCGTTTCTTTTACTTTCGGTCAAGACGTTGTTCACAATTTTTTGCGGAAACACGACCTTGACCTCATCTGTAGAGCCCATCAGGTGAGGAGACGCTGCGCCACTCCGTAGTTGCAGCAGCCGGCACATCAGAGCACCAGGAGTACTAGCGGACGTAGGAGTTAACAGCAGGAAGGTCTGCGACAGGCTGCGATAGCGGGCAACAGCAAGAAGCAACAACGGCAGCAACACAGCACAGAGCTGCCAGCAGGACGACAGAGACAAGTCGGCAAGTACTAGTAGCAGTGAGTAGTAAACGATGGATAGGAGCGGTCTGCTAGTACAGTAAGAGCTGAAATGAAGTTCAGGTGCGTCGGCGAATCCAGCAACAGGAGAATCTAGTGAGTAGACGTAGAGGAAAGCCCTCCAGAAAGAGCGACGGCCGAGCAGTGCCAGAAGCGATCGTAAGCGCATCGTTGATCGCGCGGATAAGGCGGGTACAGGAGACGAAAAAAACCAAGCAGCGGAGCAGCAGTGGTATTTGCAGATTTCGCAGCTGCAAATCAGACCGCCCCTTCACCTGCAACGGCGAGCGCAGAAACATTTGTTCAGTAACACCACCAAGCGCACCGTTTCTGTATTCGTCATCGTTGTACTGCCCACACGAAGAAAAGTGGTTCCAAGTGAACTGTTGCGCTACGTATACCTGCACTGGGGGAAAGGCATGAGACTTCTACGATGCGCGGGAGATTTGCCGTAGGAGGCGTACTTTTTCGTCCCCTGGTACCGTAGTAGACGCTCGCCGCCTTCGTGCGTGGACGAACATCATTTGTTTTTGGATTGAACTTGCGTATGAGCTCGAGCACAACCGTACGTAACCCACTCGTGCATTACGTGGAAGCGTTCTATGTTTCCACCAAGATTATCCGTCCGGCGTGTGGTTCCTCAGGTCGTGGAAGATGGTTACGAGTTTTTTGCGAAGCGCCAGCTTGTCACCTTGTTTAGTGCGCCGAATTACTGCGGCGAGTTTGACAATGCCGGCGCTATGATGAGCGTGGACGAAACGCTCATGTGTTCTTTTCAAGTAAGCAGCGTTCCGCTTGGGACAAGAGAATGAGTTTCACTGGTAATCGGCGTGAGTCTACTGTGAAAGCTGGGAACGACAGCCCGCTTCGTGTGCCTTATCGATGGAGTCACAGAGTTTGGAGAGGGATGATCTGTGGAGACGACAGTGACAATTTTTGTATGCCATATGTTATGCTTTGGTGGTGCAGCCTGCTTTTCAGCACCCACACTACCAGTTACGTTTTCGTTCTGTTGTTTCAAGGAGACTTCTTCACCGGTCTTCTGTGTTTAAAGTGCGTGCTCTCTGTATATGCTGGTGTTTTTTGCCTGTTCAGATTTTAAAACCAGTCGAGAAGAAAAAGGGCTCCGCAAAATAGTGCGGACTGCGAGAGCTGCAGAGGCCGCTGCTTTTTCTGCGCCACCTTTGTGCGCTCGCGGTTTTTGTCTTGGTGAAAGGTTATTTGCATTGATTGACTCTTTCCTCACTGCAGTTGTGCTTCCGTATGCTTGCCGCTGTGACTCTTTAGTGCCTCTTGGCAGCCTTCTTGTTCTTCGCGTCACGCGTGATGAAGCTTGTGCTGTTTTGTTGTCCGCCTAATGACTTGTCACCCGCTGCTCAAAATCTGGTGGAGCAGTCCATTTTTCCTTTCGATTCTTCATTCCTACTGCGTCGGACATGTTTTCCTCGCCCTTTGAAAGGCAAGTCGCTTTTCGGTTGTGGCAGTCTTTTGACGCTTCTCTTTACTCTATTATTGGCATGGAATTTGTTGCGGTTGAGCTTTTCCATGGTTTTCGTCGGGGAGCTTTTCCTGGCTAAAAATGTGTTGAGCGTTTATAGAGACCACGTCGAGCTTTTTACGTGTTAATTTTCTAAATGAGATGCTTTCTCCCGCTTGTCAGAATGCTAAATTATTTAGAAATTTCACAAAAAAAGAGGCGTCCGTCGATAGCGCAGAGGAGGCGAAGGGAGGAAGGCCGGGAGGGACCGCCGTCAGCCGTGTACGTGCACAGGCTGTGGACTGACGCAGCTCCTTTTCTGTTGCCGACGGTATTGCATGGGCCACACCAGCTGGTCTATCCTTTTCTAGATGCGTGTACATAGTCATATTCATGTACGGCCGGCTCGCATCACACGTAGTTACCGCTACTGGGTACGCCGGTGTGTGTGCATTGCCAACTGTATTTCAGTTATGTATAGCGCCTCACCCAAAGTTGTCCACTGTCAGATGCTGCACTTGATTCGTCGCATCTGTCCGTTGTTTGTGTATCTCCCCATCGCATGTGTTGTAAGAAAGGGCGTTTTCACGGCCCGCCTCGTTACTGAGCATGTAGCAGGTTAAGGAGATTAAGCAGGGGTGCCATTCGGGCTTCTCAGGTGTAAAGACAGCGCACCGTATTTGGGTAGGAGGATTGTTATAGTTGTGGCAGGACCGTGTGAAGGACAACGTAGGAAGAAATGTGGACGTGCAATTGCTGCGCCAGGGAACGGATGACAGCGCAGCAGCAGCAGCAGCAGCAACTCGAATACAGCCACAGCGGGCGACGGGGAGAAAGAGCTACCCCAATGCAGTTGCAGGAGCAGCAGCAGCACCAATGCGTGCGCACCAGCAGCTAGAAATGGAGAAAGCAGTTATTAGCCAGCGGGCTGCTGTAGCAGCAAGGGCGGCAAGCACCAAGAAACACGGAAGGATAGCTGAAGTGACCGAGCTTCAATAAGAGCCATGATGAGAACGCAGCAGCGCGATGCTACGGTTTGTAGTGGCATCGTCCACATGTAGCGTGAACAGTTACAATCTGCTGTAGCAGCTACAGCTTTGGGCGGCACATTCTTCCTTATTCTGCGCTAAGAGCAGATCTGCTCGTGTGATATGGGCAGTGATGAGAGACTGTTGCTGTAGCTAGGAGTGTGCTCTGAAAGCGGCGTGGCGTGGAATAGTGGACCGGTTTTACGTCATGTTTTGGCTTTATTGTTGTTTGCTCAATCCTTGCAACGTATAAAACATAACGTCCGGGAAGCTCACTAACTTGAATGATTGTATATCTGCGGACAGGCATGTAATGGTTTTGCTGCGCGCGTACCGTTCCCTGCGGTTGAAATATCTCCTTTTAGTGCATGAGATCTGGGCACAACAGTATACGTGAGTACATATACATGTGACGTGCTGAAATAGACGCCCGGATATCAGCTGCTTTCAAAAGGTTTTCGTACCATGAAAAAAGGACTTTGCTCTCCCCAGGAGCCCTCTTGAATACTCTTTAGTGGCCTGCGCGGCGCGGCATCGAAAGCGCTTAACACAAATGTGGGTGGTGAACGTGACTCGACTATGGTTTACGTATTTCGTCTCTGCCTCATCCGCCTCGTAGAATGCTTGGAGCTTTGCTGCTTCTTCTTCCTCCTGTAGGAGGACAAAAACGGACTTTGGTCTCCTGCCGATGCCTCCGCGGTGTGCAGACACGTACCTTCCGAAGCATTTTTAGTTTTTCGTTCTGCAAGAGGCACAGAGCCAGAGGGTCCAATGTGACCAGACCAGCCGACTCAACAAATTTTGATAGCAGGATTACCGGATCTGTCAACGACTCATCTTGGCTTTTCACCAGCACGTTAGCTGCACACGACGCAAATGATGTGATAAACAGTGGAGAGCTGCTCGTATTCAGAAAAGGATGTCTGTCGCACCGTCGGAACCCTCGCTGGCAGCCTCTAGGACCATTTTTTCGTATAGCGTGTTGAATTTCATCATGGGCTGTGCATATTGTGCAAATGTCAATTTTCTTGGGTTGACATTAGCGGTGTAGATTTCGCTAGTGGGCGCGAAGACACGAAAACTGGAAATCACGCTAACCTTCGGGGCTATGATAATAAGTGGAGTCTTCTTCTGTTTAGCGGTGACAGGGCCTTCAGCACTGGATGCGGGAGCCTCGGTTGCGCTGGGATACTCTACAGCTCACTAGTGATTATTTGTCTAAGCGGCAAAGAAGGTACAAGGGTTTACGCCTAAGGTGCGCCGACAGCCATACGCGTGTGCGTACGTACTCGTACGCAGGGTGCTAGGCATCAGCCAAGTAACGGGTCTTACGTATCCCCAACTGCAGAGGCTCCGACACACTTGCGACCGCTGGACCTCCAGGTGCATGCACTTGATTTCTCAGCCTGATGGTGGCATACGAAGTAAAAATACTTTTCTTCACTGGAGCCCAGCGGAGCTCGTACTCGGCAACCTGAGCACTGAGGCGGCCTAGCACGCTGCTTTGCAAATTGATCTGAGTTTGCAGAGGCTCCTCCTTCGCAGCAGCTGTGCAGAGCATGAATTTTTCCGTTGTTTGTTCTTGGCACTTTCGATCATACCTTTCCCCACAGGTATGCGTGCAGCTTGGTATAAGCCGAGTACGAATGTGTAACGAAGTAGTAGGGTGTAAGATGTGGCCATCCGCATATGGGCGGAAGTTGAGAACTGGCTGCCACGAGCCGTGTGCAAGTAGAGGAAAGTAGGCAGGAACTCGGGGTAGAATACTGGCACACAGGTGCCAACCCTCGAGTGCAGGGACAAAACAAAGAAGAACCCGGCCAGCGTCACGGGAAACGGCCGCATTTGTGACCGAGAAGTCGAGCGAAGAACAGGCTTGAGTTGAGCAAATCAGGCACACACAGTCATCCACATTCTTCAACTGAAGGGAGCCTGCGCCGATGCAGCGGAAAATGTAAGACGACAGAAATCGGATGGACGGACTGAAAGGCGTGCTTACATGCAGTATCATTTTTGGCTGAGATGTCGCCATTTCTCAGTCGGTGAAGTGATTCGGTGAGGCGTACGTACACCAGAGAGAAAGCACACCCTAGCCGGTGGGAGAGACTTCAAGATGATCTTCGCGCGTCTTTAGAAGCCGACATACACAGTGTACTGGTGGTTCGCTGTCACGTTATCGATACCGATCATTTACTAGGTAAAGGAGGGGGACGTTGCCAGTAATCTTCGCCGTGAGTTCCCAGAGATAGGGGCCTGTCCTTGTGTAAGATATTCCATCAACGCCGCCATTGAAACCATACGAATCTTCACGGAAGCGGCAATCATTATTTGCGCCGAAATACTGACTGGAAACTGCGTGAGTTATTAGCAGAATAGTTGAAATGTCCTCAGGTGAGTGCCCGGCGCCCGACATGATTCTTTCTTTCGCTAATACCAGTACGAAGAGGAACGACAGATCTCCCTGGTCCGCCTTTCTATTTCCCACAAAAGGCTTTTTGGAATGTCACAAAGCAAAGGCAAATGCACTTCTTGGGAACATGAAAAAATCCAAATGCTCACTGCTGGAACTGTGCAAGTCAGTTGTGCCACCTTCTGCACGCTGCTCAATGTATACGCGTGAAACGACGAGAAACAAATGCATAAGGCGAGCCAGTGTGCTGCTGCGGAGAGTCACGGGGTGCTGTAAATATGCCCATGTTCAGTGTAAATCCTTGAGCGGCTACGCGCACTCCTCGAAGCAGGGTTTGGTGAGATACACGTTAGAAGGCAAAAATATGGTAGACCCTTCCTAAGAGGAGCAAGGCCCGGTATTATTTTGCTAATACCAGTACGGAGAGGAAGGACAGATTTTCATGCTCCGCCTTCCTATTATCCACAAAAAGCTTTTTGGAATACCACAAAGCAAGGGCAAATGCACTTCCTGGAAACATGGAAAAATCCAAATGCTCACTGCTGTAACTGTGCAAGTCAGTTGTGCCACCTTCTGCACGCTGCTCAATGTATACGCGTGAAACGACGAGAAACAAATGCATAAGGCGAGCCAGTGTGCTGCTGCGGAGAGTCACGGGGTGCTGTAAATATGCCCGTGTTCAGTGTAAATCCTTGAGCGGCTACGTGCACTCCTCGAAGCAGGGTTTGGCGAGATACATGTTAGAAGGCAAAAATATGGTAGACCCTTCCTAAGAGAAGCAAGGCCTTCTGTCAAACATTGACAAATTTGCTAGGACTCAGGCAAAAACAAGCTCTTTAGTCGCCAATATTTTTATCGTTACACTGTTTCACGTTACGCGAATGTTGTACGGTTGAACGTACACACCGCACACAAGCATGTCAATTTGCGTACAGCTGCACTTGTTAATCGAAATACAAAAATGCTTCTATGCAGACCTACATTGGAATCATATGGATCGCCACGGTTTCTAATATGCTCTTACCCTGGTTGTACGTCGACGTAGTGGCTTCAGGACGACGTTTAACCAGGCGCATGTGTCGATTCAGGCATCTTCTCACAGTAAGTACGACGGCGTACGTTACACATACATTGCGGGCTGCAGCGAAATAGCATGCGGTTTCCGTAGAGGTAAGAACCTCTCACGCTGCTGTATAGCGTTTCAAGCTGTGACCGGCGACTATGCTGGCTGACACGTGTACGAGTACCACGAATTTGAATAGAAGGTATAGCCAGAAGTTTTCACCTTGAAGTCGCGACTTCAATCTATGATGGGGCAGGGTGTTTTGAAAGCGTCAAGGACAATGGAACTCTGCACGGGAAACCGCACACATAGGACGGAAAACTTTCACGTGCGACACGCAAATACATACAGACGTGCACACACATACATATGCATACGCATATATTATATACGCGTCTATATGCATACATATATATATATATACATATCAGACATCCACACATAGCCGAACAGCTCGAAAAGACTGTTCCATCACAAAAACGCATAGTTCTATTTTCGCGTGTATGGCATTTATATATACACGCGCACCTGATTGCACACGTGTACACACATGTAAGGAAACTTCTGCCTGTCCACACTGGGTAGAAACAACAGTCTGAATTTTCTGCACTGGCGTAGCCTATCCAGAACGCTGCGGAGCCTCCGCTGACAGCACGCCTTTCAAGCACGAACAAAAGTCTATCAGGATATCCACACACGTACGCAAAAGTCTATCACATTCAGCTTGTCCACAGGTGTGCGCATCTCTATAGTACACGTCTCATCTCTGAAATTGGACACGTATTTAGCCAAACAACCGAGATGGACGTAAGGGCACATGTGCAACGTTGTGGCTGTCGTAGAAAGTGCACACGGTGCACAGACGGTTTCTCGGTGTGCTCGCGTGTAGACAGCTGCACGTACCCTATGCTGAGAGCTTAAGCCAGTTCACTCATATACGCCAATCGAAGTGCTTTATTTTATGTCAATCGTGCAGCCGTCTACAAAGCCTCTCAGCAAAATCTCGGACTTCAACATTCAGTATCTCCTCTAAGTGGTCAATACCACGACATCTCTGATTCCGATTCTGTCCTACGAGGCCACGAGCCGCGTTTCGCATTTGAAACGAATACTGGGCGTAGTTGCCAACGTATAGGCGCTGCTACCCAGCGCTGAACAATTCAGCTTATAGCACGCGTTTGCTGTCTATTGATGTATACGGACATACACTGATGGAGTCACACCACTAAAAGCAAAAGAAACTTACCACAGCTGGATGTCGCACCGCGACGCGTATGTTTGTAGGCCGCTGGTAGCCGTGAGCTCCCCAGCGTATCGGAACTCCTGTCTTCATACAAATCGAAACGTAGAACTGCGCCACGTGTGCGCTCTTCGTATCTATCCATATAAACGGCAGCCAGCTGCAAGAATTGACCAGAGCACCACAATTTGTAGTAGACCAATCTATTATACGGATGCGTACAAGCCATCCGGAAAGACAGACACTGACGCGGGTACTCCTGCAGCAGCTGCTGTTGGGGCTACCTCACGTCTCTTGGCGAGTTCAGTGGCATTTAGAGATACATTCATCTTGCAGCTGCTGCAAGTGTTTTCCCGTCCCATTAACACCAACGTTCCTCGTGACAGTTTTAAGCCAACGGAAATCTAGTCGTGACTGCAGTACGCCTGTCGGTGTTCCTATTCCTCTTTTTGTCCAATTGCTGCAATTTCCGTAGCCTCCCCATGATCTTGCAAGGTACACGGGGCTGGCTCGCCTTCGCCGCCGCCACTATCAGTTTTCGCCTTGCTCGACCAACAGGCACGTGAGCGGTCTCTTCTGACCGTACAGCATCCGTGCGTAACTGAACCTGACGTGCTGCTGCTGCTGCGTTCAAGCGCCGCTCAGTCAGGGTGAGATCAGCAGTTTCTAAAGTCGCACTGACTGACTAAAAATGTTTCCGCCTTCACAGTGAGACGCTCCTTCGTCTTCACTTTCCTTTTTTTCTCCCTAGGTTTGCGGGGTGCGGATGTGCCCTCTTCGCCACTAGCCTGGTGGCGTGAACGAAGCTACTACGCTGTGATATTGTCTTTTCCTCTGCACAATTCAGGAGACTTTCGAAGTCACTGCGGTTTTCCTTCCAGCTTTTACCTGCGTAAGTTATTCAGATCTGCTATCCGTGTATTTGTGATTTCGGTTCCACTTTCTAGCGTGTTCTGTATCAGCGTCCCAGCCAAGCCATCTCCAAGGCTCGCTTGCACTCCGCGAAACTCCCTTACTACTGCGCCCGCGTTCCTTTTTCCACACGGCTTTCTTCTGGCTGTCATATACTCGCTATCCTTCTACCTTCCTTTGATTCACAAGTTCGTTCCAGTCCGCTGCATTCTGTTTCCTCCTCACGTCTTCTTTTGCCGCTGGTCTCCACCTTATTGCTATCTGTTCTAATTACCCTGTTCCGTCACGAGCTGCCTCTCTACTTCTGCTCACACGTCGCATAAGCGGACCAGTTCCTTTGTGCTGCACCCACACACTGTACACCTGCAGAGTGAAATTCTCTGTTGCTCCGTCCTACCTCTTGTCTTGAATATCTGAGGAGTGACTCTATGTCCATCCGTATTTTCTCTTACACGGGGTAGCTACTTTAAAAACAGAAAGTGTGTAAGGCGGCCGCTGTACGCTAACGAAAAACTTTTCCCCTTTGCCGTCATTCCCCCGCCTCTCGCTCCTCGAGTTTCTTCTGCCTTCGCAAGCTTTCGTCCACCGTACTCCACGCGCGACTCCTACTGCGCAAGCGGAAAACGCTGTCGGCGAATTCAGGTTTTTCCTACCACAGGAGCTCTACAGATGTACTCGCTCCGTATTCACTGATAAAACAGACGACACAGAGTAGCAGAACTTGAATTTTACGTTTCGGTGACATAGTGTATACGTGTGCACATACGGTGGTTAGTAAGTCAGTAGAGTGAAAGGGCCTCTTCACGCCTCTTTATCCCGCCGATGTAGTGTTGCTGTCGTTCTCAAAGAGATGTCAAGTAACAATCCTGTCGCTTCGACGCAGGCACTTGTTCTGTTGAATTTGCCGTGAATTCCTTCCCTTCGCCAAAAAAGAGTGCGCATCCTAGTTTGCATGTATATATACAGGTGGGTGTACTTTTGAAATAGATCGGCAGTACTGTAAGGAGATATCTACGTACATACTTCGGTGGGATTTGTGCGTTAAAAATAAAGCTTGCACGCGGCATCTGCTGTCGGCACTGTTGCGTCTGGTCACACTGCGCCACGGAAATTCAGCTGCGACTCCCGTAGCATCTCTTGTTTCATTTCTGCAGAGGCGTTACAGCAGCCTAGCCAACCCTAGCAGGCAGACAATAGCACATGCGTGTATACACGTTTGTTCCATAATACGTGTAACAGCAGCACATCTACCCCATCGAGAGAAATAGAGTCCTTCGTGAGGGATTTCCAGCGCAGAGCTGTACAGACTTCTTACATTTCGCCGAATATATCCCATTGTGGTTGAATGTCCTTAAGTTTACTTCTAAACTCGCTATTCCACTTTGGGGTGACCTTCCACGTCTTCTCCAAATACGCCACGTCCTCCACGACCTTCGACAAAAAGCTGATCGCCACGCTGTTTACTGACCACTGCAGTAGAATCAGAGTACAGGTCAAAGAGAAAAGAGAAAGTCAGGGCCTGCTTCGACATTTCACCTTTAAAAGATGTAAAGCCTTCACGGTATCTCAACGCAGAGGAAAGCTTTTAACATGACCTTTCGGCTACCGTCTTCACTAACCACTTCAACGGCAAGCTAGAAAAAGCAGACAGACGACGACAGACGTAGTGAGTTCCTAATGTTAAAGCTTTTAGCATGACTTTTCGGCTACCGTCTTCACTAACCACTTCAATAGCAATGTAGAAGAAGCAGACACACGACGATGGGCGCAATGAATTCCTATCTTGACTGCCTCTTGCATAATGAGGAGGAGTGACACAACTCAGAGAGATGAAAGGCAACACCGTTGCCGTACCTCCCTTCGATAAATACCACGTAAATAAGAACGTGCATAAGAAGGAGATGCATTCCAACATAGACTACGTGTTCTCCGACGTGGCGTGTTCATCAAAGACAGACAAGTATGTCCTGTCACAGACACACACCGAAAAAAGAAGCAATTCTACGTATACACTTCCGCGACCTCCACCGGGACTCCCGGTGTATGGCTGCCTCTATTGCAAGGGCCTGTAAAATGAACTGCTGCCCATTTCGTACGCACTCTAGTAGGAATTCTCGTCTGGTACAATTTTCTCAACTTGCGTACGCTAACGTGTGCAAGACTGCGTGTCCGCTCACAAAGCGGCGACCGAACATATGCACCTCTGCACGCTGCTGCCAAAATTAGCTACACGCTTCCGCGTGTCTCTGCTCATTCTAATGCCCGCACCTCCCCAATAGAGGCCTACACTACATTCACTGGCACGTCCGTCCTCCTTCTTGTCTACGTTTGTTCAGATAAACAATAGAACATCACAGGTGCGTGCGGCGAGCATGTTTACTTGTCCGTCCGGCGAAGTGTTTGATTTACGCGGGGTGTCGCAACACGGCTGGCCACTGCGTATTTGATAAAAGGACGAACCCACCGACTCACCGGCAACAGTCATAACGAAGACCCTTACAGACATTAGGGGCGTCCGACGCTTCGGTTTCTGATGTGTGCGCGGCCGCTGCATGCTCGTGAAAACTACAGGGAAAAGGCACTGTCTTTGTGAACAGTCAGTAGATGTGTCTAGGGCTACCGGTATGGTGGGGAAACGAATTCACGCATAACTAAATGTTGAAAAAATTCCGTTCCCCACGGATCCCACAGTCAATCAGCGCTGCAAAGTTATATTGTCGGAGCTGTGTAAAGGCCTAGAGAATACCGTTACACACACAAGACCAAGGTGACGTGTAGCTTTTGTCTTTTCAATAGCGCCTGCGGCTGCTACTGTTAGCGGAAGAAATCACCAAATGCAGTCGCAAGACAGGAGCTTCGACGCAGACGAAATACTTAGCACGTAGCATCCTTTTGCGTACAACTTACACGCACACAAAGCCGTGACGCAAGATGCGACACTCGAGCGGATTTTTATCGTGAGCAGGGCTCCTGCTCACCAAAGAACGCTACATGTTCTTGAAAACTTCCAGCAAGATACTCTTTGACACAGAGAAACGTCACCGTTACACCTGTGGATGCCGCTGTTGTGGCGTTATGAGTAGCAGTAGTAGTAGTAGCAATAGAAGCAGGAGAACAGCCACGGTGATAGTAGTAGAGAACGGCAGTAGTATTACAGGCGTAACAGTAGAACTGTAGTGGCAGTAGTGAAGCAACGAGTACTGCTGCTCAATCATAATGCACCTGAGCTGTTGATCTGTTGAGCTTCCCCCGCAGCTTCAGGTCAAAATAGGAGAAAACGCAACGCGCAGATTAGTGGCTTCTAGCGGGTTCATCGACCGCTGTCACCGGACGGGAGAAACGCAGCAGACCGTCCATCCGGGCTGCGCACGGATGCACCGCTACGAAGAAACACTACACTTATACGCATCCCACTTCCGTACGGCCGGCCGCTGCAAAATCAAGGTAGGAAGGTATCTCACAGGTCCACACTGATCTTCGCGTACGACCAGGGGCCGCAGAGACTAGCCAACGCCTGGCACTTCTGGACGTGCGAGGAAGTGCAAAAGTCGTACAGCGACCCCCTGCAGGCGGCGAATAAGTGTACCTGAGCAGACGCTCGTGGACAGCCACGTTTTTCTTGCGGCCGATGTTTGGATCATTCGAAAATGTACGCTGGTATGAGACGGAGACCGAGTGAAAAGGAAACGGAGTTCTCAAGATGCAGAGAAAAAATTTTTCCTCACTTCAGACAAACTAGACCACACAGGCCGTAGTTGAACGTAACGACCGGAGATATCGACACCTGTGGCGCACTGCTGTGAGTTGAAGATGGGAGGGCCACAACAGGTCCGGTGGAAACTTTGGAAGCAACGATACAAGAAACAGCAGCGAATACGCCTGCGCCATCCGACAAGTAGAGCACCCTGGAGGTGCCAACGCAGGAAGACGCGAGTTCGTTTGCTAGTAGTGGACGGAAGCGGAATGTAAAAATCAACTGCAGAGGAGGAAGCCCCCCGTTGCTGTCACGCTTGCGAAAGACGCAGGCTTGCAGGAGGAGTGCTGTATACAAAGGAGAATCACGTGGTGCCGCAGAAGGGGAGAACAACACAGCAAGTAGTACAAAGTGGCCTGCCTCTCCTCAGCAGTGCTTTTTTTTGTTTTTCTTCAAAAGAGGCTTCTCTGACATGGAAGAGCAGCAAAAGTGTCAAGGAACAGAGAGTGACAACAACTGAGAAAAAACACGTTCCGAGCACGGCAGAAGAGAAGGTGGCTTTTTCTCAAATCGTCCGGCAGTAGTCGTGAGAGCAGGCGCGACACAGAAAAGCGAAAGAAAAGAAGACAAAAAAGACAGTTGTAGAAGAGCTGCTTGGACGCTGTTATTATTACCGGAACTTGACACTTGCGGAGATACGTCGCTTCTTTTGCCGTCGGTGCGAGAACCGAACCACAACGCAGGCCCTGCACAACAACGGGCGGACGAAAACGAAATTCCGTCACTGCCTCAAGGACGACACAAAAAGGACTCGTGCAACTGTTCTGCAGGGAGGTAGCTGCTGCGAGACTCAACACGAGACCCTGTCTTTGTCGAGTAGGCAGAGAACAGATATCCTTCTCCCCTCGCATGCGCTGTATTGGAGAGAGCCGAACGCATAGAGTACGGAACAACCAGAGCCACCAAATATACGGCAGGAAAGCAGGTCGCTTCACCACCGAGACACCCAAACACGCAGATACGTAAATACGTAAGCACCCGTGTAAACGCACATATATGGGTGTGTATATGTACGCATTGGCGTTTGTCTACACACCCACACACACAGGTATACATTTATACATAGATTCAGGCTTCTGAGTACGTACGTATATATGTACTGGTACAAATACGCGTGTAAAGGTATATACGCACATATCTTACATATATATATATATATGAGTAATGCATACACGGATAACCAAGATAGCTCTTGGCATTCTCTGCGAGTGCAAAGAAGCAAACTTTATTATACTGCCGTGTACGATGCCAGGGGTGTACGCAGCGATGTAGACGCATTCCGCGCGTATATCTGTGTGTATACGTCTGCAGTGTTTATCTGTATATGGAGCGTCGTAGGCGTATTCATCCGTTTTTCTCTTTTTGGAGCACAGCCACGTATATCTACCAAATTTACGGCTTTGTGCATTTGCGTATATATCTATCTACGCTTATACACATTTTATACTTGCACCTAACAAGTCGGCGTGTACAACGGAAGTGTTGTACGCGCAGGCGTCTCTTCACGTCTGAATATACCCAAGCAAGAGTAGACAGCTATAATATAAAGATGAATATACATATAAATATTTTTTTGTGTATGTATTTGCCCATGTGAATCTATAGATGTCTAAGACGCGGAACTCACTGTCGCGCTCTCCCTTACCGGGCAGGCCCAAAGCTTGGTCCAGGAATGAATAACAAAGACTCGGACACCTCGCCGTGCGTAGATATCAGTGATCCACGTGTCTGCAGAAGAGAAGTCAGATACGCTTACTCGAGAAGAAATACGTCGCCTTGCAAAGTAAGGAAAAGACAACACACTACTGAGAGCAGCGCACGCGGTGAGGGACGTTCAAGAGAGGGCAGTTCACACAGTGTCGGGCAGTGCGTGTACACTTGGTCACGACAAGGTGTATAGGAGGAAATTTACTAGCAAAAGGAAAGCTCGTCGTGCTGCACGTTTTCGCTGAGAAAATCAGACGTCACTTCTTTTGTCGCTTTCTTCTGCATACATAAGTGGAATAAAGTCGAGTCACGGCAATTAAATCGAAGAGGCCGAAAAACACTCTTCCGCTGCATGCAGCAGCTTCCTCCACAATGTCCAGATACGCGTATTTAAAACTGTTCTAGGCGCCCCACGTCTCCCCATATATTTCCATCCAGCAAAGAACAAGTACGTTTGCAGAGTTTCAACAGGTTGACTGCAGCGGCAATGAAAAAACAGAGAGTCATGACACCTTTGGCGCGACTGTTCGTCGTGCGTATACGTGTGTGGCCTAACCTTTCTTGACACGCACGTGGATTCCACACGCACAAGCACATTGCTGCGTATGCCTATATACATATACATATATATATGTGGACACTCACACGGTGACGACGCATCCTTCTTTCTTTCCTGTCTACTTCTTCTTACAGATATACCCACGCCTCTTCTGTCTTTCTCTTCTAAGCCTACCTGCAGATGTATCTCAGGAGCTGTACCTCTTATCACTCGGTGCGACGCGTGCATGTATCTACGACGTACTCACCTATGTGCCGCTAGCGGCATCTACAATCATTACACGCAAACTGAGTAAATTTTCTCCGCCGCAGTCTGTCTTTCCCTGCCGTCCTGGTTGCAAGCATACAACAATTCATAGGCAACTGCTGGTGTATTTATATATATGTATATATATAAATATATTTGTGTAGTAGAAAAACATTGATCTCATTTCGTCCTCTGGCCCTGTATCTTCGAGTGTGAGTTTGTCGGGGCAAAAGGTTTCGTGTCAACAAGAACACAAAGAAAACCAAGAAGAAGAGAGGTTGTCAAGGTTTTCGTAGGCTTCACCATCTTTTCAATGAAGAAAACAGGCTTCTCCTGCAGCTTACGCTTCCTCCCTTATACTTCGCAATGCACTACCCAGTTTCTCTCAAAAGGAACTCCAGACGACAAACATCAGACAGAGGCGTGTCCTCAGTGCATGGACAAAGCTCCGACCACTCACGCGTTCCAGCAAACGGCACAGGTGTACTCAGATATATATATATATATATATATATCTGTAGACATATGTACATATGCCTTTATATGTGTATATATAAATATTTACGAGTATACACGCATACGTACATATATATGTGTAGAATCATATGGAGATTCAGGTGTAGAGGTTGACAGTCGCAAGAGAGAAAGATCAGCCTCCACTCTGGTGTGAACATTCCGCTACCATGCACGCCTTTGTCGAGAGTGGCACTTGTCCGCAGGCGGAGGCTTCTCACCTTGGGTGACGAGGCTCTGCGACCGCCAGTCGTGGCCATACCACGGCAACATCGATTCATCTACTAAGACAGACGCATCGTCTGCTGCTCTTTCTTCGACAAGTTCCTTCAGGTCGTCAATGTGGAGAAAGTCTCCTGCAGATAGGAGTTTTTCGCGGCGGAGAAACAGGGGACGACAAAGACGAAACGAGAACACGCCTTCAAGTGAGAAAAACACCGACACGCGCCGCGACGAAACGGCTTCTGTTCTCTTCTGACAAAAAAAGGAAGAAGCCGGAACAGATATGCAAAAAGAGGAGAAAAGGTGGAAACGGGCAAAAGGATAAAAGTGACTAATTCGTCCTCCTCTCCCAAGAAAAGCGCTTTCTTTGCTACACACGTGGTGAAGGCCACACACTATTGCACTGTGGGTCACTAGCGTGCAACCACATACATACTTTTGTAAGTATCCCTATATTTGTATATTTAAATGGAATTGTACGTGTACCCTATATATATCTACACATGTATACCCACGTATCTATATGCGTCCATGCATTTGATCACAGATATATGTATACCTATACATACACGTATAGATATGAAGGAAGGGCTCTCACGGTCAATAGGCCACCCCTTAAAGTGGTCGACGGATGGACTCTTCTTTGCACAGATATACGTACGTGTGTGTGTGGTGAAGGAAGGGCTCTCATAGTCGACAGGTCACCTCTTGGACTGACCGACGGACGGGCTCTTCTCCGCACAAGCAACGTCGTCTGTCCCTCTCTCCCCCTCCTTCTCCCCGTATGTCTCATATAAGTGCAGAGGGCACGTTGCCGCTGCGTGAACGCTGGACGCCGCTCACGGTTCTTCACACGTCTTCGGTGTCAATCTCGACCCTTCTCCTGCTCTATGAGGCAGCATCGTTGTCCACATGTTCATATACATGTGTATAGGTATGTGTATCTGTATGAAAGGTCTTGGTCAGCCTTGTCTTTCTCTACTCACGGCGCCACCATCGACACCAAAGCAAGTAGATCTGTCTTTCCCATAGTCTACTGTCCACAATACACACCTAGCTATCCACATCCCTGTATACAGACCCCTGTAATTCTTCCACTACCTTCCGCGTCCCGCACAAGCCTGTCTATAATGATTGTACATATACATATATATATATATATATGCACGTATACATATACACGCATACATTTATATATATATATATATATATGTTTCATATATGTACATGTATGTATACACACATATATATGTACGTCCAAAGAGTCATCTGTTAAGAAAAGCCTCCGCAAAACGATTGCCCTCTGCGTGTACCGAAGTGGAATGTACTGTAGTCT
This sequence comes from Sarcocystis neurona, assembly GCA_000727475.1. Classification (NCBI taxonomy): domain Eukaryota; phylum Apicomplexa; class Conoidasida; order Eucoccidiorida; family Sarcocystidae; genus Sarcocystis; species Sarcocystis neurona. Next base: position 285,947 of record KL647308.1, read on the forward strand.
GCACTTCCCCGCAGCCTTGAGAAAACTCTTTCCTATTCAGATGCAGAGGTAAACGTGCAGACGCAAGCGCTACAGAGATAAGTGTACCAATACCTACATTTAAGGAGAGTAATACATAAATAGATACACACGCAGGTGTAAACGTATGCATTCGCATATGTGCAGCGATGAACATACGTACAGATATACATATATGGAGAGGGACGACTGCATATCTATGCGTATATTCATACACGTAGAGAAACAAATATACAGAGACATACGTAAACTGGCCAGCGCCCTCTTCCTCCCCTCCCGAGACGCTCTCTCGCACAGACATACACACATTTCCGTACACAACACGTGGCCCCTTCTCGCGACACCCTCTCACACGCAGATATCCACGTTTCCGTATATACGACACATGGCTTCTTCTCCTTTTCTACAATACTGTATCCAGTGTATGTGTGCATATGTATATATGCATATATTCCCCTATCGTTTGCCTTTCCCCGCTGCCTACACTATATACACGTATGCACTCCCAAGTTTCTCTTCCTCCCTCAGCCATTCTTCCCAGCAAATAGATACAGATTCACACATACACGAACGTATGTGCATGGTATTATAAGTACGTATATGTCGTACGTTACATTGTTTCTCCGCCCTTCGTTCATATACTTTCCCGATATCCAGTCGTGCACTATTATTCCCCAAGGATAGAAAAGACTGCTGCCTTTCCTTGCAAGCACTGCCTCCAGTACATACTCACATTTGTGTGTGCATACGCAGATATACATGTACATACACACAGGTGGACAGATAGGCAGTATTCGTTCCACCTGTGGCGGGAAGCCCTGTCCTGCAGTAGAGCGCCGTTTCCAAGAATCATTTCGGAATTCTTAGAATACCTTACAAACATGGATTTCTCCGAACAGCCTCTTGCGTCATCACGCGCTTGAGTTTTTAATCTGCATTTCTCTCGTCCTTTCTCTCCACCTTCTTTCTTCCTGTCCCTCTCCCTCTGTGTGCCTCTCTCGCCCTTTTTCTCCTTCCTTTCCCCACGTCCTTCTGTCGCTCCCTTCCTCTCTTGCTCTCTCCGCCTCTCTCTCTCATACACACATACACACAAAGCCGCCCACTGCTCTCTCGTGGCGAATCACAGCATTCACGAGTCCGTCGGACGAGACGAACGTAGCTGGCCAGGAAGACAGGATTTGATTGAGCGGAATGTCCACAGCTGTGCTTCCAGGTGTGTCAAACCTTCAGGTACACATATACACGTACGTACATATGTGGGCGCCTGTGCGTACACAGCCACGGGTGCATCCAGTCATTCGTATCTACATGTGGATAGATACAGACAAACAGATAGAGAAAGAGAGACACACAGAAGGATATAGATACACACATACACATACATAAATGCGTACACGCGTACCAACCCACACGTGAATTCACATGTATACAAATGGATACACAGATATACAAAGGTTCACACACACATGTACACATATATATAGATATGTGTTGGCACACCTGTTGGATTGCAAGGATTGACGATGCAGAGGAGATCTGCTCTTCGACTCTTCGCTCGCTTGAGGCCGTAATTCTCTGCGGAGCGCTCGTACTCTTTATATTGCACATCCCAGACCCCTGAAGCGAAGAATCGCCGCGTGCATGCATCAGCAAGTAAATACTGTCTCCACGCATTCACTTTTACGAACAAGTTTCTGCCACTCTTCAAATATCCAACACGTCGGACATACACGCATGCCTGAACGGACGCGTCTCGCGCCCTGGAGAGAAGTAGGGATGTTCGCATATGCGGCGCACATGGGTTATTACGTATGTGCATAGATCCGTAATTTGGCACATTTATACACACAAATTGAAGGTTTGTGTGGTCAGACACATGCACGCTCCCATATACCCGTATATACAGACAGCGAGAGAGAGACACAGAGAAAGAGACAGAGAGATAGAGACAGCCACAGAGACACACATATATCTATATTGGTGATACACAGATATGTAGATATACACACACACGTACGTATATCACGTCGATGGGGTGTACATACACAAGCGTGCACGACTGTAAATAGCGACGCGTAGATGTACGGTACACATATGTGTCCGCAATTACGTGTGTCCGTCTAACTCTATAATTACTCTCACATACGCAGACGCATGCAAAAGTCGTGAGAAGCAGGAAGAGAAGAAAGCTATTGAGTACTCGCAATTTCTGCGCTTCTCCTGTCCATACCACTCAGAGACACACTGAAGCGGTCTCCTTTCGTAATTGGTGGAAAGCTATTGCGAGACCTACGTGTGTACTAGGTACACATGTACCTAGCTGAATATACACATGTACGTATACATATATATATATGCATATGCAGCTGCAGGTGACGCATACGTATACGTGGAGAGAGACAGATTTGTAGACTCTACAAGACAGGTACATGTACACACACACACATACACAGACGTATGTATGTATATAAATATGTATGTATATACATGTGTGTGCGTATGCACAGAAGTCTATACATGTGTGTGCGCATGCATAGAAGTCTATACATGTGTGTGCGCATGCATAGAAGTCTATACATGTGTGTGCGCATGCATAGAAGTCTATACATGTGTGTGCGCATGCATAGAAGTCTGTACATGTGTGTGGGTGTGTAGAGATGTATGCACGTACGTGTATCACGTGTGTGTAGACTTCCGATCACTGGCTGCATATATGCTACGCGTACTTCTCCCCGCAAACGTTCTGAACAACTCTTCTCCCTGAATTCACGAGGAGCCTCTCGATAACGGAAGTGTGTGCCTTTTCTTCGCAAAAAAGCGCCTCTTGACAAAACGACAGGCTAAAAAGAGAAGCTCTTTCGCTTGTTGCATGCAGCGCGGTGGACAGAAAAGAATACCAAATTCTTCCTTTTCGATAAAATAGACAGCAGGAGACAGAAATTCAGTCTTTCTCCTTCCCTCTCCAAAATAGCCTCTACACACTCAACGCGAGGAAACCTGGCCGCTAAAAAGCAGTCTCTCCTCAATGACATCTGTAGAAGCACGCACACACCTGAACACACATACGTATATACATATATGTATCTATATGTGTATATACGTATTGTAGGAAGAAAGTATGGTTACGTGAGAAAAATTCTCTTCGAACAGGAAAAGTTGACGAGAGAGACGTATAACTCTCTTTTGTGTCTTTCTGGAGAAAAGAAGAAGGTTCCAAACGGGGCAACGAGTCATCGATCCAGATGAGGCAACGGCCATGTTTCCGCTATTGCTGCCGTTAGTAGTGCCAACGTAGACGTCGTGCAGCTGCCGTTGCTATTGCTGCTACTGGCCTTGAAGTTGCTGCTGGTGATAATGTTACGGTGTTCGTGATTGTACAGCTGCTGTAACTGCTGCTTTGGGAGTTGATGTTGTGTTTGCTGCTGCTGGCGTTGCAGCTGTAGCTAGCGCTGCTGGGTGTGGCATTGCCACTGGTGTTGCTACTGTGGCTGCTGGTCTTGCTTTTCTGCTGGTGGCTTTGTAGCTGTTCATGCAGCAGTAAGGATTGCTGCTGTGCTGGCACTTTGCAACTGCCCGACCTGCTGCCGTTGTTCCTGCTGCTGCTGTTGCAGGTAGCGCTGCTAATGCTGCTGCTGCTGCAGGTAGCGCTGCTAATGCTGCCGCTGCTGCAGGTAGCGCTGCTAATGCTGCTGCTGCTTCTCGTTTAGCTGGTATTGTTGCTACGGTGCTGCGGCGTTTTGCCGCCGCTGGTGCTTTCGCTGGTACGGAAAACGGTATATATGTTGCTGATATTCCTGCAGGTGCCAGGGGTCGAACAGCTGCTCGTCTCACCAGGCATCCACGTGGTGGCTCCTGCAGTCCGTACGCATAAATCGATTAGTTCGCTAGCGCCGTTGCCAAGCAGTAACCTCTCTCGTAAAGCGGAACATGCTGCTGCAGCACTTTGACTAAGGTGCGGCGTTTCCTGCTGTTCCTTATTGGCTTTCTGCTGCTGCAGCTTGTTCTTGTTCCAGTGTTGCTGCTGCAGCTGCATTTGTTCCTCTTCCTCGTCTTTTTGCTTCCCCGTCTTCACCCCATCATTCACATCAAGCTGCTTCTCGTCCACCTCCTCCTGCAAGTGCTGCTGCTGCTGCTGGACCTTCTCCCTCCAGTCGCGCCGCAGCTCCCGCACCAGCTGCTGCTCCTCTTTGTTTTCCTGGTGGTGCTGGTTCTGCACGTGCTGCTGCAGCTGTTTCACCGGTCCACAGCAGCTTTTGCCGGCTGCGTCTTCTCCAGGAGCAGCAGCACCGAACAAAAAGGCAGCTACGCGAGAAAGCGCAGGCTCCTGGTCGCTGCTCGGATAATGAGACGCCTCTTTCACTGCGGCAACAGCGGCATGCAGCGCGTCTTGCGGAGTGCCTAGGCAATTAGTTGTGACACTGAAGTCGCAGACAAAGTAGCTCATGTCTCGCCATTCCTGCCCCCCTGCAACAGAAGCGATAGAGAAATTCGCCGGAACGGTGACGTGAGAACCGAAGTAGATAGAACACGGAAACGGGAGGGCACCTACACGCGAGAGAGCGCACAAAAGGAACGGAGGGAGAAGTGGAAGAAGGAAGGAGAAGAGCAAAAAGAGGAAAAGAAGAGGAGTGCAGAAGCGAAGTGGCAGAACGCAAAGGAAGGAGAAGAGGAGAGACAGAGGAGAAGGGGGGGAAAAGAGCGACAGAGAGGAGAAGTGAGAGAAGAGGGCCGATACGAAGAATGGAATGACCGAACGAAAAGAGAAGACTGCTAAAAAGAGAGGTCCGAGGAAGAAAGACGATTGCAACGGAACAGCGGAACAGATAGAGAGATAATTGAAAAAAATAACGGAAGAGAAACCAAGAGAAGGAAAAGAGTTGGAAATAACGGGGGGGACCGTCACAGAGAAAGAACGAGGAAAACGAATAGAAAAGGATGCGAGAGGAAAAGGAGAAAGAACGAATGCGAATAGTTACGGTCGCACAAACGCGGCAGAGAAAACATATCACGAAAACGCAACAACGGAACGGCTAAAAGAGCGAGAAGCCAAAGAGAAAGACAGAGGAACTCAGGTGATAAGGGAAACAAAGAAGAAACATCACCCTGCGTATCGGTGAGGCAAAAGAAGGACAGCTGCGAGCAGGTCGCCTGCCAAAGAAGAAAGCGTAGCCGCAAGCCCCTGCAAAGAAAAAAACGTTGGAGGCGAAGTGAAAAGGTGTAACTAGGCTACGCCTAACGAACCAGGCACTTGAAAAGTAAGGCGATAGGTATGCCAGGGTTATGATAGAACGAACTGTCTCTTCGGGAAAGAAACGGCAAGAAAAACGAGCGTCGGTGGTACGTCAGTCTGCTTGACCACATATTTAAGAAGTCGCACGCAGCCTACACCTTGTCACCCAGGTTGATTCCTTGCTGCTGCTGAAGCGACTAGTGCTGAAGCGACTACTGCTGAAGCTGCTACTTTGGGGAGGTGCCGTGCTTGCTCGAACTGCTGCCGACGCAAAAGCTGCTGCTGCCGCACACCTGTCACTGTTGCTACAAAGTTCCTGCCGCGATTCAGTCTAAATGCCGCTGCTCTCGCCTTAGCGTCTGGTGCAGCTGTTGCTGCGCACGCTGCTGTTCCTGGGCAAGCTGCTGTCGAACTGTCTGCAGCTTGCAGCGCTCATGTATAGAGGCTCCGTGTGCATGCGTGCCGATGGGGAAGATTCTATGGCAGTTACAGCGCAGCTGCCGCGTGGGAAGCTACTGTTTTCCGACGACTGCTGAAGTTGTTGCTGCTGCCGGTGGAGCTTCTGTTGCTGCTGCGAGCTCACTGCAAGCTGTTCTCGCTGCTGCCGCTGTTGCTCTTGCTTCACGTGTGTGTGTCGCTGTTTGTGATGCTCTTGACGTGCTGCAGTTGTTGCTGAGGCGGCGCTACGGCCTCGCGGAATGTCAGAAGCGCAAGAGCTGCTGCAGCTGCTGCCACCGTTCTTCCTCCGCGTGTCGGGTTGCTGTCGCCGCAGCTTTCGCGAGTCCTGTTACTCCGTTGCTGCTGCTACTGCTGCGACTGTCTCTGCACCACACCTGCACCGGGGGTTGCTGCTGCTGCTGCTGTTCGGCCTCCTGCTCTGTTGCAGCTGAAGCTGCCAGAGTGGAACGCTGCTATAGCAAGCTCCCTCTCTCCTCCACCATACGTGTATGTGTATGTGTAGGAAAGTACATGCACGTGTACATTTTACTATGAGTGTGCATACAATCATTCTTAATAACCTCCACATACAGAGAGAGCCCGAGGTTGCTCTCTCTACGTGCATATACTTGCGTGTATATTCATGTGGACGTGCATGCATATATATGTATTCCTGCGCAAGTGGAGGCGTATAGGTAAGTCTACGTGTGCAGACGTATATGTGTTTCTCCGTATACGTGTACACATATGTATGGAGACAAATTACAAATACACACCATGGAGAAGAAATTCTAGTTCTGAAGGCGCCCCTGATTTCAGTTGGACCACTGCAATCGCGTGGCGGCCAGGTAGGCGTACAGACACACACACACACGCAGGGTTACATACAGTGAGAGAGGTGTACGCATATGCATGTATATCCATACGTAGATACATATGTGTGTATCAGGGGCACACTGGTATACGCATTCACATACACGGAGAAATGTATGTGCACACGTGTACTTACGTATATCCGTGTTATACATTTGTATATATATATATATATATGGATAGATGTATACATGGAGAGAGACAGAAGCATTTGACCTGAATTAAATCATTGTGTTTCACGTTTATATACCTATACATATGTATATATACGCATGTGAGTGGAGAACACACATGTGATGTTCCCAGGTTTGAATATATATATATATATATATAAATACACGTGTATTTAAATCTAATAAAATCATTGTGCGTTTATATACATATATATGCACACACATGAGTGGGCAACATATACCTGCGCCTATGTATATATACACGTATATATATATATATATATATATAGCTTACTTATCTATGCGTATGTGTAGTCCGTGTATGTACATTGATACCTACCTGCATGCACATTCGTCTCACTGCGTGCATACATGTACATTCAGCTCGCTGCAGCTACCCTCGAAAGCCCACCTGAGTGTTTCTGTTGCTTGACATACAGAGATATACACACGCATCCGGTCGTGTGTAGGAATTCCCTCAACGCGAACGGATGTGCACATACGTATCTGTGCCCATACTTATGTTCACGTAAGGACACCATCACATGTACCTAGATATGTACGCTGGCTTGTGCACGAATTCTCTAGACACTTGTGCAAATGCGTACCAAGTTGCGTGAAAAAGTCATACTCCAAACGTACCCAAAGATATATATATATATATATATATGTGCGCGTACGTGTGTGGAAGCATGCGTTATACTGTACATAGAGCCACAAAAAAGACGGCATGCGAAAGGGCACACTCCAACACAGGTCAACCTATGAACGAATCCGTGTATGTACGCGTACATACAGATACTCATCCTTATCTGCACATGCACACTTCATGTGCGTGGAGACACGGCGTGTCACCAGGTACAATGTTTGTACGTGGGCAAGCACAGACATATAAGGGCGGTTGCTCGAAGTCAATATTTTTCCCCAGATCCACACAAGAAAAATATGGTCACCGCACGAAAGTGTGTCTGCTGATGAAGACACCATCTTAACCCTCTGCTTCCCATTTTTCGTGTGCTATTATCACAGTTGTCTCGCGCTGCATGTTCCTGGCCCTTTCAGATATCTCGACTTGCGCCTTCCCTGTCTGTTATCTCTCCTTTCTATTGCCGTCCTCCTCTTCGTCGTTTGTCTCTTCACGATTTGACCCTCGATCTCCTCAACACTTTCCGCTTGCCTTTGCGCGGCGCTTTTGCGTATCACTCGAAACAGCAACATCACCGTTTCTGCTAGTTCATTCGTTCATACTCCTGCAGTTTCATGTTTCTTTCGTTCCTGCCTCGTCCTCTCTCCGTCCCAGCATGTTTCTTTCCACGGCGCTGGCTCTCGTCTGACTACTATTGCGTGTTTTTGCTCCTTTCTCTAGTTGAAAAGTGCGCCATTGTCCCGCGTCGCTCGTTGGTTGCCCTGTGCTGTTCCTCGCCTCTTGTCCTTTCCTTGTTCGTCAAACCATTTGGAATGTTTAAACAATTCTAATTCTCCCCTTTCCGGACTTCTGAGGCTTCTCTGGAGCGCAGACCCACCGTGAGGGGTCTGTGTGTTAGTATTCCATCGGACACTGACGCCAGCTGCGCGGGCAGTGGAGTCATCCATCGCAGGAGCTCTAAGTTGAGGGTGCTTCTTCGCGTCTTTCCGCTTCCTCTGGCTCTAGAGAGAAAATCATTAAAACAAGTCAAAGTAGCATCTGCTGCTGAAGTATCCCCAGCTGCTGCGTGTCGGCGAAGGCCAAGCGTGTGCAAGCTCCAACAGCAAGCGCCGCAGCGGCAGCTGCGGCGGCGGCAGAGGCGGCAGTACAGGAAGGGACGGGACGGCAGCTGCGGCAACCGCAGCGGGAGCGGCAGCAGCAACAGTCGCACCGTGAGCAGGGAGAGCAAAGAGCAGTGATGCGAGCAGCACCTGCCGCAGTAATACCTGTTACAGCACAGTAACACGGAGGTGAGCATAGGCAGCGGGAGTGAGAGCTGTCTGCTTAACGGAGTTACTACTTCAGCTATAGCAGTAGCGCCTGGAGCAGCATCGACATCGTTGATGCTAGTGTGCCTAACACGAGCGTGACGAGTCTGCTCAGAAGTGTGTCCTTTGAAAGCTGGCAGGCTGAACAGCAACTTAAGGATGACAGACCAACTGAATGCTGTACGAAACTAGGGGGATCTGTTTACGTGTCAGGAACAACATGATATGACTCTTCAGCTTCGAAGAAACGTGGAAGTTTTGTCGCCGCAATAATGAAGCGGGTGCGAAAGCGGAACTCGCGGTGACACTACAAATTTGTAAACACAGTTTTATTCAAAGGAAAACAGGATGCTGAAGTAGCACAGGTGGGCAACAATACGTATTCGTGCGCACGGATGTAGAGAACAAACGTATATTGGAAGTAGAGATGCAGCTCACTTGGGCTAAGCGTTCATGAGTATACGTCGGGGATTCCACAGAATAGAGCTGCAACAGTACGCAGGCACTTACATCCGTAAGCCGTACGCCCACATACGTCAGTCTACCTGTGTACACACGTGAATAGATTTACACCTCCGAGGAATGGGCTTGACGGACTTTGCCTAGTAAAAAACCTTGCGAAGCTGTACAGGCAGTAAACGGTTGGGGTGAATGAAGTAAAATTGAGTATAATTGAGTGTACCTGCGCAGGCAGTAATAGGCTGAGGTGACTGAAGTAAAAATCAGTATACCGTTGTAGGGTCATCTATCTGTACGTGTTTCATTCTCCCCGTATGCGTGTCTACCAGACAGGCAAGTCGCGGTTGGCTCCATCAGTAGTGGCGCAGCAAGCCGCCATAAAAACACCACTCACCCGGCTGCAGAATGGTGAATCTAGACAAACGGACCTGCATGTCATCTACCTCGAGAAACACACGTACGACGCCAACGTATTTTCTACAGTTTAGGAGACTCAGAAACGTCATCTTTGCTGGGCTATACAGCTTGGGTTGCTCTCTCACATATAATTTTTATCTTCGGTCGGAACAGTATGCAGCTTGGGTCTGTATCTCATCTCTTCTCTGTATGTTCAGTCGACATGCAAGACTAACCGATCGTGTGACCTATATATTAATGGCTTGAGTATCAGGGACGCACGTGGTATCCACGACTGTAAACATGCACGAAATGTGTACTTGTGGCAAAACGGAGCATTATCAGTAGGGAGGAAGAAGAGGTGTGCTAATTTGTGGTAGTAATAAACCGGTTGTTACATGTGCGGAAGCGAATATGTATATATATATATGTTTCTGTGCGCCGGTACGTTTCATCTCACAGTATGCTCCGAAGAAACTGTTGACGCCTCCTTCGCCTTCTACAGCGGAAGACGGGATGAACAGCGTTTTTGCCGCATTCACGTTAAGCCGTGAAACGCAATGCCGCTGCGATGCATACTGTACATCGGGGAGGAAGCTACTAGTCCTGTGAAATCACTGGAACGATAAATAAGCAAACGACTAGAAAGTTAAGACAGGTGTACAGCAGTGTTTGAAAGACGTACAATTACCATACATCGCGTCGTGAGAAGCGTCTGTATGTTTAAATCCGGCGTGGACCGTTGTCCACGTAATACGTGGTATGCGACTTGAATATTTGATCAACGGTATACGTTGCACGGGAGACACATTGTCAAACTTCCTTTTTTTATGCTGAAGCGGGAGACTCAACCTTCTTATATGTTATAGTTACCTCACACACAGTGTTAGACGTGCTTGCGTGGGTCCAGCACCTATAATTCGACCAATGCGATACAAAGTTCCGGTGTATCGTTCTCTGCAGACACGTATGCAGCAAACGCACACGCTATCGCACACTGAAAGGTACTGCGAGGTTTACACCTGACCTATTTCCTGCATAAGAGGATCCGCAACTCGTGAGTGCTCCGCGCACCCTCTCGATGGAATTTTGCTCGGCGTCGAGATTAGGAAGCGGAGAAAACCCAAGTAGTACGAAAAAGTATATACCAGAGTACAGGTGGGCTCGATGATCCTACCCAAACCAATGAATCGCTCCAAGTCCATGCCCACCGAGGGTGAGCAAGCATTTACGGTGTTGAGTCTGCGGTCCAGAGTACAGCACGCAAAACAAACACAGTCTATAGGGCTGTGTCACGTGTGTAAGCCAAGAATCGAGACAGAGGACGTGCAGGCACAGTGCACTCAACCCTACGGCACTTTTCAATGCCTCTAGTCCTTTGGAGAGTGAAAGAGCTTACCGTATACGTACAGAAGGCAAACACAAGTTGGAGCGTGTGCACGCAGTTCTCCCTCCCAAGTTACGCTATCACCTCCACGTAAACACATGTGACTGGAAAGACAGACGGGAAGAAACGTGTGTGTACACATACATATGTATGTATACGCAAAGAGAGATGGAAATAAAAGAAGAAACGTACATGTCCCTCCCACTGCAGATGACTGGCGCCTCCGGTTTCTCATTGGAAGCCGACGCCATCCCAGTGGTCAGGGAGCCTCCTTTCGAAAGAGTAGACACTTTTTTTTAACTTGCTGAAGTCACAAGGGATGTATCTTTTGCTTCACTTGACTCGTGGCTAGGCAATGGCATAGTTACAGTGGACCGCCCACGAAAACAACATGACGAATTGCTTGTGTATTGTTTGTCGAATGCAGTGCCGTTGGTCAGTTCTGACGAGTTCTATTTTGAGTGCCACCGCAGTTCGTCGGGCTCCGTCGTATGCACTACCGCGTGCAACGGCACTTAAAATAAGGTGGCGCTGTCTGCACCTTAGTAAATGAAGGTATTTTTGGGAGGCTGGCAGAGCCTCTCGGCGAGCCGCCTCAACTCCAAGAAGTGCTTCGCCACTTTGAAAATATCTGTTTAATTCTTTTGCGTGCCGCCGTCAGTGACGCACTTTCAAACCGCCAGTGGGCTTATTACTGTATTTGCAGCATCACCTTTTACCGCTGTGAATTCTGCACTGTCGATGAAGGACTTTTCTCAGCACTGCGTCTTCTTTTCAAAGTGGTTCGCATGCAGCTTTCTGTTCTCCTCCCGAAATGTGCATAAGAGACGCAGTAATCCTGCGACCCACATTGGACTGTATTTCTAAAGTGGCCTGCGGTTGGTGTCGACGCTTGCAGTGCAAGTGTGTATCTCGACGTGACACACACGTGACTGTTCTTCTGCTGCCTCTTGAAACGCTGCACCGGCAGCCACCAGCTCACTGACTACGCAGAATATATCTCTACCGTGATGTTTCGTTAGAAGCCGCGGAAGCCGGATGCTTAGTGTCGCATAATGTGTACTCAAGCAGTAGTCCCGGCAAGTGACAGAAATCGAGTTAACTATCAGGAGCATGGGCGGTGCGCGCAGCAGAAAAAACTTTCAGCAGTGGCAGATCGTCCCTCCTTCTTTGGCATTGAGCAGATTTTAACACGACTCAGCTGTCCAGGTGCCGAAGGACTCGAACTGCGATGTAGGTACACGGCGGTGAAGGCACCTGCCGGTGGACCTGTCGCAGTTTGGCCCGCACCAACGTTCCTCCAGGAACGTCCAGAGCGGGAGGGGATTCAGAATGTGTTACGAATTTGGACGGATACGGAGGGCCATCTATCGTGCGGCAAGAGGGCTGTTCATCGATTCTCGTGTCGAATGCAGTTTTCGGTGTAAAAACTCAATCGGACCGGAAATGTCGGTCGCATGCCATCGCTAACATATAACGCATCAGCAAGTATTATGTCTACACCCACCATCACAGTTATCACAGCGCTGATGTAATATTTCTCTCGTGCGTGGATAACCTTTTCACCTTGACAGGGTACGGCACACAGGATGTTATCCTCGTGAACACCGGATCTGCTTCCCCCTCCTAGAGCGTGATTTGGTATGGCCTCACGTAAGCACATAGGCGTGCACACCGGTTACGTGTATACCGCTCGCACATGCCTACGAGCGTCAGCTCAAGAGGGGACTGCTGTATACGCAGTATTCTGCTCACCACCCAGTGTCTGCTGGGATGTGCAAGTACAGACATTACACCATCGATAAGTATATCCAGTTCAAGCGTACGCGCTCACAGGGATATATCTATATATATGTATATATATATAATTTACCTGCAAACCGGGGGAGTACACGCACATACGTGTACTTCAACTCTCGCACGCCTGCTGCGGTTTGGGCCAACGTGAAAGTAACGCAGGTTAAGCTAATCTGCACGCACCTTGAAACAAACGTGTTTGTGTACCTACGTGCGTACACGTGTGTGCGGGATGTAAAAAACTGATCACTCGGGAACTGGGTTCTGTATCTGATAAGGTATGTCAAGTCCTCGCACGGTAGATTTCCCCCTTTGCTCTGTCCATTTTCCAGTACCTTTTCACAGCAGGAGGTTCTTCAGGACGTTGTAGCCCACAACCATATTTCCTGGCGCTTCCTTCAATTACACCCCATGTCGGTACGTCTTCCGTCGGCTGTCTATGTCCCTCACCGATGCCTTCTATAACGCACTCCAACTGCCTCTTTCCTGTCACGTCTTCGCATGCTGTGTCCCTGCGGTCGGCTTGCATTTCAGCGAATGCTGGTCGCTCCCTCTGCAGTAGCGGCGCTTCGGCCACATTTCGTATCCCACAAGACTCGTCTCGTGAGCTACCTGCGGGTCTTAACCGTCTACTGGGATGCAGAACACTTCTGCATACTATATCACTCGTCCCCACCACCTCCCTCGTGTTCCTCTGTGCGTCTGTAAAAACGTAGTTTCGCTTTACTCCTCCTTCTCACGCTCCAGCCACGTGTCGTCTGTCAAATGCCGCCCCAGTCCTTGTCCCTGTATTTCCGGGAGCCATACATCAAGCCCTCACGCGTTTCTCTTGGCGTGGCCCGCTTTCCCTACCTTCACACTGTTAGCTGGGCCTGCCACTGCGGCGTTGTTCGTCATCATGTTTGCCGCGATCCCTCCATCTCTGGTACGTATCGGCCCTTCACTATTGAATGTATCATTAGCAAAGGAACGCATGCGCTGGAACTCGTCAGGCGGCGGCCGCTCGCACGCTTCGATGTGCCAAATGTACTTGGCATACTCGCGAATGGAGCGATCAGTAGAAAATTTTCCCATCGATGATGCAGCCTAGTGAGAGCAGACAAAACAAGGCATCCCACGGTGCGCAGAATAAAGAACCTCGACCCCGTGGGAGGAAACACATGCTGACTAGTAAGGCCTAACTGGCAAGGGAGAGACGTGGGATTCCGTCTCACGAGTCAAGAAGCAGCTAGGTGACTGAACAACACAGATGCGCCCTCGCACCGTATCAACGATGCTGCTGTCCTGGAATGAAAGGAAAAAAACACCACTTCTGACACCCACCTCACGCAGACACAGTAGCAACGAGGCACCCGCCCCCACAGGGCAACCCACAGCTCCACACAGAGGTGAAGAAGTGGTCTACCGCTTAATACACACGTAAACACAAGTAAATCCTCTGCCTCCAAAACCACAGACACATCCGCGCAGACATACAACACGTGCGCGTGTACAGTACACAAAACGTACAATCCACCGTAGACACTGTGTGTAGACAACAGCTACACCGCTCCGCACCCATAGACGCTGTGTGCACGGGACCTCCACACGACACCGCTCACGTATGCGTGTGCGTGTATGTGTGTGGCAATTGACACAAGTACTGACCACGTCGGTGCGTAACGCGTGGAGTTGTCTCAACTTTTTTCCCTGCAGTCTGCCTGGAGAGATACATTTAGTCGTGGACGCCTCCGCCCGCATCCGCCGCTGTAAATCACCTTTGTCTAGCCGCCCCTGCTGTGCAGCCTTCGGCTCCCCTCTCAAGGCCTCCTAGCACACGGCATGTCGATCTTCGTATCCGCATGTGCTTCGGGGAACGGTGTACATGTCTGTGTTTATCGACGCTTCGAACCTTTGTCTGTCCCCTTATCCGCGAAAATATTGCAACCTCTCTCTTCCTCCTTCTCACTAGAAAAACCTGCTCCCGGGTGTAGACCTTCGCCTCTGTCGCTCCACCACCGCCGCTGCATTTCTGTGTGTGTGTCTGTGGGTACGTGGGTGTGTTAGTCAACACTGGAAACTGAACCGTCTCTGCGCTTTTCTTGTGTAGACAGTTACCTTGATGGACAGCGTCGTCCACTTCTCTTGGTCTTTGTAAGTCTCGTCAACCAACGCCTGGGCGCGGCAGTAGTCGGGGAAATCATGAAGGAGCAGGTAGTAGTCTCCGTTCTGGCCGTAGCCGTTGTTGCAGAGTTGATCGACAAGGGCCACAAAATCCGAATGCGCCTGCCCGTCGCCGCAGGCCAACTTCCCCGATCGAACAAAGTCGAAAACTTCTCTCAAACGGCCGTCGATTGGATAGTTGCCGTTGCGGGCCTGCCGCAGAGACACACAGATGGGAGAGCGAAGACGGACAGAGAGCAAAAATGAACATAAAAGGAAAGAGGGATACGAAGAGGGCAAAGAGAAAAAGAACCAGGACTGGAAGGCGAAAGCGCGTCATTAGAACGACGGAAAGCAGAAAAGGAAGAACCTGCGGGGACGCGGCACGCGACGTCCGCGAGGCAGCCTGATGCGCTGAAGAGGGCACGGCGCGGGCGTGCAGAAGCCACTCTGGGAGGAACATGCGACTGGTTTCCCCTACGTCTACTATGGCGTCGGCGACTCAGCCTCATGCGCTGAAGAGGCAGGGCGTGCAGAAGCCATTCTGGATCTTCCAACGCATTTTATGGGAGAAGCATGCAGTGTCAGCCATTACGTATACTGGGGAAGGAGACGGGGCGGCAGCTCATCCGTACACGTAGAAGAGCGACACGGAGTTCCCGTTCCCTCTGTTGGGGAGAGAAATGCATGTGGGGCACCGACCACGTTCACAGTAAAAACACACAGGCAGACAGCGGTGCGCAGCAGGATCAGGACGAAAGAACGACGCCCCAAGCAACACAGCAAACGGCAGGAGCAGCATCAGCAGCGCATCCGATTTGCAAAAGGTCAACTACCGGGCAACAACAAGTGCATGTGGACAACAGCAGAAATTAATTTTGTTCAACCGGGCAAGTCAACGAATCGTAGAGGGCGACGCAGGCAACAGTCTATCAAAAGTAACACAAGGTCTCCATTCTCTGCAACCGTTTTGACTCATCGACTAGGAAGCCACACGCAGCTCTTCGCCGTGTGTGTAGCCCTTCGCTGCGAGCAGCGGCAAACCCACGCAACACCCGCAGCAACGCGCGCCTTATGGGGATGAGAAAATGAATATGCAAGGTATCCGTATCACTCGCCCGTCCAGCAAAGCTGCAGGCTACAGCTAGCATCTCTCTCGCTTCAAAGGCGCGACGCTGCTGCACCCGAGCAGCTTTTTGCAGGACTAACGCAAAGTCCTGTGGCAGCAAAGCACCTCCGTGCACCAGGCAGAAGCAATCGCTCACGCACAAAAAGGAGGAGCAACAAGCAGCACCGACCACGAAGAAGTGTCTCCGACGGAGACAAGAAATCCTGAGGTTACCTCCGAGGGGACGCACTGACAGCGCAACAATAGCAACAGCAACCAGCCACCCAACACTGTTTTCTTCGAGCGGCAGGAGCAAGCGCGCCCTAGTGAATGCGTTTCTGTTCTAGCAGCCATACCAGCACCTGTCATTATCAGGCATAAATATATATAGAGAGAGACAGAGAGACAGAGAGAGAGATACTGATACCTGTTAGTTGTGTCCCCGTATGCGCACACGTACTCACAAATGTATATAACGTGATAAAGGTACGTCGTTATTTGTGTGTGTGTGTGTATATATATATATGCGTGCATTTACAGACGGATACGTATTGCGTGTACAGGTACGCAGACGTGCAGAGGAACAGACGCACATATATATACATATATATATATAAATATGTGTACATGTCTGTTCATGTAGAACGCGCATAGACTTGGCGAACGTTTGCCTAGAGTGTTTCCTGTGTATATCAGGTGATACGCTCCGCAATATTTTCACCTTCCTCACTTTAGATATCGACATACTACGCAGCGACTTATCACACGTGCAGCAGCAATATACGCCTGTTTGCCATTGTAGGTTATTCTGAAGCATACCTGATTATCTACAACGTAGTAAAGAGCAGTATCCTGCCGGTTTTCTTACTTCGCCACATAATATCGATAGGTATCTGTGCAGCACTTACGTTCGTATACGCACACGTCTTCTTAGCAGCACACCGGCGTCGCGACACGGGTCAGGGGTACAGTCCGCACTGCCCTCCAGCAACTGGGTAATGTAATCCGGTAAAAGTCTTCCTCTCTGTCGGTATGTGTGCGTGTGTGTGGGTATCTGTTTAAATTTGGCCACAGAGTTGGTCTACGTGTGTGGGCTCCTCGACAGTGTGTCGGAGTCTTTCCGTATATGCACCCACTAGGACAGCTCTACGGATGTGGGGTCTTCCCGTGTATACACCGAGGACGACAGCTATGGGTCTGCTCTTGTCCGTTTTTCTCTCCCGCGTCTCGTTCAGACAAGTGCAAAGCGTATCGATCTGCCTTCCCACGCAGCAAACCTTCCACTTCCTGCCTGTTTTTTCTATCCTCCGTCTTCCTTTTCCTCTTCCGACGCACCTGCTCGCGGATTTTGGCGACCTCGTGTTCCTTTGCACCGAATATAAACATCGTGTCGTCGCCGCACTCTTCTCGTATTTCAATATTGGCGCCATCTAGAGTGCCCAGAATCAATCCCCCGTTCATAACGAATTTCATATTTGAAGTTCCCGAAGCCTCAGTGCCTGCTGTCGAGATGTGCTGCGAAACGTCACTCGCGGGAATTATAACTTGTGCGTTCGAGACGTTGTAGTTGGGCAGGAACACCACCTGCAAGGCGCGGCAGACAGGAAAGAAAGACGCGACGCAGGAAAGGGGCTGGAAGGGGGGGGGGGAAGAAGTGCAAACTGGCGAGGAGAAATGGCGGAGCACGACACGAAACAAAAGCGGAGGAGTGAAGATGAAGAAGAGGAGAGGACAGGCGAAGAAACGAAACACATATTGAAACGTGTCCTTTTTGATGCAAACGAAGACGACGACGAACGAGAAGAAAAACTACGTCAGTGACGACCGTCCTTCCCCTTACAGTATCGCTCGCCTAAACAGACTCATACACAGATGCACCTACATATATATATATATATATAGCCATGCATCCACACGTTTACACATATACGCGCGCAGACATACGGAAAGTGACCCATACATAAATATAGGTGTACATATATGCACATGCACCTATGTATATGTATATATATATGCATATATATACGTATACATATATATATATATATGTATAGGTATACACATAAACGCAGATACACACACATACCGGTACACAATCGAACACACATGTGTGTATAGTTACATTCAGACAACTGCGTCTATATTTATGTAAGTAGGTGTCTACATGAATACGTAAGGCTCGGTGTACTTCCACAGTCACATGTACGTACACACGTGCGCAGATAGGCGTCTATATACACAAGAGCACCAGTGCAGATTTATCAGACGATATATCCTTTCTACAGAGCACGTACGCATACAGGTAGAAAGACGCGCACATGCCTGTACCACCAGCGGACCCTACTGCACACGTCTGTAGATTTTGCTGAATAGAGAGCCCTCTCTACGTGTGAACACGTCTGTTCATGCAGCACACCTGCACCAACGTACACAAATTTCCACATGCACACGTATACAGGTATACCTTCTACTCTCTCTCCTGCTTTACGTACGTGCGTACAAAAAAGGTACACACACGCACAGATATCCTACTTAAATACACATGTGTACCAGCCAGTCTCACGACTCCCTCCTTTTCCACGCCACATGCTGCGTGCAGACCAGACCATCCCTGCCTATGCGAGCCACACCAAACTTTTCCACGCGTGCACGTGTGCAAAAACTTCTCTGTCTGTGTCTGTGTGTGCGCGTGTATCTGTCGCCTTCTGTAACACCTCTTCTTTTTGCGTACAAACGTGTATTCAGACATGATCCTGCCGTTCGCTTCTCTGTTTCGCTCACCTTCAAGTACGAACTGACGTCAGGATCGTTGTTGACCACTTGCGCGAGGTTGTTGACCAGCTTGATAATGTTTTTGGCAGTGTAGTATCCAGGAGCCGCTTTCCCTCCGATCAGGGTCGCACGGGGGACTACATTCTTTTTGTCTTGTGGCGACATTTTTTTAATGGCTAGGTAGCGGTGCAGAGTGTACAGACAATTGAGAAGCTGTCGTTTGTACTCGTGAATGCGCTTGACCTGGACATCGAAGAGCATGTTGTCAACGTCAAGCTTCACCTGGCACCGCTGTTCTACCCACGCGGCAAGGCGTTCTTTGTTGCTGCGTTTTACGGCTCTCCACTCCTTGCGCAGCTGGGGATCGTCGATATGATTCTGCATTCCCCCCAGCATATCCAACTCTTTCAACCATGAGTCCGACCCCAGCCAGTTGCTGAAGAGATCCGCGAGGCCTCGGTTAGCGCAGTAGATCCACCGTCTCGGTGTCACGCCGTTCGTCACGTTCAAAAACTTGTCTTTTCTCCCACGACTCTCGTAAAACTCCACGAACTCTGGGAAGAGGTATTTCTTCACCAGCTCGGAGTGAATCGCTGCCACCCCATTCACGTGCGCACTGCCAATCACCGCCAAGTGTCCCATGCGAATGCGCTTCTCCTCGCCCTCCTCGTAAATGGACATCCGTCCGATCTTCTTCCAGTCCTCTCCGAACACCCCCCGCACCTCATTCAAAAAGTGGAAATTTATCTCGTTAATTATCAGCAAGTGCCTGGAATACCCACCACACGGCCCCAGAAAATCCGCGCGTCCCCTGTAGTCTTACTCGGGCGTGCGTGTGTGCAGAGAAACAAAACTATGGAAAGACTTATATATCCTTGAATACAGAGAATGACATGCGGCGCAGCAGCATGTAGATATTTTCAGGTACACACACACACACACAAATACGTACAGAGAGGTGCATGTCCTACGCAGACAAACGTACACACGTACACCTGCACTACAGACACATGCGTTGAGAACCTTATTCAAGAACTGTTGCGACTTGTTGCCGCTTTACCACACTACCCTCATCACGACCAACACGATGCATCCACAGCGGGGAAGAGACGCGCATCCGCTCGCGGAGGCACGCGACACAAGAAGAGCAGCGAGACAGGAGAAGCACGCCAGGGAAACTTCTGCCGCGCTGCCGAGGCTCACGTGTATCCACGGCTCTCGCTGAGTAGGGTGGCAGCACGGTTTTCAGAGACAGCTCCAATGAATCATCCTTTCTACAAGCGTCCACGCGGAAGACGCGCAGCCACTTCCGTGTGAACCTGCGTACATACATAGTGTGTCTTCTGTCCCTTTTTTCCGACGAACCAGCCGGAATCTGCTGTACCAAATCGCAGCGTTAACAACTGGGAAGAAGAGCGTTGCAGACTCTATACATGTGCAAGTACACCCGCTCAACGCAGCGCTCACACGGCGACTTCCCCAGATAAAATTCCTCCAGATGTGACCAACACGCATCTACCCATACACCTACGTACAAATACGCGAGAGAGAATATCGCTCTCCAGCGTGTCCTTATGTATACAGCTATACACACCTGAGAGACGATCCTCTCTACGCACGTGTATTCATGGACGTATACATACACACGTGAGAGAAGAGCGCTCTCTAGATATAAAGGGTGTCAGTGCATGTATGTACACACGCTTGAGACTTTGTCTCTCTCTACGCACATAAATTGGGGTATACCTATACGTATACACAGGTTTGAGCAATATATATACATACATATACATACACACATATATACATGTGTAACGTATACCTATTGGTACAGAACACGTGACGACACAGAGTCGAGAAATGCATCCTAGGCGACGGCACGAACTACACGTCTGCGCGTGTGTATAGACCAACACCTGATCTTTACGTATACGTGTGTGTCTGCAGATTTTCTTTGAACCTCCACCCGTCTCAATTTTCCTTTACAATCACGCGTCTCTATATATGTATATACGTACCTACACGTGTGTGTCTATATATATATATATATGCGTGCACACAGACTCCCACATATGTGCATATGTACACACATAAATACCTGCAGGTGTGCGTGGCCCCCTGAAGCTGCAGAGGGTTTCACGAGTGTAGCGAACCCCTGAAGGTTCCGCCTGGTCTACACCCATCCACGTATACAAGCATATCCGCAAGTCTACGCATGAACAGAGGCACCAGAAAGATAGGCGAAAAAGTCGGCATGTAGACGTCGTGCGACGGCGCACGGAAGAACTGACAAGGCATCCCCCACAGGCAGAAGTTGCACCGTAGTAGCGACAGTTGCTGCCGAGCACCTGCAAGAACTATTCGGTCGTCAACCTATGTAACTGGACGCTAGAAACGTCTCCAACAGCTGTGCGGGAATATATCGGTCTGTTTCAATTGCGGGTCCTCCCCTCGCCCTCCATCGAATGTAGATTCACTGCAGAGGTGTGCACTTGCTGAGCTGTATACACAGCACGGCGCCACCGGGAGCACTCTACGTAGTGCTTGTGGGTCTGGTGCGCACACGCATGTGTGGCGAAAACTGACCGATATACATGCACACGTGTACACCGCGATATACGTATATATATATGTACATGTATATGCACACATCGTCTATCACATATCTTGAAAGGCACGTATGTTACACACATACGTACACACTACTGTGTACGTCAGCGAGTGGATAGAGACACACAGAAAGAGAAAGAGACACAATCATCCATACAAAGACACGCAGAATCGGAATGAATTACATGCGCGTGTCAGCTATCTTATCCAGAGGAGACACACGTACAAATATGTATCTATACGTGTATACATATATATATATATATATATATGTATTTATATCTATGTACAGAGATAGACAGATAGCTGTATATAGATACGCTGCCTAACGTAGACACGTCGCCCACTGGGGGGCCCGACGCACCTGGGTAGAAGCCTGCCAACGAGGTCGGCTGACCACTTCTCGAGGGCCTCGGGCAAGACGGTGTGGTTGGTGTAGTTGAAAATTTGTTTGGTGAGGTCCCAGGCCTGTTCCCACTCGAGGTTCTCGATGTCAAGGAGAATGCGCATCATCTCCGGTATGGCGATGGTGGGGTGGGTGTCGTTGAGCTGCATCTGCAGTTTCTCGGGTAGCTCCTTCCAATCTCGGTTTTTCCCTTTCTTGAAACGACGCAGTACATCTTGCACCGTCGCACAGACGAAGAAGTATTGCTGCTTCAGACGCAGCTCCTTCCCCTCCAGCGTGTTGTCGTTCGGGTACAACACCGCAGAGATGCTCTCCGCGCGCTGCCGGTCTCGCACCGCCTCGAGATACCGGCCCACGTTGAACAAGTGGAAGTCAAACTCCTTGCCAGGACACGCCTTCCACAGCCGCAGGTTGATCGTGTTGTATGTGTCAAACCCGGGGATCGGATTGTCGTACGCCATCGCCTGCACTATCTCTCCGTCCACCCACTTGCTACGCATGCGCCCCCCGCTCTGCGGGTCTCTGTATTCCTTTACCGCCCCGTAGAATCGCACGGCGTATGTGCAGTCCGGCCGCTCAATTTCCCACGGGTTCGACATCGTCAACCAGTAGTCCGGGTGCTCCACTTGTCGCCCGTTGATAATTTTCTGCTCGAATATGCCGTACGTGTAGCGAATCCCGTAGCCCCAACATGGCAGATTCACTGTCGCCATAGAATCCAGGAAACACGCTGCCAGACGACCTGCGGTGACCAGACGACACCCGAGAGAAAAGGAGGTGGGTGACTCACCCCGCCGCGCAAATAGGACGAAGAGGAGAACGATCGCGAGCGATCCGAGAAGTCACCCGCAACGCTGAGGAACTGAAAGACAGGGGGGGAGTGGATGGAGAGGAAGGAGGCATCGAGAGAAAACGGGAAGCAGAGAAGGAACAGATTGAAGACATTCGCAGACGAATAAGAAGGACGGTGGGGAGACGTGGAAAGACAGTGACGAGTGGCAGTGAGGGAAGAAGAGAAGGGGAGGAGACAGGCGGAGGGCAAGGAAGACCAGAAAGGGAGGTGTGTGCGGCAGACGGAAATGTGCACCGAAACGAAGAGGAGGACCGTAGTGGGAGAGAAGCAACTGGCGTATCAGTGGGGTAGGAAACACATGCGTCGAAGAGAGAGAAAGAGGAAGAAGAGGACAAGACGAGCAGGAGGATGACAGAAGGAGGTAAAAAAGAGGGGAAACGGGAAGGAGCGAGTAAGCAGGGCAGACCAGAGGAGAGGAGGAGGGCAAGAATAAGAGAACGACGATTGGAGGAAAGCGGCAGATGCGGTAGCAGAAGACAACAAAGGGAAGCAGCACGAAGAAGCAGTACGGCGCATATATATATATATATATATACACACACGCATGTACAGGGTGACAACGCCGTTGCAACCTCCGGTACCACTCCTGCACGCACCGTCATTATGTGGATTGTAGATGAAAGTGCAACAGGCGAGGTTCTGCAGTCTTTTACAAGCGCATATACGTATCCTTTCAAAGTACTTTGAATCGTCTCTGCAGCTACTTATGGGGAAATTGAATAGTGCTAGCCGCCAGCACCTAAACGGACCTGTCCATCCTCACTTTTCATATACATATATACACGTTCACAAGAGTTCGAATCTCGGCCGACAGGCATATATATATATATATATATATATTTGGTACTGCCTCTGTGTATGCACAGTGCAGCGTGCAAGACTGCACGCAGGACTGTTATTTGTGGCTAGAGTGCGTGGTGAGGTACACAGACGTACGTTGATGTTTCGCGTAGGCATACATCTATGTATCTATATATATATACATGTTTTGTTCACGTCTACACAGAGCGTAAGCTAAAACGAAAGAATTCATTGCGGGGTACAGAGACGCTGAGAAAGTCATGCGGCTGTTCGAGACCTGCGCAGTTCCGCTGCTGCCGTGTATTCCTGTACACTCGTCATCTCGGCTCCATCCGACGCCTCTCATATATCTATATACATAGAACCCTGTATTAGCTGGTTTTCTACAGTAAGTGCTCTCGGAGAAAAACATACACCCACAACGGTATATACACATATATAGATATATATCAATGGGTGTCATTGTACACGTGTACACGTGCGCAGTTTGCATATACGTGTATTCGCGTGGATGCGGCAGTCCACATCACAACGTACATGCTGCACGTCCGATGTTGTGTATGCCCGCAGCTGCATTATCTCACGCCTCTGGGTACAAAAGTGCGTCCTGAGTGCTCTGAGTTGGTTCACACACACAAACTGACACGCCATCTTCCCTTACGGGGTGGCCCTTCTAGCTGCTGTGCAGCGACGTTGTGTCCGCAGAGCTGCTGCATTTTGCAAACGCAATTTCTTTCTAGTTGAGAGTGTGCAGACGTGTATCTGCATGTGTGTAGAGGCAGACATCTATATGGATGTACGTGTGCTTATTCATATGTATGTACGATGTATGTACACGTGTGTGTACGCAAATGTGTATGTACATACGTATATGCATGTACAGGCATCTGTGTGCCCATGTTACATCCACATACACGTATTTTGCGCAGGTCCGGCAAGCCTACACATGTTTGTGAAATGGCGTGGGTAGGGTCTCACTCTTCTTGTCTCCCACGTGTGGCGTGCTGCTGTCGCAGGCTTCTCTTGTAGAACGTAGATGCACACACGATTTTGGAGATCGGGCAGACCGGAGGAGGCCACAGATATATGATTGCTCGGAGTTCTTCTATGTAAGATGAACAGACAATGTATGTATGTTCGCACGTCATACAAATGCAGTGTAGACAAACGTACATACATACATAAGCAATATAAATATACAGGCAGACGCATTCACAAATTCCACAAAGATGCAACAGATGTGCTGTTCACCAGCGCATGTATCAATCACTCGTGTACGAGGTATACAGATACATAGATATATACATGTGATGCGTATACATACACAATACATGAAGGTGTGTCTACGCTCATTTTTTATACACATACCCCCTGTATGCTAGTAGGCGAATGTATATTGTGTACGTTCCTCTACATACACGTAGCACACTGTGTGTGTTACACATCCTACACACATCCACAATATATACACGTATGCATATACACATATACTACACACATACACACTGTGCATTAGTACACAGAAATATGCATACATATATTACGCACCTATACACAGTACACTAGGACACACAAATATACATATATATATATAAACATTTCTGTGTCAGAGATACACATATACATGAGCGGTAGGAGGCAGCCTAACGCTTTTCTGTTCACAGACAGGACGAGATTTATCTTTCCCGTGCTGCAGCAGCGTAGGACACACGTGTATAGGGATGCGGACACATATTCGTGCCTGGGCAGACGCGGGGGAACATTTTGGTTCTGTGTTGGTCCGGCTGAATTTAGTCACAAGCAGATGTACTGTCTAGTCACTTATAATTTGAAGAGTTCTTCGCGCGTTTTGTACGTGTGTGGACAAACGCCTGCACCTGTTTCTGTGTACGCGTATCATGTGGGAGTTTATCTGCTCAATGGAAACTCTTCCACCAATCACAGACATCATACATACACACATCCGTGTGAGTATTCACATATGTGTTTCCCCATGGACACAAGTGCACGTATGTGTCCATACACGTGTATGGATGTGTATATATATATATGTATGTAAACATATGTGTATGTTTGTTTCTCTCTCTCTATGTAGGGATACTCGCGTACGTGGACGTATACAAAGGTATGTGCGTAGACGCCGTTGCGTATAATTACCTAGACCGCCGTTGCCAAGAGCTGGATCGTGCTCGTACTCGTAAAGCTGCTGCAAATTGAATCCGAGCTCTGCCAGGGCCTTCCTGTAGTTCTCTTCAATATCCAGATTCACGAGCGCATTTTGGAAAGCTGCAAGACAGCAGGATAGGATGAGGAAGAGAGTTACACACGTGGGAAAAGAGAAAAAGCAAATTCTTCTCTGTGAACGGGAAACGAGGGGACCGGGAGGCCAACACTTAGAAGAACCACAGAAGAGCACACGATTCGCGTTCCGTCGTTGGAGTCAGGGAGAGGGGTAAACGGACAAAGAGAAAGTGAAGAAGAAACAAAGAAAGATACACACAAGAACTATTTCGCAGACATGCAGAAACATACACACACACACACAAGAACTTTCCACACAACTACTAGGAAGCCACCACATGTGAAAGAAGACATACCGGCTACATACGCAACAACACCCAGTGCGCCCTTCTTATCCAACGATAAATGCCTACACACTTACCGTTATCTATGTAATACATACAAACATAGACACCCAGACATGTGTGTATCTACGACTCCAATTGGTAGTGGATAAAGACGAAAAACTGGAACCAGAGGCACGCAGAAAACCCGGACGAGTAAGCGTCTGGAGTCGCGTGCTGTATATCACACTACCTGCGCGCACCGCCGATGCCGCAGCTGCACACGTTCCACAAGAAATCAAAAATCCACACTCGACATCTATGAGTTTGCGTGTGCACATGCGTATGCAAGCACCTACGTGTCTTTCGCTCTCTCTACACACATATATATGTCCCTTCTTCTATATATCCGTGCTTCTCTATCTATACGTGCCCACACACATCCGCCACCGGCGCAGGCGTGCGTATAGAGGGACGGGCGGCACCACTACGTGTCAGTGGATCCCTCTGCGTTCACCAACCACAATACCCCGGCCGACAGCGAAGGGGGCGAGCCTCACATCAGGGAGAAAAACGGAGAAAGAATACCACATTCAAATGTTCCGAAACGCATGCACAGAAGGAGAGAGGAGACAGCCACCGCAAGCACACACCAGTTCATGCTGCTTTCCTATCAATCTCACTTGAAGACCATGTGTTTTTCGGGGCAACCCATTCTACTATGTAGAGTTGCCTTGACAATACATCCTTCTTAGGTACACGGTTACCACCTTATTACGCAGACACATATACACACACCTACTGATAAAAGACGGAGACCCACAAAAAAGGGAGCTACGAGATCAAGCAGATACACTAGCGCACACCGCATACATACAAACGTTTACACATACATATATATACTCAGGGGACCAAAGGGCAAAAACACAGCTGATGTACATGTTTGCGTACCGTTTCTTGGTACGCGTGGAAGCGCGCTTGCAGCAAAACCCCTCCGCATCTCACGGCGGACGTCCCGTCGCCAGCTGCAGTACGCGTGGGCTTCCCCGTTGCATACGTACACTACACACAATATATACACAAATATATATATATATATATATATACGGAGGGATGCGGATGGTCTCTTGCTGCGGCGTGTACACATGGATGCATCTGCACGTGTGCAGGTATGTATATCGACATACGTGTACACACATGCATGCAGTCAAGTAAGTTGCTGCCGTGGTAGTGAAAGGCCCATCTGGTTAGTCACAGCACGTTTATCTCCCCTGCCGTTCGGCAAAAGGTTTCCTGGATTGGCAGATCAGTGTGCGTGCGAGCCCGTACTGAGGTACCGCCATATATGCTCGCCAAAGTACACGCACAGACGCCGTACACCTACAGCCAGGCGTACGTCTTTTCACTGTCACCATATACATGTGTAGAGACAGTCGCTCTTCTTGTGTAGAGACAGTCGCTCTTCTTTCGTGCTGCGGCTCGAGACTTCAGAAGACTCGCCAGGCAGAGTTTCAGCTTTCAGTATCTAACCTCTTCCCAGCAGGAATTCCAGGGATAGGTAGTAGCCGCGCTTGCAATCTTTTTCATGAAAGAAGGAGTTCGTATCGTTGAGGGTTTCGATGAGGCGGTCGCGCACAGAAAAGGCAGCAGCTCTATAGCAGGAATCTGGATCGCAGTTGAAACGCGTCTTGGCGCAGGTGTACTCCTGCTCAAAGATGACGATGCGCCCCACAGTAAAAAGATAACGCAACTCCTCAGTGTGCGTAATATGCCGCGGTAGTGTATCCAGAAGTGGGAGGCTTCGCAGAGAAAGGCCGCCTCTGTGAATCACGTGTCACGTGAGAGCTTGTGGAAATTTCAGCACGCACGCTGATAGCTCTTGCTGCTCTGGCAGTTACCCTGTACGAATATGTCTTTGTGCTGCATATTTCTCGCAGTGCCCCTGCTACCTGTTGTCCCCGCAGTGCTACTACAAATATCTACATACTTGCACTGTCAGACATGTATACATATATATAATTACTTACATAAAAATTATGATGATGTTTACAGGTGTGCATCTTTTTGTGTGGGCGTGTTCGTGAGTATCCGTCCATTGTGACACGTAACGGGGTCAAGATGGACGTGAAGCAGCACTGATGAAATGGAGCAAGCAGCAGGTGGCTGGTTTCACGATGTGATAGCCCAGACAAAGGTGTTTATGCGCAAGCACGAAGGCGCAGCTATCTGAGCAATCGACGTGCCTTTCTCAGAAGTTTCCTCGTTGGAACCTCGGACGATTCTGTGTGCACCCACACAAAACGTTTACACGTAGTCGCACTCCATTACTCGTGTAGCTGGTCTCGAAGGAAAAGCACGACTGTCATACACAGTCCCATAAGAGCACCGCCACGTGCTACGGTGCTTCTGAGGCCTCCCTCTTCCTCGGCAGACGAACCTCGGACCGCCACTCCTTCTACGGCACATCGTAGAGACCGAGTGCTAGATTGTAACTCGCTCTCACTGGGAAGCAGTACTGCACTGGTAAGCTTTAGCCAACAGCCACTGGCGAGAGTGCGGGCAGACACTCCTGTTTGAAGGTGCCACGTGCAAAGAAAACCCGGCTAATATGGGGACTGCCCGTGGGAACAGCAGTGCTCTTCAGGGGCAAAGTACGTGGATCTCTGCTTGGAAATATAGTTCAGCTCACACACCAGAGGTAGCTCACGCACTCGGAATACGTATTCACACCGGCTGTCGGAGCTACGCGGCAACAGTCTCTGAGCGCCTCACGACAAAGCTGTTTCTTTGTCCCGTGCTCCACAGAAGAACATCGGCATGTAGACAAACATCTCGTGGATCCGTGAGCGTCCTGTACAGCCCGTGCTGTCTCCTGTTTCTCCCTACTCAGCCCATTGTCGGCCACTCACCACATGATTGACCACGCTTCTCTGGATGGAGTGGATATCCGAGCTTAAGTACGTTTCCATAAGTTTCCAAAGCTTCTCTTTCTTCACGTCTGCGTGGGGATCTTCCTCTTCGTTATACATACCCGGAATACTTCTTGGTACTGCACCCGTTAGCTTGGAGAATGACGCCTTCCGGCGCATCTCCCAGTGGTACGAAGAGTCATTTGCGAAAACGTTGTCATCCGAGGACGCCATCTTCGCGGAAAATGCCAACGTGACAATGGTCAGAGGACACTCTTGCGAAGAATATAGGAGGGAGGAGAAAAAGGGATGTCCCAGATAGTGTGCGGATGAATTAGAATTCTTAGTAGCTGATAAGCACACGTCAAATTTCGTTCTGTTTGGAAAAAGTGGTTCGGATCAACACGTACCCGGTATCGGCTGGAATGTCGAGCAACGGGTGGGCACAGAAGGTTGTTCTCTCGTGGAGGTCTCGTACATTTTATCCGCTATCCCCGCCGATGCGTTGGAGGAATAATCATCACGAAGTCTCACATCCACACACAGCTGCGTGACCGTTGCACTACTCTCGCGTGTGATGGACTAGATCCTCTTTAAAACACAATGAAAAAAATGCCGCATCGCGTTATTCCGAGAACTCTAGCGGAAGTAGTCGAAACTTACACCACTGCCTCCGTCCCAGGCACCCCAGCACGTGGTGCTGTCAGTCAAAAAGAGGATGTGCCGAAAAGCGAAACAGCTGGTAATGAATGATCATCGGCGGTTGCAACAAGAACTGTCTGAGACGAAAACGTTTCGGGTGTGTTGGCCTATGCAGCGGCAAGACATGACTTCAGAATGCATGAATAACGGTGAAAAGAGGCAGTGGTAAGGATCAAACACACGAGCACGTCGGGCTAGCGACACACCTCGCTAGCTTTTTCAGTCGCTGCTTCCCGCGAGCGTAGCCTTCGCTCCTGCGCTACACCCGCCAGCACTACAAACCCCCTCACAATAATACTAAAGGAGCACTCAAGGTTGCACCTACAGAACGTCTGTATACACCCGTCTTCGGCGCCCCAGTCCCGGAGCACATGGAGCTGCAGAGAGAAAAAGTGCTTACTTAATTTTGACCGAATGTCCAACTGGCTTTCTGAGTGAATCTGACCAAAAGGTTCCTTCCTCCGACGAATGACGCGTGCGAAGCCCAGGCGCTAGCTGTTCGGGTAAACGCGTGAATGCCGCTGGTCCCCGTGGAAGCGACGTCGCATACAACAAATGACCGTAGCAACACCACCGGGCGATGCTCACGTTCGCTGTACATCTAAAAACGTCATCTGGCCGCTCATGTGGCTCGATGGGGAGGTATTTAGGGAAAATATGGTAAAAGCTAGGGAGTTCGGAGAGGCGCTACGCGGCAGTACAGACGCTACGAAGCCAACGAAGAGGCGGTACGTGACAATACGAACGCTACATACTTCGTCAGCTACTACTTTTCGCGGTGAAACCCCTCAGTGGGGAAGGTCAGAGGAGAAATAAATGCGTTTCTCTTGTATCACGTGTCGCAGAGGAGAGTATGCGGTCCTTCAGCGAATCCACCTGGAATGTGTGACATGACAAGAAGCAAGTCCTTGGACTGCGTACATCTTGGGTCGCGGGTTTCAATGACGGTGCGGACCGCCACGCAGTCTGACGTCTTTAAAACACCTGTATCTTCACGGCAACGAGAGGAAGTGGAACGGATATTTGCCGAAGGCGTGAGATTCAACCGCGGGTCATCAGTGCGCCTTCGGTGGTCGCAGCAGATGCTAGTGTCCTCTAGCGCAGATGTGGAACGAAGGCAGAACATCTCACGTAAACCCATTTGGGGGAGGGAATTCGTTCCGTCGTATCAGATATTTTCAGGTTGAGTCGTTCGCTGTAGACCACCGTTCGTCGCATATTCGACCGCTTTTATGAGGAAGTATCTGATTGAAGTTGAGTACAGAGGGCCGTGAGCTGAATGACTGGGGCCATCTTTTGTCTCAGCGGGTGATTGAGCAGAGAGGATTATCCCAGGTGTCCCCTGTGTTCCGTTGGGGCACCTAATGCAAGCCCGCGACTCCCGGTCACTAGTGCAGCTTTGGGCAGTGCTTGTGATTTTCCACGTTGACACTTCGTAGAAGTGAAGCGGCGTTCAGGTCGACGTGCGAATACCATCGACTTCTACTGCAGCTCGACGGCTGCTCTACTGCAGGAGTCGATGGTAGAGGCTGGTGGGGTTTGGGACGCTAGAGTATCTACTGTAGGTGACAGGGCGACGAAGACAACTAACGTGTAGACTCAGGATTTGGCAACAGAGGAGCAAAAAACCGCAGCAAGCTCTACTGCAACAGATCAGCGGCATACGCAGGAGTATTTTCGGTGTGCTGGTAGAAACTAAGGTGCTGGACACGCTTGAGAGAGCATGAGAGATGATGATGCCAGACATGAACGCAGTTGAGTTTCTGGAAGGGAGCAGGAAGGCTGGAAATATCGAATACCGGTAATGAAAGAAAGCAAAAGTCTAAACCTTGCTGTCGACGGCCAGGCCCCCCTAATGCGGTTATCGTGGTGGACGGTAGTCGTCACCGTGGTAACTCACGTCGATCGTCTACGGCCCATGCACTGAGGCATTGCGTCAGAGTGCCTGTCCAACGGCACCGGCCCAGCGGCGCCTCATCTGAACTGATGTGCGTGGCACATCAGTTCCATATATTCACAAGTGAGGAGAGTTCTGCGACACGGCACAGGAGGTAGAGGGGGAGACTCGCAGAGGGAAAGCGAAACGGAAAAAGCCGATGGAAGGAACGTAACGTAGAAGGGCTTTTCAGGCAGGCGAACAGGAAGCTTGAGAGGAAAGAATTTGGCCTCTTAAGCCGAAGGGTGACAGAGGACTTCTGTCACTCAAATACCAAGAGATATGAGGCACAGAGTCGTGTCAAGCCGCGTCGTTGCTGCTGTCGCGACTGACCAGTAGTATTATGAGAATAGTCTACCGACTCTTGAAAACAAAAACAAGAGAGACACGGGCGCTGTTCGTCTCACACAACTCTTCTCGTACCATGCCTTGGCCATTCACGACTTTTTCCCAACAGATTTGTGTGCTGTATTTCCAGAGGAGAAGCGTAAACCAAGTCCATCTGTTTTGGAACCACAGAAGACCACCGGTGACAGGCGGTGACCCGCAGGGAGCACATCCTGGCGTACCGAACGTGCACGTTTGTGTGTTTGCCGTCTGAAATACAATATAAAAGACTCCAGTTGATGCTTGGAATAGTTTTCTGAATACATGGGAAGTGTGTATAGAGTTTATCAGTTGCACGTAAGATCGACTTGAGACTTTGCAAAGGACTTCCCAGGAGCAGTACTACCAGAAATAACAGCTACTCCTGTTGTAAAATGAACGTCAGTAGTGCCCCGATGAGTAGGTGGCGGTGTGCGACAGTTTTTGACGTAGACTGCTAATGACTTCGAGAACAGCAGAAGGCGAACGTGCTTTGATCTTTGGTGTACATAACTGTCCGCTTGGCATTCACTGGCGATGCTCACGCGTATTTGACTACGTTGACGCACCGAGGGAGCCGCGAAACAGTTTGGGTGTGCTGATAATTCACGATCTTGTAGTCCCTCTGCAAACGCACACGACAGGCAGTATCTTCCTGAAACGCACCGGCGCCACATTATGATAGTAGAGGGGTAAGGATTCGAAGACACATGCGTCGTCTTTTGCTGATGGGAGTTCTTCCACGATATTACCGGCAAACGTGTACACGTGAGCTCTTTACAAGAGATTAAAGCCCACTGTCTGTCAGTGGCGGTTACGTTTGCGCGCCTGAATGTATCCCTCCAAATGTTCACGAGTGTACGGAGAGGTATATTTTCTGCGGTGTGCAAAAGGGAGCATCGCTTAAGGGGTCACCGGGAAAGAAATTTACGGGAATAGACAAACTTATCTATAGATGACTTCGGTGGTGGTGTCATTCACCTACAACTGTTATTCTTATCTGCACGAGGGCAGCGGTAAAGTGAGTCTACTGGAGGGCTACGGAGAGATGCCAGCCCATGCTCCGAAGTGAGGACTGCAGTGAAGAATGTTTTAAAACAGCCACATAGGCTCCAGCAGATGTCGTATATAGATCAGGTGTGTTGGGAGTAGATCTCAGACTGCCGATGCAGGAAGATCTATTAGGCTATGCAACCCCTAGCGCGTCACCTGACAACGTTTTTGCTTTCTAGTATTACTGGTGGGTAATCTTTTACCACCTCGTTCTTCCTACTCCAAGAAAATCGTCTTCTACATTAGCAAGGACGGAGAACTCTGCGCATTTGGCCATCTTGCAAGACCAGGTAGCACGGTAGTCACCGCAATGATTACCATGCACTAACAACATCCCCAACAACAGTGGGAAGTTTCACGTGTTTATTGTTTCACGAATGCGCAATTACACGCCCGTCATACGAATTCAGTCGTGTGTGCGACGTACCCACCACCATGCGCCTTTGAAGTAGCCATCGTTATTATGCCTCACTGTCCCTTGTGTCCGACAAAGTCTTCTTTTCTATTTGGAAGAGTCGAGTATCTTGTAAAGGTGAGCGTCTTGCTGGCCAGCGGAGAGACTCAAGCTGCTATCGGAGTCATCGCAGCCGAATATCAAGCTGAACAACTGAGAGTTTCCACTTGTAGGTTACTGTCTTCGCGTATATCCTACGTGTGCCTACACACGAACACCCATGGTACGACCGCTTTCGTGGATCCCGACGAAAGGGAGAGTCAAGTACAGCGCATGGTGTGTACATACATAGCGTCAAGTACAGCGCATGGTGTGTACATACATGGCACCACATTGTAAAGTTCGAGTATGCGAGTACGGGAGATAGGGTTGACCTGGATACGTAGATACGTATACGTACGTGAGAAGCAACATACACGAGGTTTCCGGTGTGCCAGCGAGCAGCTCGACTCCAATAATTTCTTTGCTACCCACAAGGCTGCCAGCTATCCTGGATGATAGAAACTTGCACCGAAGGCCGTCGAGTGACACGCAGGCAGGAAGGAGATTGTCTGCATGTCAAAACAATCTGTTATCTCAGTGTAGGCGGCGCAGCACTCACTGCGTGCACATTTCAAAAATTAAACGCTGCAGACAGCGCAGCTTTTGCCGAAGTCACAGGTGATCTATCGTATGTTTCTTCCTGCTTGAACGCTGCGAACAAGTGCCGATCCGTCAGCAGTAGAAAAGTGTGTTTCCTGCCGAGGCAGGTGGTTAGACACGTAGCGAAGATAGCAGCGGCGCAAGGCATTACAACCTGTCACAAGCAACCTGCAAGAAGGACCTTACACAGACACACGAGATTGAGGCTCTCTGAAATTAGTAAAAACGCGGCTGTAAAAACTGTATCATAGGAGGAATGCTCAGGAGAAAACAGAGATCTGCCGAAGTTGTTTCAAAAGGAAACAACCGCGGCAGAGAGAGGACATGCAGGCAAGACAGTTTTCCCCACAGAACTGCTACGCCAGTTCAGACGTCTAGAATTCCCTGTAGTCTCAATAAATGTCTTCATGTAAATAGGTGTATGTTTTAACCTGCACGTATGGCAGACGTTGACTAGCTTCGATTACGCTCAAGTCTGCGTCTTCCTTAGAATTGCGACGCTTATGCGACAGTGCTTCCGAAGATGGAATCCGATAGTTAGCGTTTTAGCCACGATCAAGTGTAGTAGCTTGTTGGTATCACTGTGCCAACTGATATGGATGCAATTGAATCCAGTTGTGTCACAGTCCGCATTCACTACATTTACGGTATGGAGGCGGTGAGCGCTTCATTATTCATCGCTGATGAGGCGCTGTCGCCTTTTACAATCATGCCATTGAACCTGAGTGGTGTGGGAAGTGTAAGACAGGCGTCATCCCGTCAAAGTGTCTAACGAAATTTCAAGGGTCCGACCACATGTTCCACGCAGCTAGTTCACCTCACAGCGTGCAGGCGAGCGTGGGGAATCCAACGCCATTGTGCGCCTAATGCGCGTAATGGCACGTGACCAACGAATACGAGGTCACAACTCTTGTACTTGCAACTGCCTCTACACGCATATAATATATATATGTATATAGGTATGTAGGTACGTGTAGCTGTTGGTTGGATTCTGAGAATGCTCTTCTTTCGTTGATGTTGAATTCAATGTAAGACGTAGGAAGCATCACAGTTATGAGATAGAAGAAGTGGGACTGCATCTGACTGTCTTTCCTTGATGCTACGAGTGTTCACCCCCACGGCTACAACGAAGGATAGCGCGAGCCGTTTCTAGGAATTCGTTTGTGAGATCTGCACCCCTGCACGTTAGGCAGTGCGTTCGCCGCCCTATTTACTCAGTTGGAAAGCATCACGTTTGTGTGATCTATGGTCCTGCACGTTAGGTCGTTGTGTCTCCGCCGTAATTCCCCAAGTGTCAAGGCCCGACCTTGCACTATACGTATGGGGATGCGAATTTTTACACTTTCGCTTAGCCTTTGTAATGACTCCCTACTAGGTTTCTACCCTAGGGGACGAAGCGTATTAGCTAGAGTGAACAGTTACTCCTCCACCACCAGGTGGCGCGTGGGCCGCAGTATGCTCCGACGACTCAAAGGAAGCGCCAGAAACCTTTTTTCTCAAAGCCCACCTTACGAGATGAGGTTCAGAATTGACAGGCTTGGACAGCGACAGACCAGTCGTCCTGTAGTGAAGTCTACAAATTTTCGCCATGAAGGCAGCACTTGATAAGCCTGCGTATCGAAGTCTTCTAGGTTTATGCTGCTGGGTAGCGTGCACGGGATGACTAACGCGGCAACCCAGCTGTATACGAACAGTTCATACGCATATACACATCATACATCATTCACATGCAGGTATGTCCAGCTCTTCCTGCTATCCTCTTTACATATGTAGCTGCACGGGCACACCGACATACAGACGTGCGCACACCAGTTCGTCGTCTTTCTTTGGTTTATTGTTCACGTATACTTCATACACACACGCGTACGCATGGGGCATTTCACCAGCCGTACCTCCTCCTCTTTTCAGCAACGTACTGTACACATCTACACATATGTAAATGCATACAGGTGTATGCGTGCTTGTTCGCAACCTGCTCCCGTTTCTCTGTATTACATATAGGCAGGTATCCGCAGACACTGCGCGAGCTTTTGTACAACAGGAGACATACACGCGAGCTGATGTCGGAAACGTACGCGAACTTCGCCCGTACGCCGCAGTATGCTCGAAGAGTAGCGGGATTGAACGTCAACAAAAAACAACTGCAATTACGCACACCTCTCAGGGATGTATACTCATGATTATCAGTATTGCCAGGGTTTTTCAATCAGCTGCGTGCCCTACTCTATGCGCATTTGACTAAGTGGCGGGATCACGACCACTATGAGTCTCGGCAGAAAGTGCCTTTCTAATCCTGCAGCAGTGGTGCGTCCATGTAGTTATCTCCACGCAGTTCTTTCAGTCAAGAGGTGCCCGTCTCATGTTCCTTTCGAACCGTTTGAGGGCTTGAAGATTTCCCTAATGGAATCAAGAAAAACACTCTCTCCGCTGCACTGCGGTGTCGAAAAGGACACTTCGTTGCCACTACGTACGAGGATGCAGCTCCTCTCGAAGGGGAACATGGTTTACAGGCGAGGAACACTCGTGAGTAATCTGCGTCCCCACTGTAAAATTCTACATGGCAACGCTACTGTACGTAGCCAGAGGTCGTCTTCACATATCACTAGGAACATCAGTTGTGACATAGTGATACACGTGTTGGAAGAAGGCATCCTGAACTCGGTAAGACTTTGTCTGGGTCGTCCCTGTAAATTGCAAAGCACAGCCAGCATGCATGACAACATGGACACCGAAAGAGCTGACACCAGGAGACGAGCTGTAAATCTCCTGCATAAGTGTCTACAGCTCACAGTGCAATCCAGACGTCGAGCAGTAGTCGATTAGCACGCATGCGTGCGATGGTGCGGGAGATTGATCGGGGCAATGGTGTTCCTGATATTCTTAGCGTTTGCTGTATCATGCGAAGACTTCGAGGACGTCGTGTAGCGATCCATTTGCACTCACTTCCTTCCCTACTAGTTTCTCCGACAGAAGAGGCATCCTGGCCCCCACCGACACTGTAGGCCGCTTTTCCTTGTTTGTCATCGATTACTGCCCAAGAGCGACACGACGTATAGACGCACTCTTCCCTACCTCGTCGCTTCCCAGTTCCAACCTCGATGGCCTCAGCTGTGACTGCGATGATTTTTCGGTGTTCATGTCTCTTTTTGTGTGCGCGTTCATCACGTACAAAAATCACCGGTGCCTATTTTTCTCAGCAGTCGTAGACTTACGCGAATTCAGGTGTATACACGGAACGCACTGGGAAATGCACGAAGAAGACCCTACGTGTCGTGCACATATGTTTAACGATATCTCACAAAGAGGAAGCACGTATGGGTATCTTTACGTGAAAATAGTCTACCACGGCGGAGAATCCACTGCACTGAATAGATGCACTCCGATATACTACCGGTGTACACGTTAGTAGACGTCTCATCTGTAGAAGGCTGTGCTCATTAAAACCTCTCTTTGCCCGTATGTTCACATGTATACACGCAGGACAAGACATGCAACCTCTGAGCGCTTGTTGGAGGAACTCCTTGTGCCACTGTTCGACCCTTTGCATAGATGCTTGCGTCAACCCACTCAGATGTGGCAAATACCTGACTCAGTCCGCCAGCGGTGTCTCTCTCCTGCCACACTCCTCCTTGAGCGGGGGCAAGCATCTTGTTCTGCGGCTTTCGGTCTATCAAGCTGTAGACATACATATGAATTGTATGAAGAATTCCGATTTTGTGTATGTGCAGATTTATGGCCACACGTATGTACGGACGCATACCCGTCGAAAAACATCCCCATTTACGCAAGTCCAGAATGTAATCCCGACATACGTGTAAGTAGGACGAAAGTTAAGGCAAGCAAGCTGTAGAGGTGTACACTTGAAACGTGTGAAGAATTCCGTTTTTGTATATCTGCGGAGTTACAAACATTACCTCGTATTCGTGGGAAACATCCCTCCTTACGTGGGTATAATGCGCAAGTCGGACATACGCCAAAGTAAGACGAAATGCATAGCAAGCTTTCCGTCGTCTTCTGCAGAGGCGTCCCTTTTCAAGCTCCTTGACTCTTAAGAGTACATACATATACATAAGTATCCTCGGTAGGTAATCAGAACTACCTCAAGGACAGAGCCACTACAATTTACAACAGTATGACGGCGATCTTAATCTTCTTGCCTCCTATATAAAGCATGTCGTGGACCATGTCTCCTGAAGAATTCCGAATTCCCTGTGCCTCTCTTACGCGTGTACATTTATACGTGTTGTCCCGACGGCCCTGTCAATCTTCTTCCCTCCTATGCAGAGTGCGCCGTAGACAAAGTTTCCTAAAAACTACAAATTCCCAGTACACCTCTCTTAAATGTGTATATTTGTACGTATTGTCCTGCTATAAAACGGGGGGTACTTCTTTTTTACCAAATGAGCACCAACGCCGTCTTTGGGCGCGTGGGTGAAACAAAACTCCGCGTCACGGCTCAAGGCTCTTGCACGTATTGAATGTAAACTACGAAATTCTCGCAAGTGACAGTTTATCAGCATTATACATATGTACCGTTTATACCGCCGGGTGATACGCGTACAGTACAATTAACACCGCAGAGCTGTAGAATTACTTGTGAGCAAACTGACAAGCCCATGTCCTCCTGCTTATGCCCTTGGGCGCTGCAGGGCGAGCCGGTCTGAAAACCACCATGTTCAGGAGTGCGCGTCACCTCGAGCAGGTGGAAAAGCTTTACATCGTATGTAATCGGTAAATTCAGCAGGCCGTGCATAATGACGTGAGGTTTGCTGCTGGTGTTTCTCACCTCTAGCCACGTCGAGCTAAATTTTGAGCACAGCTTCCAATGAACACGTGGCATGTATCCACCCGATGCAGCTAGTTTACAAGGTTGTCTACGAAGAAGTCAGAAGCGAGCACAGAAGTCGCCCCATGCCGCTCTGCGCGCCGAGGTGGTTTTTGACTTCCCGGCACTGAGGGCCAGACCGCTAAGGTATTACTATGTTGTCAGTAGTGCGAGACGTGTAAACGTCCTTGTGAGCATGCCGCTCTGTTCTACCTTTCTGTTTGTGAAAGTGGGAAGACTCGTTTATGCCCCTCGTCAGGATGGCGACGGCTTTGCGAGCATACAGAGTGAAGACGTGGGACATCGCAACAACATACATAAATCTAGAAACCCAGTACGATCAACAGATATCCAAGGTACACAAACAAGCACACTCGAGTTGTGGTATGCATACGCGTTCTCGCAACCTGAAAATGGCAAATCGTTTCTGCTCGTAGTCTCTTCGCTGTGCGTGGCTAGCTGCTTCTCACAAATTCTAAAATTGAAGCGGTTGCTTGGGCTCTAGTTACGGTGGCAGTTGGCGTGGACTCGCTCGCCCAGTGCCCATCTGTGGCAGTGCGGTGCGCCGGGCTCTGGGAAGGCTGCTTTACAACGCAGCGCTCTTTGGGGAAACAAAATCAAAGGTTGTTTTGTTCCGACTCTCTGACTAATGCGACGGCGTCGCATCAGTCTTTTTGGTGTCAGACACTCTGTTTCCAGCAAAATTGAGACGCTGGTGGGGTTACAGCTTTTTGTCGCGTCAGAGCTTCGAGCCGACGGCAAGTCGGCTAGATCAGGGCAAGCGCAATACGGAATCCGCTCAGTGTTCAATTACCTCAAGCATTCATTTCCCCCATCACCTGCCGTCAAGGACGTTTTTCCCTGTAAAGACCATTTCAATCACCGTGCGTCTCCCCCTGCCTTTCTGGTCTCTTACATCTGCGAAGATGATGAAAACTTCGTTTCTGTCGCTCGCAGTTGCCTGCCTTGTGTGGGCCCCTGTACATTGCATTGCCGCAGATCCACCTGTTGCAACTTGTGTGTCCAGGGATGACAGTCCGACACAAACATATCAACTGGCATCAATTGGGCAAGTGAGAATTACATGCCCAGGAGGAACTACTTTAGCAAATAGGGGGGCGGAGCAAGCCGATAACGGCCCGACGGCAGAGGTTTACTCTGAAGCGGACGCTGGGAAAAACGTCGCGTTGAATACTTTGTTGGTTGGTGGGACCTACGTTCGGGCGGACGCCAATGACAACCTCACAGTCTCGCAGCTGCCCACCAAAGCAGTGACGGTGCTTTTCCTCTGTAACAGGCAGCCTGGCCCTGGTGTTGGATGCTGGATTGCTGTTGAAGTCGCGGCTCAGCCTCCTCTGGGTAAGTTGCGTATGCAACTTATATATAAGTTGCTTATATATATAACGTATATATTGTTATATATATATGATACATAAAGCCCAGTTTGCATATATATATATATATATACACACGACATATAAAGCACAATTTGTTGAATACGTGTTAAAGCGTCGTGTCCTCGACGTGCGACATGTGTGTTACTGCTACAGGACCACAGGCTTGTACGGTTGGTGGAAGCGAGGTAACGTTGACTGTAACAGCTGCAAACGCCACCGCCCAGTTCGCCTGTGCCGCTACGAAGAACGTATTTCCAGAAGGCACAAATGTTTACAACTCGGATTGTAAAACGGAAACCCCTTTAAGCACTGCATTGCCAGGTGCCACGCTCACCCGTGGAAACATGAATGCGCTAAAAATTCCTACGTTGCCTTCGGCTGCAAAGAACCTTTGCTTCGTGTGTGCAACAAATGTTGGGGACGAAGCCAACCAAAAGTGCAGCGTTAAAATTAATGTGAGTGGCAGCCCTCAGGGTGGTGGGAACGGGTCCGTGGGATTGACAGCACGGGCTGCCTCGGCATTAGGGATTCTCATGGTCGGAGCAGCGTTGGTTCGAAATGTTTAAGGCGGAATTACGCTCGCCAGTACTTCACAAACTAGTCCTTCTATCGCATGACTGAGCATGTTCTTCATGGCTGCTTCTGTACCGAAGTCACCCACGTGGTGCGTTAATCAGAATACTTGCAGATGGTCTTTGGGGAGAATTCACGATTTCGTGGATTTCACGTGAAGACGTGTCAACAGACGTGCATCTGGTACTGATTTGTGCATTGTCGTCGAAGAGACGTGTGGTTGGAAACCCGGGTGCCTTTCTTGTTTCGAATCCATTCAAGGTGGTATTGTCCGTACACAACTGTATGTGAGTGAAGTGGCGAGGGGGAATCTGCCAATTTTGTACACTGTTGTTGTGCGTGTACGTTACGACGGCCTCGGCGATGCGTGCCACACCCATGTGGATTTTGATTACAGGAAGGTGCGCACAAAGCAGCATTTTTTATGCGGAAACAATTTCGCGGATTAGACTCGCCGCCATTCATTGCAGCATGCAGAGGCACCGTGTGGGGGGGGCCTTCAAGAAACGCTTTTCAAGCTCTCTTTTCTCTCGGCCTCCGTGTTATACGGCTCGCGCACTGCTTCCCTTCAAGTATTGCTTGACGCTAGTCCTAGAATCTTGAGCTGTTTGAAAATTGCTACGTGCTCCTCAGCGGATCAAAGAAATTCTTTCTTAGCAGTTGCAGTGGCACGATACCTAGTTTCGACCGTCT
The DNA here is from genome assembly GCA_000727475.1 of Sarcocystis neurona. Lineage (NCBI taxonomy): Eukaryota > Apicomplexa > Conoidasida > Eucoccidiorida > Sarcocystidae > Sarcocystis > Sarcocystis neurona. Next base: position 327,477 of record KL647308.1, read on the forward strand.
ACTGGGGTCTGGGGGCTCCACCCGACACACGTTAGATATGCACCGGCGCATGCAGGTAACGAGCGAGCATTCACGTTTAGACAGTCAGTGTAGTTGGTGGAGCAGTGGAGCTAATGGAGTTGTGGTAGAGTTGTGGTACTGGTTTACTTATAATAAGAGTGATTTTATTGTCGTCGTCTGTTCGCCAGAATCCGCACAGCTAACCGTGATGCTCAGAAAATGAAGCGCTGCGAAAAACGTGCGCTTGTGCAAGTCGTGGGGAGGCCCGTCGGATCTCGATGGATAAAGGACGTCTGAAGGCGGTAAGTAGAGTCTTTTGCGGAGCGCTAACACTATCATCGGTGCTGCCGTTACATTCGGGGTCGACCATGTGCGGCAAGTGTTTTGCCGCAGCCACAGTAAACAGCTGTCTCCCGAGAGGTGCGTACGTGCGCACGTTCGTGTAGGGTGCTGGTCAGTGTATTCGCACAACTCATTGACATGTGTACGTCGTGTACGGGTGACAGCAAGAGGTCAAACTCACCTTGGTGCATTGAGAAAGAAATTAAATGACGTGCAATGTAATGCATTCACAGAGGTACGCAGCATCGTATGAGCATTTTCAAATTAAGTGGGGGGGTTACGCAATATAAAACGAATACACGACCGTATACACATGTGTTTCACACGATACAATGGTCACGAACGAACCATGAACAGGTACTGCTTACACTCCGTGCCAGCTGGTCGACGTATACGTGTGGAATAGAAGAGATGCCTTCGTGTAACGTCGCTAAAGAGCAAGCTAGTGTGAGAGGTTTTCTAATGCATGGGGATAACTGGGGACGGCTGGCGCCAAACGTTCGTTTTCTTGTGTACATAAGGCACACCTGTCTACACAAGATTAATCCAGTGGTTCACCCGCTCTCAAGCGTGGAGCCGCAGAATTAGTCCTAACTCCATTACGCCTTAGTTTGAACAACTCGTAGTCTTGCGGCATTGCCTACGCTGTTTGTTGACGTGCGGCGAGGTTGCAAAGACCCCACAATTATTTTTGAAGGCAGGTTCTTTTCGTAGTAACCGTTGAATCCAGCGCGACAGTTACGCTGAATGGAGCAAAATAATTACTGCTTTGTGGGGCATCCGCTGTACTCACCCGCTTACGTGTAAATACTCCCGTCTATAGTCGCTTTCGGTTTCTTGCTTGCGTGAGACATGCACACACACACACACACGCACACACACACACACACACACTGTAGTTCAAAAAACATCCCTCACTTTTGTCCTGACTTCTTTCCGGGGCTGCCTGCACGTCTGGATCTAGTAGGCGGAAGGGGTTTCCGGGGCTGCCTGCACGTCTGGATCTAGTAGGCGGAAGGGGTTTCCGGGGCTGCCTGCACGTCTGGATCTAGTGCGCGGAAGGGCTTCAGTTGTTCCTATACGCATCAACCCTGCAAGTGAGAATACATGCTTCAGCCGAGGTACAAAACGCTCGTCGGCCTGACACACCCAAATTCTCTTGCTTCCCACAGAAACAGATGACTCATCCTCACAAAAATAGATGACTCCTTCTTGTCTAGTCTGCGTCCCACGTGAAAATCGGCACTGATACTGGAATTACTAAAAAACGCACAAAAAAGTGAAAAGCGGTTCAGGGGCTTCGCTACTTCGAAGCGTTGGATGCGAAACAAAAGGGATTCAGACATATCAGGCTAAGTTGTAACCGTATTTATGGTCATTCAAATTTGGTGCATTACTGTCAGCATAGTGTCTGGACTACCCGCGGCCGTCGAGCACCGTTTGCGAGCGACAGACACTTCCATTGAGCTCAATCTCAAATAAGTGCTGGACGACAACACACTCAGGAGACCAGGAGCAGCATCAGACACCACAACACAGGCAGTTGTTCTGAAAGGTCCCACTCATCAGGGCAACCCGGTTGCCACCACTGCAAACCCCTCACGCTATGCCGCAACCTGTTCTTGCCGGTGCTGCGGTATCGGGTAAGAGGCGGGTGAAGCGACATCGCAGATTGGCCCATCCACATGCGTATATGCACGTGTACACATTGAGGTATATACTATGTCCAGTTATAAGTGTTTTCACGGGCATCAATTTATGACGTGCTAATTGCGTGCACGTCCGCGTATCCAGTGAGACGCCTCTGGAGGAATTTCACGCAGTTTCCTAGATTTGCACATTGCGTCTACAAGGGTACATTAAGTCGAATAAGAAGCAAATGCACACGTGCAGCTGCGTGCCCGTATGAATGCACACAAAGAGTTCCACCGGTTTTCTCTCCGGCATATCCAGCGTTCCCTCGATGGTCCTACGTCGGAATTAGGAGAAGTCGTCATGAAATTTTCACCTCTGTTCAAACACTGAGTCGCAGCTTGGGAGCGGTGCACCACACCATTGAGCCCACCATGTCGCAATCAGATCGATCCGTAAAATCAGTGATATGTGCGTATGTATCATACGTTTACACATATACACAAGTTATACTTGTGTACACATACACCTTGTGCATGGCGTGCTCGGCGTGCCCGGCACGCTAGCGGAGACGCGCGTCCATAAAAGTGACGTTTCCGCCGAATATGTGACTCTAGCTGTGCTTGCTGATGAGCAGAAAGAATGTGGATTCTGGTCAGGGCGTGAGAGATGCTCAAATCGTGTATTTCGCTGTTCCTAATTACCATACGCTGCGTAGACGCGCTAACGCTCATCCATGTAAAAAGGTATCAATATCATCGAGGCGGGTCCCACCCTCCGCGGGAGGCTGCCTCTACCACGCAGCAAAGCGATCTTGAATGGAGAAGTGTGCGTTCCGGTGATGGTCTCCGCGTAGACTGCATGAGTCTTTTGGGCGAGAAATTGGCGGGAGAAACGTCTGGGCGACGACAACCCGTGTGTATTGTTGTAGTCCTAAACAGAAATTCTTCGTGATGAGAAGGCGCCACAATATGGATTCCGTGGACGTGCAATCTGGTCAAGCACGCGTACTTGTGTGGCGTCGCATCTGAAGGCGTCACTGTCTCGAAAAAAATTCAGAGTTCACCAACATTGTGCTTTTGCGGAAAAGCACCTTTTGTACGACTTTTAAACCAGAAGAGAGGGCACAGGCAGAGAACCTTGGAGCAGTTCAGGGGGTTTGTTCGATGTTGCAGGCAGTCTATGGATCTGCGAAACGAAGTTCTGCAGGTGGTTAGGGTCGGACTGCCGCTGGAACGGCAAGCACAACTTTGCACGTTACGGTTGGCACTGTAATGCCTGGCGCCCAAAATGAGGCGACGTTTCTGACACGCACCAAAGTAACCGAAGGACCCTACTGGTGAAACGCCGTTAGAAGAGCGAAGCAGGAGTGAACGATGGAAAGAGCAGGTTAGACGCCTCAAGATGTGGAAGAAAAAACAAGATTCATCGTGCAGACAGTTGCTGTTGAGGAAACTACGTCATGGCCACACCGATACAAAGAGCATTTGAAGACGTCAGCAGAGACATCTGCCAACGCGAAGGCGTAATGAAACAATGAAACACTCAGTAAAGATCTCCTACTGAGATCACAATCTAAGTGGGAGTACGTTCATTATTATTATTATTACTACAAGCCTCCAACAAACTACACGGCATGCTGCACGGTATGCTCTTCGTGGTGAGACAGGGCAAGCAGGCCTCGAAGTGCACTCACCGATATTTTGTTAAGTGTCCCAGGTATGGTAAAAGTTGTCAATTGAAGAGTTGGAGACGTCGTTCCGCAGACTGCCGTGCGGGAGCAGAGAATGAGTACAGGATTGATATGTTCCTATCTACCGGCACATACTACCGACGGATCAAAAACCGTGCGGGCCCAACGATTAGGTAGAAGGTCTAGAAACTAAGAAACCAGGGAAGACGGTTAGAGAACTCACTGAGGTCTACTCAATTATAAAGATTACTGTAAAGAAATGCCATCATCCGAGACGTACTTCGAAGGATGAGGTAATTCGTTACCGGAGTTTTCACTCTGCATGGCAAACAGTTCAAGCTGCAATGTACAGGTGGGGCCTGCTTCGTGGAGGTTCTTCCTGCGCAGGGAGCGCACAGTGTCACCGGCTCAGAGGTGGACAGTAACGTGGAGAGAAGAGCAGGGACAGTCTCGTAGAGACTGCAGGCCAAATGCTACAGGAGCGGGACATCTTTCTAATACAGGGGGTAAGACATGATACAGTAGATCGGAGGGAGCAACCACGGCATGACTCGCCGCTGCATACTTGGCGTTGGCCACAGATTAGGAAGTGGACGACCTAGGGAATTCTATTCTCTTGATTGCCCATAAAGGTGGGGGTGGGACTGTAGAACAACAGTCGTTCAGACGAAATTCTTCCTGTTTAGTCCTACATTGATAAAGAGCGCCTTTCTCATCATTACAAGCACCCCTACAAGGTCAGCACGTCCCTTTCTCGCGTGTTTACGAGGAAACGGGTGCTGATGAAGAAAGAAGCTGTCCAGCTGTAGCACGTGTCTCCTCAGGTCCGGCGATACAACATGCGGGTTTACGATGTCGCGTCGAAACCGCTTGCAGTTGTGACTTGTCTTCCACCGCAGCTCGCTTCGCCCAGAGCTGCGAGGCTGGTCAAGTTTGTTGTGCACCCCTGTGCAGGTAAAGCACGGCAGTGTTTTTCGGTGTGTAGTTGAACGCACTGACGCTGAAGAAACTCCCTGCACGCTCGGAAATCAAGATCAGTCTTCTGTGTACTGTTCCTCTTCGGTCACCACGGCTACCGATTTCATTCGGGACCAACGTTCTGAATATTTGTAGCTGCCTCTCCGCTGCAATATTCACTAGTCAGCCCTACTGCTGCTACTTCACTGACCGACCCTACACGTCGGCATGGGTGGGGGATTCAGTGATTTTGTTTTCTAGCGGTCCTTTCGTGTGCGGCAGTGTACCATGCAAAAAGGGCCGGGCAGACAGCGTCCGTAATTGACTGTCTTGTGCCGACTGCAAAATAGGAGAGTTCAGTAGTCCTCCGTTACTGCACCTCCGCCGTAGCCGGTGAGTTCGGTACAAATAGCAGGCTTTTCAGGTGCAGCGCAAAGAAGCAGTTCTTTGTCGCGCGACACGCGACCACTGCCTGTGCCGTTGCCCCTGTCTCTATTAAAAGTGTCACACGTAAGTAACGAAGAGAACACCTTTCCTTCTCATTTCCTTGGTGCAGGAACCAGAGACGCCGCTAGCAGCCTGATCTCCCGTCTCCGGAGGTCCGGGAGAACGAAATACTCGATCGGATACCGCCTTCTGCTTACAACTTCTCCGAGGGAATGTGGAGCAGCAAAACTGCACCCGCTGCCCCGTATCGTCACCGGTGCCTGCCGGCTTTCTAAAAATACGCACAACGCAGGTCTTGGAATTCCAAGTTATCACTCCGGAAGAAGATGGCAGCGCCACCAAAGAAGTCTTGCTAAATCTCTCTAGGTATGGAGCCGCATAAAATAGGCTGTAGAAGGCGCGAACAAAATCCGAATACTTGTCGGGAGGAAACAAAGAGAGCTTGCTGCGAAAACGAAAACAGACAGGAACCGTATGAGTGTGACGGGAACACCACCATGTGTAGCGATGCAGCGAGTAGAGGATACGCGCGCTCAAAGCTCTGCTTAAAGCGAAGATTTCGTCGTACAAAGTGTTACGTAAGGATGCAAATAGCATATGACGATATTTTGCGGTATGACCCAATGACCAGATATGTGGTTCAAGCAGAGAAGTTTACGGGAAAGTGAAGCTAAAGAAAAGAACCAACTGCTTTCGCATGCCCGGCTTGTCAAGAAATACCCTCTGCACGCAGCATGTGATCAGCTAGCTCGCTTTTGGATGCCTCACGGCGTAGTGGTCCCTTCGAAGAGAGCCCCTCTGATACGTTTTAACTGTATGGCGCTTTTCTCTCCTTTTCTTCGTCCTGTGTTTCGCTTGCAAGGCAAACGGTAACCGTTGCCTTACCCAAGAATGGGCTTCTCTTCCTCGAAAGGAATCCAAATTCCACCGGAAACCTACACACCTCCGTTTTCCTTCAGCAGGCAACTGCACAAGCACCGCGCCCGCGGCAGGTACTGAAGAAGAGCGCTTCAACAAGCAGCACTAATTCGCTTCCGCGTGTTTGCGGCGGCCTTACTAGTGGGGGTGAAAGCATCGTGACGATGCACGGGCGCGTCTCCACCGCGCGCCGCTTCTACAGCAGGACGAGCCCGCAGTAGCGCCTGCTAACAGAGATCCTCCAACTTCCGCGCAGCAGTGGTCACTACTGCTTGCACAGTGAGAAGCTGGCAGTTTGTCCTCTCGCCACCCGTTGCGCTGCGAGAAGGGAACGCCACAGTTCCTTCGTTCCGCTTCGCATAAGTGCATGCATGTAGACGCACAGACAGCTCCCGTACGCTTCCATGAACACGGACACATACATAAAGAACAGTTTCCCCAGCTCTCTGTTTTGTTCGTGAATACACGCCGACCATTCCAAACAGTGAACCACCAGCGCATGCACGGCCTCGTAGCTTCATTTTCGTTGCGCCTACCTGCAGGTGAGCTGGTCGTAGAGGTGTTTTCGCTGTAAATAAATATTTGCAAATATATTGTAAGCTGGATATACACATACACGTTTGCTTATATGCAACGACACAATACCGCACGTCTTTGCCTGATGCAGCAAATCTTCGAGCAACTACCTGCTTCTTGAGCAGTTGAGAATGCAGACGCAGTAGCCGAGTTTCGCCATGTGACAGGAGTATTGCCTTCCTTGATGTCCGCTTCTTGCTTCCTCCGTTCTCTGCTGGAGTGACTCCTGCACCACATAGTGTATTAGCCGTTCCACCTACACCCTCCAACACACTCAGCTTGCCCTTCGGAGAAAAGTGTGATATTCGGCCAGGAATGGTCCCCTTGCTTGGAACCCTTTCTTTTCCCTGTATCCTCATCAGAACAGTACGCACGCTTCTGCTCTGGTAAACAGCAGACAATCATTTGTCTGCTGGTGCCCCTCTCGGAGCCCCCTACCCACAACAGTAACAGGCATCTCCGTTTGCTGCTTTTCCTTGTGCTTCCTTTTTGATCAGAGCTGCAGGTGGCCGCGGGCTCTCGCTACACTTCTCTCCTCTTCCGTCTTCCTCAAGAGAAACGCGAAGACGTACGCCTGGAATGAGGTTTCCTGTTGTTCTTTTTCCTGCCTTCCTCTTCTCACACGCATATCAAAAACCGCACGCGTTACCTCTTCCTCTGCAGTTCTCTCCGAGTTGCTCGACCATCCCTGCCTCTTAAACTTCCCCGCTCTCCCCCCTGTCTCGTTTCTTCGTCCCTTTCCATCCAATTTATCTACCGTTCCACTTCCCTTCTTCTTCCTCTCCTCACCTCCGTTTACTATATCCAGTGCCCTTCTGCGCACCTCTTGCACTGCCGTTCAGCGTCGTCGCCCCCTTTCTTGTAATTCTCTTCTTTGTACACCCGCATTTTTACGCACACGCATTGAATTCGCCTTTTTCTCCTGCAGTTCTTTCCGTGTTCTTTAAGACCTGCGCAATTCTCGACTCTTTTGGCACTGGGTTCCACTTCTGTCCTCTTTCTTTCAATTCTTCCGTTTCCGTTTCGAGTCATGCTCATTTATTCTTCCCTGTTCTGGCTGCTGCGCGCTTCTTTACCCAGCGGTTGCTGTTTGGGTTGCCGGGTCCCAGCCCCACCACAACATGCGGCGCCTGAAATCCAGTAGCAGGTCGCCCCGTCCGCGTGCGTGTGCGTGAGTACCACGAAGCTGGATCCATCGCAGGGTCCTGCCGAGACACGTAGTCGAAAAGACGTCAGACAGAAAACTGCACAGTCGAGAAACTCTAAGATGAAGAAGACAAAAAGACGAAAGGCGGAAGCGAGGAATCTGTAGCGAATGGGGCATGAAACAATACACGGACGGAGCAAAAATATGAACGAAACAGATAGAGGAAATTCTGCCAGTCCAGAACCCGCGATAACAAACATAACAAGAAGCCGCTACCTCAATCTTGGCAGACGAGGAAGAAGCGAAATAAGCAACAGAACAGAATATTATCGAAGCAGCGCGACCCGCAGAACCCCGTCTGTAAGGAAAAAATGATATCGACACTACTTTCGTGTTACAGACCCATATGGAAACACGCTGGACCGGAAAATGCAGTTGAAGGGGACGCAAGTGACACACTAGAGAAAGACAATTAGGAAAGAGACGAGAGGAATACGAAGAGAAAGCAGCGAACGGTTGACGCCACCAGAGAGAGATACTTGGAGGGAACCGACGACCATCACAGAAAACAAATGACAACGGGCATACAGAAGAAAAATGGGAGACATAGATCCGTGAACAATTTGAGCTAACAGGATGTGACACGCGGCAGGAGGAAACTGCCCACGCAGAAAAAGACAGGAGAAGCACATGCCGGTGAACAACATGGAAGACGGGAGGGAACGTAGGATAGGCAAGGGAGGCGGCATCAACCGCAGTGCAAACAAAACAACCTCGCACGTGGAAACAAGCGTGAACGAGTCGACGCAGCAGAGCAGAGAAACACACGAAAAGGCGAGAATTCAAAGCGACGACGTCAAGAAGCACCGCAGCCAGGGAATCGCTTATTCAAAAGATTTCCCGAAATAAACGCGGGGTGAAATGTGCAGCTGCGTATCCATGTCTTGCAAGTTCTGCGTTCACCCCTACTAATGGCTGTACGCATACGTGGACACACATGCACAACGCTACGCATACCTCCACATATATAAGCACAGATATTCTACAACATTCAACGACACGCAGGACGGCGCACACGCGCGGACACACGTCAATACGCAGAAACGTCGTCTGCGACCACGTCAGCATACGCGAAAACGCTGATTCCGTCAAAGCACATAAACAAGCAGTGAAGAAACGGGGCGGCAAAACATTCAACAGGCGCGAACGCGACTTAGGGGTGACGACAAAAACATATGGCAACACCGTGCTCAGGAGCACGTACTCTATACGAGTGTAGGTAAAATTCCTGTTGGGCATTCATGCATGGGCTTCTATTGTCTATACGGAAGTGTACACATGCGAGTGTTTGGTGGTAATACCTAATTTGCATACGCCTACGCGTGTGTGTTATATATGCTACGGCTTCTGCGCACGCGTGTACAGTTCAGAGCAACAACCTATTCTTCGCAAGACAGACCGCCACTGGGACGCACATGATATCGGAGACGGGACCGCCCACAAGCGGCAGCGTTGGAATTCACCAGAGACTGTACCAAGAAAAATGGAGTGGACACACGCGAATAAAATGTGTCTGCACCCGACAGTGCCTCAGCGCGGTCGATGCAGCTGAGAAAAATTCCTCCTCCTGCAACACAGAAGACGGTTCACGGCACTCGAACTGACCAACAAACAAATCCCAATACCAAATACTTATCCGGTGTATCTCGGATACACTCGACGATACCAACACTGCATTTCCACGAAAAAGAGAAAATGAAAACTGACCGATCCGAAGAAGTTGTGTTCCGCATTTTCACTTTCCCAGACCCGCTGCTGGTGGCGCAGGAGGCGGTCCCGCCCTCCCATCAGCAAGTGGTCTTCCGCTAGTATCAACTGCTTCTAAGCACCAGCCACAGCAGGCAACACCAGCAAGACAACATTGCGCAGCAGCCACACCCATTCGCGTAGCAGCGTGAGCATTAAGAAATCGGAATAGCTGCAAGAACCACACCCGTGGCACAGCGCCACTAAGTGAATGCAGCAGCATCGGCAAGAGAATGCAACAGCACTAGCAGGAGTAGCAGCAAAAGAAGATAGCGACGGCACAGCAAGAGGATGCGGCAGCCGCAGAAGACCGCTGTCGCAACCGAAAGAAGGTGAACGAGGCAGGAACACCCGGTGGAGCGCAGGAGTACGAATACAGAATACATTGAAGCAGCAGCGATGGGAAACGAGGGCGGCACCGGGGAACAGGTAAAGGTCGAGAGTGGTCGCCGAAACCTTCCGCATACAGACGGGCGGCGGCACAACAAGCTGCAACAGATGAACGCAGCAGCAACAGGTATGCCGCACGTAGGACGCCCCAGCAGAAGTACTACAGCAACGCGGTCATCTGCTACAGGCACGTGTCTCTGAAATGCAGCCTGAACAGCAAGTGCAGCACAAGCAGCTACACCAGCAGCTACATCAGCACGAGGACGGGAGGAAGTGAGTCACGAGAGAAGCGGCAGCAGCGGAAAAGGAATAGCGACTGGGAGGCGCCAGCAGCAGGTGTGACAGCAGCAGAGGGTTGGGGCCGCACGAAGGGAAAGGACGACACTGAGAATATGAAAAAAGAGACTCCATGCGCAGCATAGGAGAAAAACGGTCAGCGGGAGACGCGCACAACGGGAAAGTCAATGAGGGGCACGACTTGCGGCTAATGTTGGAACTCATTAGCCGCAATCGAGGAGACAGCAGCAGGTAACTCGGCAGCAGCAGATCTATAACAGAAACAACGGCAGCAGCCTGCTCGGATTTAAGGATGGCGAAAGGGCAGGCGCACAAACGCGGGACTCACGACATACAAAAATTCATCTCCCGCATAGATGCAGAGTGTCAACGAGCCATCAGAAGCAAGAACGCGAGAGAAAGTCCGCCGAAAACAGGGGGAAGAGACGACAATAGACGATGTGGGTTTCAAAAGAGAAAAAGCAAGAAATCAGCATACGCTCATGTAAACACGTTACCGCGGAAAGAATAAAGCAATAAATACAGATACACATACGCCAGTAAGCCCGTAGATACACACATACTTATGTATCTATATACATATATATAAACACATAAAAATGTATGCGTACGTTCACACGCTTGTATGCATGCATACGCAGCAGCGGTGACGGCAGAGACGACGGACGGACACACACGTACGTGGGCGTACGAACTCTGACAAAAGACTCGCCGCAACTCGCATGCACGTTTTCTCCCTCTCAAAAAGCTTGGACACAAAGCATTTACATTATATATATATATGCCGGTACGCGTGTGAAGCACGTGTTGTGGAAGCGAGGTAAACGATATCCACATACACGCCAGCAAAAGAAATTACCTCGTGTCTGCCTCCCTTGGGCTTCGGAAGCGAATGCACCAGCCCACGCGTGCACTTTTTCTTTCTATTATCGAATACCACGTACGCCTTCCCGTCGAACGAAACAGGCACCCGGTCCACCGCGTGCTGCCCGCATTTGGGGCAGAACAAGTGGGACACATCCCGCGTGACGTGCTGACACGCTCTGCATCAAGCCAGCATCAGGTGACGCAGCCAACGCAGCAGCCACAAAGCAGATGTATACAGCATTAGGGTGTTAGCAACGCTGGCGTACGCATCAGCAGCAGAAGCTACGGAGCTATATGCCGCACCAGCCGCAGCAAAGCAGACGCGTGCAGCAGCATCAAACAAGTGCGCGACAGTCGGAGAACAGACACCTCTCACTATCGCGCCAGCAGGAACGGCGCTCGCAATAGCAGCGCCATTGACGGCGGCAGCACACGGATTCATCAAAACCGATGCAGCAGCCGCGAAGCAGATGGAGAGTACAGCGGCACGAGCAGGACAGGCGCTTTTACGCAGTAGCAGCGATGCCAACAAGTCCACGTCAGCCCCAAAGCGGCATTTCCACAGCCCCAACAAAACTGCGGCAGCACCAAAAGCAACATCAGCAGCACGTGCGCCGCAGCCGGAGTAGCAGTCACGGACGCGGTGAAATGTTTAAAAAACACAGAGCCAGAGTGATACATATTCATTCTAAGACGAGCACCAACGTAGGTTGTAACAGCTCCCCTCCCGCAGATACGGTCGGTCGGGAGGCCTTACAGACAGGACAAGCGGTGACAGGCACTGCAGCACTCCACTGACTCTGAGGCGTGCACGAGCGACGTCGACTCTAGTCCTCTCTTCCGCTGTTGCTGCTGTGCTGCTGCTGCTAATCTTTGTCTCTCTCGCTGCTGTTGCTGCGCCTGTTCTCCTGTTTCTGGTTATCTGTTTCTTCACGTGCCGACACTCTTCTCTTTCTGCTGCTGCTGCTCCCCTCCCTTCCTCCTCCTGCCGCAGCTGCTCTTCTGTTCCTGCTGTCCCGGCTCTTTCGTCTCTCCTTCTGCTGCTGCTCTTCCGACTGCGCTGCCGGTGTCCCTTCACCTGCACAGCAGCGCCCACGTTTTAAGCGAGCGGATGGCGTAGCCGTCAATCGCAAGAACATTGAGCCCCATGTGCAACAAGACATTTTGGACAGAGTAGTCGGTAGTTTTGCATGCCACCAGGAAGTCTGCTTCTCCACGTTCTTCCTCTTTCTTGGCGTTGTGCTCCACTTGGCTGCATGGCGCCCCAGCGACTGCATCTTCAGACGCGGCTGCTGTTGTTGAAGAAGCCTCCTCAACTCCCTCCCCTCCTGACGCTGCAGGGTCTGCCTCTCTCTTCGCGGTGTTCTTGCTCTTGCTGGAAACAATACTTGAGGCAGCGCCATGCTGTGGCTGAGCAGAAGGGAAGCCAGTTTCTTCGAAGACGCATGCTGTCGCGTTTCGCTTCAGCTGCTCGATGTTATCCAGCGAGATCCACTCTCCTTCCCCGTCGTCCTCTTCGTCGCTGTTGAGCTCTACCAGGTCCCACGTCTCCGTCACGCCTCCTCCACACATTCCTCTTGCTGTCTCTCCTCGCGTTCTTTCCATCGCTCCGTACGATGCTGCCTCCGGCTCGACGTCTGGATCTGCGTCCGCCGCTGCGTCTCTCTGTGCTTCTGCCGCTTCTGTTGCCTCTTCGTCTCGTTCTTTCGACCCCCTTTCGTCGTCCCTCTCTGGGATTCCCTCCCCTCTTCCGCCTACACGTTTTTTCCCTTCTTGACTCTCTGCCTCTGCAACGTCCCTCTCCTCAACGGTGGATGTCTCCTCTGATGCTCCTGCCTTCTCTGCTCCTGCTGCTCCTGCTGCTTTCCTTCCCGTGGAAGCGATGGACTCTCCTGCTGGTGTTCCCTCTCCTCCACCAGCGATTCCGGCTCTCCCTCGTGTTGCTATCGATCCCACTGCTGCTGTTCTGTCTGCTGCCGCACTTTCGCTGCTTCCTGTTGGTGTGCTGTGCACCGGCACTCGCGATTCTGCTGCTGCGGCGGCAACGCTGCTGCCGGAGCCGCGTGGCCGAACACACATCACTTCGACAGGTCGGTCTCGCAGATGCTGTACCTGCCCCGTCTGCCGCTGCAGCATATATGTAAGGGCAATAACATCAAGGTCTGTACTGCTGAGGGCAGGCAAGTCCCCTGTTTTGGCAGCAAAGGTCCTTGCCCAGCGCCTGTCTGCTTCCGTTGGTGCCATCACCAGTGGCAAATTGCTGTCGGCTGCCGCTGCTGCCCACTGTTGCTGCTGCAGCGCACGCGTGCGGCTGCGTGCGTCGCGAATCTCCATCAACACACTCGCTGGAGCTACGAACCGAATACGCCGTGATGGGTCGCTCACGACATCCCCGTGCTGCTGCTGCCGCCGCCTGAACAACAGCCGCTTCTCCGCCTGCAGCAAGGCGCTGCTGCCTCCGAGCTGCTGCAGGCGCAGAAAGGCTCCCGTGTCCAGCACCACCGTTGCTGCTCTCTCTTCTGAAGGCGTCGCGGCAGCACCAGCACGCTCAGGCGCTGCTACAGCAGCAGCGAGGATTGCTGTGTGACCAGCCCCTGCGGGAAAGGCGGCAGCAGCAGCAGGCGCCGCGAGGACTCCGGCCTCCGCAGCAGCACGCAAATCCACTGCAGTGGGAGCAGTGTGAGATCCTCCAGCACCGGCATGGCACGGCATTGCACCAAGGGGAGCGGCTGCAGGAATTGACAGCTGTGCGTGCGAATACAGGCGCGCAGCAGGAGCACGTGACGCGAGAGCAGCAGCCGTCGCTGCAGCAGAAGACGCGGGAGGGAATGCAGCACAAGCTGTGGGGTACTGATCCCCTGCTTCGCGCAAGGCAGGAGTAACAGGCGGTGTCGCAGTGCAGATAAGAGGTTCTGCAGCAGGGACTTCAGATGCTGCAGAAACAGCAGGCATCGCCGGGAGAGCCGGAGCCGCAGCCGCGGCAGCAGCAGCACAAGGAGGAGAACCGGCGGTTGCGTGCACGCGAAGAGAACATGCAGCGGAAGGTGCGCTGCGAGTGGCAGGAGGAGCGCTAGCACCGGAGATCGAAGCAACTGCTTTAAGCTGCTCTCTTTGTAGAGAGGCGGGTGAGGCACCTGCTTCTACAGAGGTGGGAGAGAGACCCGCAAATGGAGACGAAACGTTGGAAGCCATCTCCCTGGGAGACGGCACGCTGGACGACGAAGAAGAAGGACGCCTATTGTGAGAAGAACACGTCGAGACCGACGAAGACGACGATCCCGTGTGCGCACCCGCAAACACCACCGTGGAAGGAGCAGCAGAACTGTTCCTGGAGGCCAGGGCCGCGGCTGCTGCTGCTGCAGCACTCTGCAGCGCTAAAGTCGTTGGTAGACTTTTCACGCGCGCAGGCAGCACCAGCAGCGACTCCGGAGAAGAAGGAGGAGCAGGTGGAACCACAACCCCACACGGCGACAGAAGTCTTCCTGTTGCCGTGTGCTCCTCTGTAGCGCTGCCTGTGCGACTTTCACTCTCTCCCCCCGAGCTCAGGCTACCCACAAGTGCAACGTTTGTCTCCGCAGCACTGCCGCTTACGCCGCTGGGGTCGCTGCTGACGCTGCTGTTGACGTTGCTGTAGCCGTTGTTGCCGTTGAACTCACTAACGCACTCACCCGTGTGTACTGCACCGGCTCCAGGCAGAGGATCGCTGCTGTCCTGGTGCAGCGACGAAGGCTGTTGGTGCTGCGGCTGCTCGTCGACGAAAGGCAAACTTGAAGACGTCGGAGAAGATGATGATGAGAAAAAGGTCTCCATCTGGAACGAGCTCGCGTCGTTACTCACGGGTTCACTAACCGCTGCAGTAGCTGTGTCAGGCGGTCAACCACCCGCAATACTCCCGTCGATGTCGCCGCCCGGCTCCTGCAACTGCTGCTGACGCTGCTGCTCCCAAGCTGAAAAAGCACTCCAAACGGAATTTTCGCCGGGAATCTGCCGCTGCTCCCGGAGCTGCTGCTGCTGTTGTTGGAGCTGCTACCAAAGTTGATGTCGCTGCTGCAATGGCGTCTCCCGCCGTTGTCTGAGGCGAAGACTGTCCCCTCAACCGCCTGTGGCAGTGCTTGCTGTTTTCTCCTTTGCGGTGCTGTCCCAGTGCGTCTGGAGAAGAACCGTCCTTCACACTAATGTGACAGTCTACACAGGTAGACTCGGACGCAGTTGTACTCACACCGCCGCCTTACACACCCGTAGATGCTGCAAATGCACACAGTCCGTCCAACTTTACAGCAGATACCACTACGGGTACACACCCGAGAAATATTCACATACACAGACCTGTGTGGATGTGGCCTATTTACGGGAATCGGTACCAACGGCAGCAACAAAGACGTAGACGGTCAATTATTCACAGACAACGACATATATCTGGACACGTAGGGACGTACACAAGGCAACGCGCCCCCAAAGCGCCCAGTGCGGCTGTGTATGAAGACGATCCACTAACATAGGGTCTCCACAGATTCTACATACACACATGCAGAGGTGCTGGTGACACGTGCTACCCCCGCGTGTAACACTGAAGCGTGTCAAACGCCAGGGTGCATACTTGCGTTAACACGTACATACACACATAGATACAAATGCTCGGAAATACACACCACAAACCGTCTTGAGAAGAGCAGAAGGTGGGAGGACTATTCGGGTGCGTTAAATTCTACTGCTGTTGATTCGCAGGACCAGGCAGGCGGTTCCTGATGAGCGGTCAAAAAAAGAGCACATCAAGCGGCCACGCATATGAGGATGACATTCTTCTGTGTAACACAGCAGTACGGTCTACAACGTGAGCTACTGAAGTGAAGAGTTTGCCAGAAGAAGCAGTTCTGCAGCTTCCACGAATCAAATTGTACCAAGACGTTATCGGCAACAAGAAACGCCTCGGAGGAGGCGACGCAAGCATTACCAAGCCACTAGGGTTGCAAAAACGCTTACTTTCGAGTGATGCATGGCACTCAGAGTTGCGCGATATTGCTGTGAAAGTCTGGAACCCGCGTAGGCCAGAGACGCATCTCCCCGCTCTTCCCCTTCAATT
This sequence comes from Sarcocystis neurona, assembly GCA_000727475.1. Classification (NCBI taxonomy): domain Eukaryota; phylum Apicomplexa; class Conoidasida; order Eucoccidiorida; family Sarcocystidae; genus Sarcocystis; species Sarcocystis neurona. The sequence goes on from KL647308.1 coordinate 343,629, forward strand.
CTATTTCCTCTGTTATTGTTCGAAACCACTTCCTCAGCCGTTGTGTCTCCCATTCACCACGAAGTGCTTCCACTGATACATCCGAGGCATCCTGCTTAGGTCCCTCCTGCCGTGGCTGACTTCAAAAGACGTTCTTTACTGTTAAAGCGACGCATCATTTCCTTACGAAGATTTCATCTGCAAAGCAACTTGATCATTTCCCCCCGACGATCCTTCTAGCGGGTGAAAAGGTTCTCCGCATTTCTCTTCTAGTGGCTCCCTGCGATACCGCCTCGCTCCACGGCTGAACGAACTTCTCCGTGCGTATGGACGTGTCCGTCAACGAACTGCTCCGCGACCTTGGGCGTGACCGTCACTGTGGGAGGGAGAAAATCGCGAAAATGTGTCTCCGCAGAGAGACACGGAGGCTTTTCTGTACCAAAAAGACGGCCAGAACACTAACGGGGTGTCTCAGTGTACTTGGTAGGTCGTCATAGGAAGGTGGTGTGCCTCGAAACGCTCAAACTACGTACGAGGAAAAACACCCAGAGACTACGAGGCATGCAGCCCAACGAAACAGAACAAGTCGGCACTTGAAGCTCCACAAAAGCACTGAGCCTAAAAGCCTTCTCAGGCTTATAAGAAGAAGGAAATTTGGAAAACCGTAATGCAGACGTAGAAACCATGCGAGGCACAGCCCCCCCACAATGATCATAGAGGACGAGCAAACAAAGGAATGCATGCCAAGAAATAGCGCATGCAACCGCAGCGAAGATGATAATCTTCGGTGTAGCCCCTTTTGAAGGACACAAGTATATGGGCGTGAGGTGTATGTACATTAATATGTGTATTCGTGCCTAGAACTAATTCCTCCGCGTAAACATCAATGCATACATCCTCCAGGCTTCGTGTACATACCGGAGGAGGTATGGTGCGACCCTCAGTTTTTTGTGCGTTTATAATGATGCCAAAGGCGCAGACGAGAAGGTGGCTGACCGTCCTGTATGGTCTAAATGTACACTATACGATAGATGTATAGACACGTAAATAGGTAGCGAAATATTCTGTGCGTGCGCCGTGCGTATAGGGCTTATCCCCACTCACATCTACACAGGAAGGGAAGCCGAGGTATACGCATATCCTTGTGCGCCTGTGGCTGTTGGACGCTAACTGTAAACAGGAGACACTTCGACTAGCAAGAAACACAAGCGCGAACCTCCGTGCTGGTGTACGCGTGGTTCGCATTAGTCGAGGCGCTCAAAGTGAGTGTGCGTGCCCCACTGCAGATGGTTTGTAGCGGTATTGTGACTGGTGATGATGTTGGTGCCGCGCCTTTGGGTAAGGCTCTTTTTGCCACTGCGCCTCAGTGTTGCTGTACTCTACTGTAGTTGTGGCTACTCTTTGCCGGCGTTCACGTTATGAGATCCACGACCTTCGCGTTACGAGATCCACGACCTTCGCGTTATTAGATCCACGACTAATCTGCGTCGAAAGGGCCAGGAAGGCTTTACTTTTTTGCGCTTCTTTGACCTACGTGGGTAAGCAGCCTGTATCCGTGTACAGGTGGGACGCGATATTCTCATAGACGACTTACGCATTATTCGAAATTTTTTGTAAGATGCGTGCCCACGCGTAGCAGCGGCTCTCATCCAAGTGTGTATCCGCACAAGTGAAACGGCCCTCGTTTGCTAAACACGCTGCGGTCTCGAAGCTTTCCCAAGTGCGAACATTCAGCTCTACGATCGAAAACCTTTTGACAGAGCGCTTGTCGTGCGTACATAGGCCTAGTGCGCCTTGCTTCTGATTCAGCTGACCGCTCACACACCTGAACCTTACACGTGCTTTGTATAGACGGGCTTCTTCGTTTGTGAACATGCGAATTTGTGGAGGGGGTAATTTACATGCAGCGCAGTTCGTACGACTTTTACAGGTAGATGCACATACAGGTGGCCACCACTACGCGTTGATTGTCATCTGTAGCTGCATGCGTATACGTGTGTAAACTACGCAGGTGAGCCAGTGTTATTCGCACGAGTGAAGTCACGTGCACTTGATACACACTTGTAAATTGGAAGCTGATCTACGGAGACTACATAAACGGGAGCACATATGCTGTCACAGAGAAGTAATTTTGTCGAAGAACCGGCCGAATCGTACAATATCAAGCCTATCATAAAGAAGATCAACATTCTTTATCAAATTCTGGGACTTGTTAAGTTTGACCCATTAGGGGTCTTTGGAGAAGCCGGTTGTACACTTCATCGCACGTGGACTTGAGCAGTTTACTAAACATTTGACAGTAGTTTGTACAAATGAGCCTCTCTCGAGATATCCCCTTGAAAGTTCATGATCTCTTGTTGGTCTGAAACCCAACGTTTCCCCCTGCTGCTTTGACGACAATGAAAACGACTGAGGAATATTTTTGTCCTAATATTTTCTTGTGGTGCGTTATAGCTCCACATTACAATACTCAGTGGTACACAGAGAAAGAGCGGGACACATACATAGGGACTACATAGAGTACACATACAGAGAAAAGTATAGATAAGTATCTATACTAGTGCTGTGACAGGCTCCGAGTATGTTCACACGCAGAGGCACGCAAAGTTTGTTTGAAAGCCACGTACAAGCAAGTAGCAGTTTTCAGGAAAGTCTGTATTTGAATCTTGTCTGATGGCGGCGAGAAGATCAGTCGTTTTCCAATTACCAGGTACAGGTCCAGACAGGCAAACAAACTACATCGCCCTCCCTTTGGCTACTGTTCCTATAATCTTGTCTACTGACAAACTGTGGTGCGGGATCAAATCACGCGTGTATGGTAGAGCTGCAGAAACGCATTAGGTGTGCAGTGGATTAATTCAAATGGACAGCTTCGCAGTGGTACCGGAAAGATGACCGTGCTTTTGAAGGTCTCTCACTGCGTCGTTGTACGTCCACTGTAAAACTGCTTATTGTGGCTTTCACAGGCTCCCTGGTGCTACTGTTCTGACCGAAAATGTAGTCCTTTGAAGCGGGTGCTACATGAAATTCGAGAACTTTGTCGTTCTCCTCCAATGTGAAGCAGCTGATCTGTGAACTTCGGCAAGCAGAAAGTTCAGAGTAAAGTCAGTGCGACCTGGCAAACCGACAACATCTGTGCTATAGAGAAGAGGAAATACCACAGCTACACGCGACATGTATACTTGCTACTTCCTACGCCGCGATCTTCCAGGTGTCTCGGTAGCAGTTGGGATAGAATCACGTCTTCTCAGCTGCTTGTACTTTCGTCGCTTGACCTTAGGCTATAAAGACACCCTTGCTTGCCACAGAGACTCAGTTATAGTCGCTTGTACAAACTATTCCAATTTGTTCGACGCGGTAGCCTCCAGAGACGGAAAGGGTGAACGCATTGCCATGAATCAGTTGAAAATGGCGCCTCTAATGACATGTTTTTTACACACATGTGGTACCGAAAGATTACGGACAGGAAAAAGACTCGAGTTTTCTTCCAGATTATGTCGCGCTCCCAGCCCTCCCCTTCTCTTTAATTCGCTGTTTCCCCATTGTCACCCGCTACGGCTGCTGAGAGTGACGAAGGCAGATTGTTGTTTTCCTTGTTGAAAACAAGTGTTAGATTCGAAGATTTGACCCTGTTAGGTAATACATTCGGGAATGATATTTCCTATAAAGGAAAACTGTTCACTGTAGGGGAGATGAGTCCTCACTGTCACCGGGCTGGTACAGTTTGCAACAAGTGTGACTATCTGTCCTCCTACTGTCCTGAACGCACCTGTTGTTTCAAAAAAGTGCACTACTGGTAATGTCGCGGTCGACAGAGACCCCCCCCATTACTGACTGTGTGCTTCTCTCCCCTTTCGTACTGTGTTACATCCAAACACCACGATGATCCAACCGTTGTTTCAGAAAAGAGCACTACTTGTAGTGTCAGAGTCGACAGATAACCCCCCTTGATACTGAATTTTTGCTTCTCTCCCATTTCGTGATGCCCGCAAACATCACGATAAAACACCAACTGCAAGATTGTTGGTTCAGCAATCTTGTGCTATTTCAAGTCTTTTTCCTGGCTTTGCTAGGTAATCCTGAGCAAGCAGGGGGTACGGCATAATCACAGCTCCGTTTACAGTCTGCTTTTACAGAAGATTCGCTGAAACACCCGTGGTGGACGCGGCTTCTTCATTAACGCTTGACGCGCCTAGAAATGTCTAGACGCACAGGAAAAAAGGGAAATTTCTCCGGGCCATAGTACAGGGTGGGGGTAGGCGAATTACGAACTACAACACCAAATTGTATCATCGTGTGTCATGTTGTGCCATGTTGCTCATAGTGCTAACGGGTCGAAAAGTGGTACTCAGCTACGATAAAGGGGCACGTGGTCATGCCTGGTGTTGCAATGCAGGCAAACAAAGAGGGGAGAGTAGTACACAGCACCACCCATTGCGAGTATGGCAACAGAAGCAGTAAGTAATATCACTAACCGGAACACGATTTATTTGTTGGGGGGCAGGACCACATTTGCTAGTGCCAGTAGACCCGCACAGATGGATATCTTTCTGTCTCCCCTATCTATGCAGTGTCCGGAATACCGGAGAATCCGCTCTCTTGATTCCGCGTAACGAGGAAATGGAGCACCGTTGCACGAGTAACTTCTGTAGCTATCTTGTGCGTGGTCGGAAAGCTGAAAAACGCGTCCACCACTTGATAGGTGCGGTATGCTCCAAAATAAGACACGTCACACTTTTCAACGCTGCTTGTAGGTCTCCACCTGAGCTCTGTATTTGACCTAATGGTGGGCGCTTGACGGGTACAGCAGCTGCGTGCGAACGACCTACCAACATCTGGTGTTGGTTTTGAATTTGCATTTCCACTTATTTTCATGTAGTGTACCGTCCTGCAGGTAGACACGGTAGGTGGCAACCCAGTGTGCTACCGCCTTCAACTATTACATGTTCTGACTGGCAATGCCTTTAACAATTTTAGCGCTACGTTCTGTTCAGCCAGGTGATACCTCTCGTTTTCACTGTTTGTCCCCCGTGTGTCGTACCCTTTCCAATTCTCATACAGTGCTGGAATCTTGTCTATGCAGCATTCATTCAGAGGCCATTTGTGAACGTGTAGCACCCGTTTTAGGTTAGCGTTCCTAGGCACAGCACTGGTGTCAGTTGGGGATGTTACGATGCAGAAGCTGCTTTAACTCTACATTTTAGCAGATAAAACCTGTCCCATTTCATTCCGTGGCTTGCCCTGAAGCACAACATGTAAGTCCGCTCTTCTACTGTTTCATTGGTTGCTTGGTAATGGTGAACGCTTTGGTTTGTTCTTTTTTAGCGCCGCACGACAAGCGGGTGTAGTGCGGAGTTCTGTCTTGCTGCTGGTTCAAAATGGCATTCACCACCCTTTTGCTAAACCACTTCGACCCTGACCCACAGTGCCTATCAGTGCAGCATTGGTACTAGTCAGGTATACCTCGCAAAAGTATGCGCACGAAGTTGTTGTACGTATGCAAATTTACACACACAGATATATGTGTACGTATGTGGTGGCTGTCACGACTCAAACGCAGTATGTTTATACATCACCAGGGGGGGATGCAATATGATTCGTACCATTAGCACAAATGCGTACGTAAAAAGCACAGCGACACGTCTGTTACACACAGGCCCTGTGTAGAGCAGGCGGGTGCACACCGGGCACGCCATGTAATAACACAAACATCCCTGGCTACCAAACCTTTCTATCAGAAAGAATTTTTCTGTCTTCTTCGCCGCCGTAGAAGGTTCTATATCTTTAATTAATTTGACCAATCCCCTTCCGTAAAAAGTGCTTCCTCCATGCGGAGGTCTTCTCTCCCGCCTTATTGTGTCTCTGGTGTGCCTGTCTCGCTTCGCTCTTCCGCACGCATTTCACATATTTTCCACTATCGTCCCTGCCCCAGTCTACCCAGTTCTCTTCACTCATTCTCCTATTCTGCACTGTGTCCTGTTCTACCTGTTTCTCGTCCAATTAACACCTATTCCTTCCTCTACTCTCTCGACCTCAACTCTTCACGGTAGATAGGGGGGTGCTGTATGTGTGCGTGAACAGCATCTCCCCCTTTTCGGCCGATGTAACGATACGCGGGGAGTACACAAGTTTGCGACTTAACACGTTTCCCCCTTCGACGCGCTGCAGAGAATGAACTAAAGAGGACTGCCTCTTGTTCGATGAAAAAGTCTCTTCTTTATTCGTTTTCAGCCGGTTCATTGCTGCGCCGAAGACTTACTTGTCTTCATCGTCCAAAGGATGGTATATTTTTAGGAATCTGTGTTTCACTCGGGAGAAGACCCGCTGTTTCCGTGTTTTCTCTCCTCTGCGCCCTTCTCAGAGAATGAATGATTTGTTCCACCGTTTTCACCGCCCCAGCTGCGTGTTGGTTTGTCTGCTGTTCACCGTGTGCGTCAGAAAAAGCGTATGTAACGGCCCCCTTTAAGACATCCGAATGTGTGTTCTGCAGCAACGGTGAGCCTTCTGCTGCCAATCCGCGTCCCCCGCTTCCAGCGGCAAGGATCGTTTGTTCCAAGCAAACTTCCACTTACAAAAAAAGTACCCAACATGTCAGAATTTCCTCTCTTGCACTTCCTGTTGTTTTAGAAGGCGCACTGATGAACTGCCGTCTTCCATGATATCCCTTCCAATATCTGTTTCCTTGTTCGTCTGCGTAGAAAGGAGGTATCCTGTCAGCAGTATGTCCGTATTAAAGACTGTAGGTGGTGTTATCTCTCTGGCTCTCCCGTGTGTGTACGCATCTCTATATCAAGTCCAGACTAATTCCTGACACTACACTTGTCGTGCTGGATCCTCTTAGCACCTGTCTGTCTCTTTCTCTGCGTGTGCGTACTGTGTCTCCGCTTACTCTGGAGAATTGTTGCCGGAAGTGGACACAGTGAACATGTGGTCATGGGTAGATGCACGGTTATGTACGCACGCGCGTACATGTGGGTGTCGGTGTACACTAGAGACTGCACAAGGTAATCGTAGGTGTACACTCGTGTATATAAACAGGTGAATTCATACATATATATACATATATATGTGTATATTCGCGTACGTACGAATGTATATATACGTGTATGTATGTTTCATTATGACGTGTGTACCTTCCTGTCTTCTGTTCACGTATGCCCGTTTCTCGGTGTGTATGAATGTGTGTGTGTGTGTGTGCTTCCTTACTGCAGCGGCTCATCCTTCTCTTCCCCTCTGTTCGCTCCTTTTCCAAAAGATGACGTTAGTAGGTGTTCGAGACTCTACAACTCATTTTCGCCAGGCCTGGTTCCCTTCTCCGGTTGTCCTCCTGCTAGTCCTTTTCCCCTTGACGTAGGCTGTGCAAAACTCTCTCCACTGCGCACGCTTGTTTACCTCTCCGTGTGTGTGTGTGTATATGTATGTATGTATGCATGTATGTATGTATGTATATATGTATGTATGTATGTATGTACGTATGTATGTATGTGTGTATGTATGTATGTATGTTTGTATGTTTGTATGCATGTATGTATGTGTGTATGTATGTATGTATGTTTGTATACATATATGTTTGTGTATGTGTATGTGTGTGTGTGTGTATGTGTATGTGTGCAGCTGTCCGCAGTGGAAGTGTGTTGATTCACGCGTAGCGCGGCCTTTCATGCCCAGGAAGACGAAGGCAGCCGATAGTTGCGTATGTTGAAGAGAATGCGCCGTGATGCACCAAGCGAAAGCGGTTGCTTGAGAAAATGCCGTTTGAAATAGGAGCCTCAGTTGCTGACATGTTTCGCGATGAAAGCTTTATCAAACCTCAGTATCCCGCGTGGCTAGGACACCGTTAAGGGCCCTGCGTACGAAACAAGTGAAAGAAGGAACGGCTTGAGCAGGTGAGGACGGCTCGTCAAGAAGGAATGAACACGACACAGTTCCCTGAGGGTCCCGCGGAGAACGTTGACCGAAATTTGGACGCAGCACCGGCTCCTCCTCGTTCTCACGAAGATTATCTCTCATAGAAGTGATAACTCAGCAGCAGTTTTCTGACGCTACCGGAGAGGATTTTTTCGTACATGGAAAAGGGCGTGGTCAAGCGGGCGCACGTCGAAAACGTATCAGACACATCCCACAAACAAGCGGAGACGTCGGTGTGGGAACGCACTGCGAAAGTCAAAACAAGTCATCCACGAATCCAGCTGCTGCGGCAACAGTCATGCAAATGGAAGAAAAGGATAAGACGAAATGAATGCGCATATGCTCCTGGCGAGTCAGAGTCCTCCTCAAGGCTTCCGTGCTTCCTCGTTGTCTGGTATATCTCTTCACGAGAATTGACGAACCTTCCACTGTCTCAAGCGGCCCTCAGTCCCTGCGTTCAACGAACAGTCATCCCACTATAATTCCTTCCAGCCCTTCCCTGCGTCTTGCCAGGCCTCCCTCAGCGAAAGCTTCCTCGGAAGACGCTTTATTCATTCACTCGCTTCCTCGTTGCTCCGTCCCGTACCTCCGTTTGAGTCCTCTACAGCACCGTTTCCGCCTTATGGCGCCCTGCTGCTGCTCGCTTTCTGCAGTTCCCGCCGTGATCCTTACCACTTCTTCCTCCACATTTCTTCACGCCTCCCTCAGGTGCCGCCGCATCTCCGGCGAGAAGCCCTTCCCGCTTCGACGGCGTGTCAACACGTTTGTGGCGCCTGCCTGCCTCCACGTCCCAAGTGACTGCGTAGGCATCTCGTGTCGAAGGCGTTCTAGGCAGTGGAGAAAAAAGTCGACTTGTAGTTTGCAGACAAACGCACGTACGCCGCTCGTATAATTTTGATGCACAAGCGAGTCCACGTATACAGGAGTGGGTGCGTCCCTACCGAAATCTGTTTTCCACTGCAAGTGTTCGCCCCGGCAGCGCTTTAAATGTTCAGAGGTCTAGGGAATATGCTTGTGCGCTTTTACAGAGCGGAATTCCTGGTCATGTGTCACTCGTGCCCTCTGTAGACTTAAAACCGCGAACTGGTAGCCACATAGACTACGCGTAACTATTGTGGAAGTTCCCCACAGATGTGCACTCAGGGCTTTGTTGTTGTTCCATGTGCGTGTACGTTTGAGTACATAGATAGCCAGGCGTAAAGACATACTTTTACTTGTAGGCGAAGAAACTACACGAACGTATCTACTTGCAAACCTCTTTAGTATATCTCGTATATCTAGGCATGCAAATGCGAATGTGTATGCCCACAGCTACGTATTAATCGGTAAAACGTGCCGTTTTCTTGTGTACGTGAAATCCCCTGCTTCCGTCCTTGCTTCAGTAGGATGTGTGACAGCTGAAACACACAGTCTCAGATATGGCTTGTGACTCTTTGGTGGGGAGCGTAGGGCGTTCGAGCCCTCGGCGAGCCCCAGCAGCGACGAACGTGCTCTCTTCTTCCGTCGCCCGCGACAGCACTTCTGAAGGCAGGGAAAAATTCTTCCCCTCAAAGACATTCTCGACAGCAAGGAAAAGAAGTTTTTCTGCAGGAGGAGGATTTTCAACGTGTCACACGTCTTCTGCGAAGAAGCAATGCTTTCTTGATGGCACAAAGGCGACATACTGCGCTTGTGACCCTTTTGCAGAGAAGCGCCTTCACCTCTTCGCTATCTTGTTTGGTAACACAAGTGTCGTTGCACAGCGGGTTCCCTTTCTATTCCTACGTAAAGGTGGTCGGATGCCCTTTTTTCGTCACGGTCTGCAGCGCGTCTCTGGCGTCCTGCTGCTGAGTTTCGTGTTCCTCCTCGCTCTATCCGGCGCGCCGAGTCACTGTCTCGTCTCTCGCGCTGGTAGTTCTCAACAGCCTCTGTGTGCTTCCCTCTCTGCAGAAAGAGGTTTTACTGCGGGGAACGATCCGCCACGGGCTAGGTTGCAGAATGCAGCAGCGCGACTCTTATTCCTGGCTCCGCCGTCTACTATGCCTGAAAGGACAGCAACAGAGAAAAGAGCAACATCTTCACGTGAGAGATTGCCGGCCTTCCTGGGCGCCTCCCCCGTCTCTTCCCACGCGTTCTTCAACAGCTCTAAACAAAACAGCACGCCCACGTCTGCTGTCGCGTCTCCTCCTCGTACTGCTGGTGCTGCGAATCCTGCTGTGTCTCCTGCTGCTTTCGCTACTGCTCCTCTCAGTACCTCGACGGCAGCAGCGCCTTCAAGGAAGTCGAGCTCCGTCTCATCTCCCTCGTCCGCAGCGCCCACCGAGACTGCTGCTGCAGCAACAGTTCCAACTTTCGCCTCCACCGCGGCCTCGGCGCAGCTGCGAAGCAGCGGCAGCAGCGCCTCACTTCCGGAGTTCGACGTAGTGATAGTCGGGCTAGGAGTGGGAGGCCACGCAGCTGCCTTGCACGCAGCAGCCCTCGGCCTGCGCACAGCAGTAGTCACTGGCGGAGACCCGGGCGGCACCTGCGTGAACCGCGGTTGCGTACCGAGCAAGGCTCTCCTTGCAATTGCAAAGAAGGTGAAAAGTTTGCGTAATAAAAAATTGCTTACGCAAATGGGAATTCACCTGCAGGGGCCTGGTGTGGAAGTAGACCCCGCTCAGGTTGCGCAGCACGCTAAGGGAGTCGTAGAGAAGGTAGGCTAGACGAAACGGCTACATAGACACTTACATACATATATAATATATGCGTAAACGAACTTCCGTACGTCTGAGTACATAATCAGTGTAAGTAATGTGGACATATTTAGCAGTTCTTGATGTTTTGTCCTCCTCTCTTATGAGGGTAATCATCAACGCATAGGGGACTCTGCTAGAAATAGCCGTGTTTGCGTCTTGCTGAGGACAGACACCTACACCTGTAAACCTGCCACACCACATTAGACATATATATATATATATACATATATATAGCTTTTTTGTGTACTCGAATGTGCCAGTCTACGTGGAAAGGTCGAAGGCAGATACGGTGCAGCTTACACACATATACGAACATTTCGATTAGACATATCGTCTTGCAAACGAAGGCAGTTTCTTGAGGCTCGGTGCTGTCTGGAGGTTTTAAGGTCCACATGGTTGAGTGTAACCCAGCGCAACTACGCCCACACACGTGTACAACGTGTGTGTACGCGCATAGCCTATATCTGCATCTATATAGCTGTACACGTATATAGATACATTTATATATATGTATGTCTCCATGCCTTTGTAAAGATACAAGCAATTGCACGCGCGTTTCCAACACACGTGCAGCATGTGTGTGTGTGTACATATATTTTATATATATATATGTATGTGTAGATGTGTATTCGTATATGATGTAAATATCCTGACGTGTGTATCGAGGTCCACGTCTTCTGTCTCTGCAGGAGGCGTGTGTATACATCCGTGTGCATTTACGTCAAGTGCAATTTTAGGCGCGTCTCGTATGGTGCTTAGCATGGATATGCCCAAACGCACCTTGCACATAATTCGTATTCGCACAGCCCCTCTCACTACAGAAGTATGCTAAACTATATGCTTGGACGTGGGTTTACATATGCATGTATGTGTGTTTAAATATGCGCGAGGCTTGTGTTTCAATTTTCTTTCGTCCGCGGTGAGTCTTGCCGTTTTTCCTTCCCTTCAGGTTCGCGGAGGTCTCGTTCGGTCTCTGGCTGCTCACGGCATCACTTCCTTTGAAGCCCGCGGCGTGCTGAACGGCCGTGCAGACCGCGTGTATCTCCAGTCCGTCTCTCCCACTTCGTCTTGTGCTTCTTCCTCCTCCGGTTCTTTGTCCCCTGCTGATCCCCTTCCCGAGTACATAACGGCTCGCAACGTGCTGCTGGCGCCTGGCTCTACGCCCTTTGTGCCTCGCGGCGTCGAGTTAGATGAGAAAGACCATCGGGTGATGACAAGCGACGCATGCGTGACATTGCCGTGGCTGCCGTCCAGCGTTTGCATAGTGGGAGCGGGATATATCGGACTCGAATTTATGGATGTCTTCTCTTCCCTCGGATCCGAAGTAACTCTCGTCGATTCTGGCCCTCGCGTGCTGCCTGGCGTAGATGCGGAAATCGCGAAGGCAGCAGAGCGCCTGCTGCTGCAGCAGTTCAAGGAGCGACCGGTGACCCTGTACCGGGACGCCCTCGCCAGCAGCGTGAAAACCCTGCCCCCGCAGCAGCAGCGGCGGAGCAGTGGCGGCAGCTGCAACCAGCCACCACTAGTAGAGGTGCAGCTTGTGGATGTGAAGACGAAAGAGAAAACGAAGACCCTGTACACGGATGCATGCCTCATTGCCACTGGGAGAATTCCAAACACGCAGGTAAACAAGTGTGCACGTCGTTGGGCAGGTGTAACAAGAGACAGCGCCAGGGAAGAAAAGATAGTGGGGAGGGAACAGACTTGGGAAAAAATTCACGAAGGACGCCGAAAGCTGCAAGAGACAGACGCGCAGCAAGGGGAGAGCACGGCGACAACCCCACACGAGAGAGACGTGGGAGAGTCAAAACCCCAACAGGTCGTGCTGTCCAAAGAGAGACTCACGTACAAACACAGAGGATAAGACTACGAATTTTTCAGACGGGCCAGGTGTCGTCTGTACTTCCGTGGACCACGGAAACTGTAGATACCTCACCCAGAGCGTAGATACTCGTCGTCTCAATTCGAACGACAAAAAGCACAGGACGTACAACTGCGTACAAATGCAGTGTAGACGGACGGCTGTACACATGCGCGTGCAGATTACCACCTACAGTGGTGCACAAGCGTCGTGGGACAAACATGATGATGCGGTCTGACAACGGCGGGGGCGGTTCTCCGGCACAGTACCAGGCAGCAGAAGAGAATGAGAGGACGAGAGGGACAGCTGAAGTTAGGTAAAGGAATAGGAGTTCCGGTGTACCTGTGCCTGCGCAAGTGGCCTGCTGATGACTATTACACGTTATTAGTGGGTAGCTGCAAACTCGTCGTTCGAAACACAGGTGGAACTGTAGCAGAAGAAATGTATCTTCAGATAACGTTGAACATCCAGGGATGAAGAAGTTCATAAGTGTGTGTGAGCAGAAGTGTAATCGTTTGCAGCGTCGCTGCGCAATCGTGGGGATTTGAACTGAAGACCGTCAACTGCTGTTAGCCTGCGCATACACTGGACAAGCGCCTAGCGGATACAGCGAGAACATTCCACCCTCGCATGCAGGGTGTAAGGCGTGGCTAAGGGCTGAACGTGCGCAAACTGGGCGGAAGATCAGCTGCTTACTCAGGCTGGCATACCGTCACACCACAAGCAGGAATACGTGCACGTGTGCATGTACTTACCCACACGTGTCTGTCTCAGTCTGCGTGTAGGAGCGTCGACAAGCGTGTGTATATACATAAATATCCAACAGGTGCACACGTTTGTGTATAAGGGGTTTCGTTTGTGTGCATACAAATGCGTCACTACACAAGCAGATGTACGTAAGAGGCTCACCTGTATACACTTGCACATGTCGTGCCTGCGATCTCGGCTGCTGCGCAGAATATGGGTCTGGAATCCTTGGGTGTCACGTTGAAGCGGGGTGGCTTTGTTCCCGTTGACGCGTGCATGCGCGTGACTCGCTATCCTGTAGAAGCAGCAGCCGCGGAGGTCACGGCAACAGGACAGCAGCAAGTGAAAGATAAGGAAGCGGCAGAAGTGATCGACGGACTGTACTGCATAGGCGACGCCAACGGCCAAATGATGCTCGCTCACGCCGCTTCAGCACAAGGAATCGCCGCTGTCGAAACTATCGCGGGACGTCCGCGCGTTGTAAATGTGAAGCATATTCCCGCTGCTTGCTTCACCTCTCCGGAAATCGCGTTTGTAGGTAAGTGACGCCAGACGCACCTTCACCCGTGAGTAGCTGTAACTGACGAGCCAGCCAGAGTATACATATACACAAGAGGTGTACTTCTCGCTGGGCCTGTTTGCTACGCATAGGTGATGGTAGATTTGTTCTGTGGTACACTTCGTAGAGATACAAGGGCAACTGTTTCGCGAGGCGGTGCCCAGGCGCAAACAAGCGCACATCTGGAGCAGTCCCTCCTTGCAGCTCAACTGCAGGCAGAAGCACCTGACTGACGAGCTACGCCGCTTCCGCCTTAATTTGCACAGAGCGAGCAACGTAGTACTATTCTTCCCCTGATCAGCGTAGTGATCAGCTGTCATGCCCTCGCGTAAGATAACAACCAACGCGATGTCTTGCTCGCTTTTTTCCCGCAATGCACTTCAACCTCCCTGTAGCGGAGGCTGTTTCCGAAGACTTCTTTTTCAACCCTTTTGTGTTGATTCATAACTGGACCGTCTCTAATTCTGCACCTTCACTCTGCTTAACTCATGGATCAATTATAGCATTGCGGCGGCATGTCCTGGGCAAATGTCGGTACAAGTTGTTTGTAAGTTGCTGACACCCTTGCGGCTGGTGTGCTCATATTGTGTAGAAGCTGCTTTAGCGTTGCAGGCGTTTCTGCAGCTGCTTTAGCGTTTCAGGCGTTTCTGAAGTCTTTGTGAGTGTACACATATGTACATATGTGTTTGCGCACAGCTCTAAACTAACAGCTACCGCTACAGACCTCCGCGCTGTCGGTAGGAGGTTCTCTCGATATACACGCGTATACGTGTAGATTTGACGTGCGCGTGCCTCAGCGGCTCCATGCGTCGTAGTGCTCTAGCACATCGTTGTGTGCGTGATGCGTTGCTTTCGTCCGCGCGAATTTTTGCGACATGCCTGTAGGGGACACAGAGGAAACCGCAATCAAAGAGGGAGAGACGAAGGGCTTTGAGGTGGGAAAGAGCGTGAGTCATTTCAAAGCAAATACGAAGGCAGTAGCAGAGGGAGAAGCGGAGGGGTTGCTCAAGGTTTTGTACAGAAAAGACACTGGCAAGCTGCTGGGCTGCCATATGATAGGCATGCATGCAAGCGATTTAATACAGGAATGCGCCACGGCTATCGCAAATGACTTGACTGTTCAGCAACTAGCCTTCACGACGCACACACATCCCACGCTGAGCGAAGTTGTTGATGCCGCGTGGAAGAAGGCCGTAGGCATGAATGCACATTAGCCGTCTCAAACATCTTACGTTTGCCCGCTTCGCCTTCTGCACGTGATAAGTGAAGGGGCTTCGGCAAACGACGCCTGCAGACACATACGCAGTGGCGCCATGTCTCTCGTTATAGTCGCACTTTTGATATGGGTATCGGCCGACTCACATGGCGAAATGCAGCGAACGCGGCTCATGCGTGTGCTGCTATAGTACAACACGTGGAGATGGTGACGAGAGGGTGCACCCATAGTTGACGGCGGGAGGGAGCGCGGGGGTCAGAGTTTATCATTCTCACAGGGAAAATAGTCGGAAGCTGCAAAAGTGGTAACACACCGCACCCCTTTGCGGTGCGTTGATTGCAAGTCTTGTGGTCTGTCCTTGACTCAACCCATAGGAAATCACTGTGTTAGCATCGACGTACACACGCGACTGCAGTGTGCGACGGCAGGGATCGAAGTACGACACTGGGAGAAAGAGAAGCGCAGCTACACCAGCCGATGCGAAGGGGCAACAGCCACAACGTATTGATGCGCTCTGCAGCAAGAGAAGAAAGAGCTGCGGTAAGTACGCAGTCTCACGAGAAGCGACACTTGCTCCGGCCAGTTCATACAGGTAAATGTTCCGCTTTGAAGATTTCGATTTGCAGACGAAAAACAGCACACACGGGACGGTCTATGCATACCGGTTGTCCAGACAGACGGCTCAACTTTGCGATTGAGTGTATCGACAATGAGGCCTGTACTTATATATATATAATGTATATATGTGTATGTGTATACGTCTGTGTTTTCAAGAGTGGATACTAACGGCCGTATGGTACTCTGCTATTTTGGCGTGGTCCGCAAGCACGTTCTGTGTGCGAGACCAGCTGCGCAGCTTCGGGTGCACAGGGGTAAGCCTGTCTGCGTCATGCGTCTAACTCACAGAGGTGGAATTGTCTGCTTCCACTATGGTTTGCAGAATGCAAATTTTCCGAACCTTAACTTTTGTCAGCAATTTTTCGATTGCACCAGAGTCACGCTGCATTCAGGGGAAGCGGGTGCACAATGAGATATGTGTGCGTATATACGTGCCTCTTGACTTGTGAATTTGCAATTCGCTGGTGCGTCGGCTGTAACTTCCAAAGCACTTCTTGCTCGACGGCGTCTTAGGAAGTGTTGAGTCTGCAAACGTAAGCAACTACAAGTACTAGCCATGTGTGGAGTTGTGCACGTCAAAGCATGTATACGTATACGGAGCGCCGCAATTCCGAGAAGTGAGCACATCTGTTCAATCAGTCAAGTCGGTGGCGACGAAAAACGTCCTCTCAATCCGCCAACTGCAGCTCTCCGGCTCGTTTTGTATCTGCCACGCGTCCTCCCGTAAACAGTTCGCAAATGGATGCTTTGTAACGGTGCTACGGCACCCCTTTTTGAGCACATATGTACTTGTGAAACACACTACTGGTACAGTGCCGCTTACAGGCGCTCCTGTCAGTGTCCGAGCCCACTTTCAAGTGCTTGAGCTCCGCTTTTTGCACACGTGTCCATGTACTCTATGTCCAAGTATACTACTACGTTCAGCAGTCAGGTGTGGTACGTGACAGTTGTGTACAGCCGTATGTAGCAGTCTAATGCGGCCAGAACCTTTGCCTTGTCTCACGTTTACGACTCTACGATCTCTCACGTATGTCTAGGGAAAGCTGTTGTAGGAGGGAGAACAGCCTTCAAACGTGGTAGCCACCCTACTACTTCACTTGAACCACCCACTCACAGAAGAAGATCCTCTCCTCATCTCATTGACTTCACACTGCACTCTACTTTGTCTGACGATGGGGAAGACACTCAAAAAAAGAAAAAAACCTGCTAATATAGGACAGCTGTATGTCCAAAGTGCTCTTGCGATTCCAAGAAACCTGTTGTGACTGCCGTTGCCTACACTAACCGAGAAAAGAGCTTCCGGGCTGTTCTACAGGCGTACGAATACTACATGTCAGAAACTACGATCAGAGGTGCAACGTGGTGTCATAAGAACTCTGACTAATTCAGACATTTTTTATAGGGTTTCTCGACAGCGCCGATACCAGGCGAAAGTTCATTTCGGGTGACACTGCGCGGGTAAGCGGAACTAAACATTTGTGACGAGTCGGAGAACTTCTGGGGACTCGATAAGCGTCTACGAGCAAAAATGCATATTTGGAAAATCTGCTTGTATACAGTAGCTCTGATCTGTGCTGGCAGGTCGTATGTGGACAGTTGTGCTACATCGTATACGTTGTGAATCTGGTACCAAACTGTGACATTGTGCTGAGAAGCGCATCGTCTTTTCAGCGTCAGATGCACCCGCACTCCAGCGTTCACCAAAAGCGCTCAGACTGCCAAGCATGAGCCAGATCTTCGACATTGCCCCGATATACTGCGAAAAAAACATGTCTGTCGTTGTTGCTGAAGGAAATCGTGCTGAGCAGCTCGTAAGTACTGTAAAGCACCGCGACTGCTCACACGTGGAAGCCGCGAGGGGTCATTTGTCGACAACGACGGGCAGCTCCAGGCTCCACGCCATCGACGACTTCAGAGGTGTGCTCAACTATGTAGGACCTTGCACTCTTGGGCGTGTGCACACAGTACTATGTGCGCTGAGTGTCCAGAACAACGTGTGCAAACACGGCTTCTAAGTCGAGCATGGAGGCGACCCACCTGTGATTGCGCGTTTTCCTTCACTAGTCGAAACAGCTAATTAAAAGGCAATGGTTCCGCGAAACCTATTCCGGCCGATACTCGATGCCCACACACGCGATTGTGGTTGAAAAGCACTATCGGAAAATTTGACACGCGACGCGACACGTGTGGGCAAGAGACGTGACCTACATCAATATTCACCCTGCCGGAGGACACGAAATATGTGAAGATGTAATTAATAGACTAGCTTCTTCGCGACGCGCACTTCTGTCGCCTGCCCAACATTCCAGGGAAGATTGTAGGGTCACTAAGACAGTACAAATGAAGAGAGTCCCACATCTACCAATGCCAGCCGCATTCGGGCGAACAGGAATTGTAAGGAAGAAAAGTACCTCCAAACGCTGATGTCACCTGTAAAATAAATCACATTCCTGTCCGCTATTCGTGCAAAAGTTGTGCATACAAAATGGTTACGAACCCGTACGCAGAAACAGGTTGGCACGGAATTCCACATGCCTGCATATAACCCAGAGGACCTTTAACGCGCGTCAAGGTGCAGTGCCCACGTGCCCAGGTACTTGTAGGCTTTGACTAGTCAACATCATCTCCGTATACTTATCTCTACGAAGATGTGTCCGCGTGTTAGTGGCTACATAAGTGTGTCCACTCTACTTATTCGGCCAGCCGTGTGCAAGTGAGAGTCTCCCCAGAAATGGAAAGTACCATCTGTTGCCAGCGAGTTACTTTGCTTGGCTTTAGGTTCGGTGCAGCCGAAGGCGGCGTACTCTACGTACATGCCGCGCAGGTGTCACACTAGGGATCCTGCATTTGTGTACACGTGAATGTATGCATATATATATATTGATATCCGTTAAGTAAGTAGGTACAGTCGCCTTCATTCACGCACACATCACCCGCTCTCACAGTGTAGAGGTGGTGCTCATCAAAAAGGTTTACGTGTCCGAGTAAACTCGTGAGCTACAGACAGTGGCGGATGGACAGGTGATCAGTATCGCCTTACGCAGGTGTTTGCTGCAAACGACGTGTACTGCGCCTCCCTTTCCTCGGTACTGCCTCTAGCTCGACGGTAAAACGTTCAATGCAACGTCATGCACGATTGACATTAATATGCTTGTCACAGGCAGTGGAGACCGATGTCTGTAAAGGCTGTGAACAGCGGTGTACGAACGGGCGACTGCGCTACTCAACGTGTACACACACACCAGGTGTACACATACACCGCGTGTACACATCCTGCACCTGTGCATATACTCCACGTGTACACCCATAATACGGATGTTCATATTCACGACACCGCCCCCACTTTACTTTACCGGTTTTTTCGAGCTGCTTATTTCGCGCAGCCTTCCCACACACGGCTTCAGTGGCATTACTTCTGCAGCAGGTCTGTGTCGATAATCCAACTGTAAACTGGCTCTACCTGAACATCTGTGCCGGTGCCCCGCAGCTTCCACACCCCTACTCCTTTACGCCCCCGTTTACGTCTTGCTGTACGTGTAGATGAATACATGTACACACAATGCATGGCAATAGCTGTTGGGCGTCCGCGTTTCACTACTATGCACTCTCGGCTGCTCGTCTCTACTGCTCAGGACGTGTCGCAGATCCACTACCGTCGCTGGAGTAGACACTGTGGCTGATGCCGCCGGCACGGCACCGGGGGGACTGCTGGCGTAGCTCCAGCGTAGGTGGTGCGGCACTCGTGCTGTTACGCTGTTGCTACGGCAACGCGTTACGTTGCCATGGCAGTGGTGGTGTTGCTGGGATCACAATCGTGGGGACACCAGGTCGCGTCACACAGTATACTTTGTTATTGAAGGCGTTGGGAGTACTGCATAATTCCGAGCTGCTGGATTTGGAGTTCCTCTAACTGGAACGCTGGCATGAGGCACACGACCAGCTTTACAAAAAGGCGCTTCCGGCAACAGCGCGAGGGGCCAACGCAGGCGCAACTGGCGCAGCAGCTGGAGCAGCACCTGGACCCGAAGCAGCAGACGCAGGATCACAACAGCACCATCACCAGCACCAGCAGCTGCAGTAGCGGCAGCGGCCCCTGCAACCGCAGCAGGAGCACCAGGGCGAGCGCGAGCTACGGCAGAAGGAGCATCTACAGCAGCACGAGGCTCACTGGGTATCTCCGCATCACCTGATACACATCGAGCAAGGAGACTGTTTGCGTCGTCCAAAATTGTCCTGGTGAGTCGTACATGCATACTCGAATTCTCTTCTTCGGTTCTAAACTCTTTTGTAGTAACCAGAGTGTGCTTACCGCGTGCGCGATATTATCGTTTCCAGATAATATCGTAGGAGTTCTTCCCTCCTACGCGCCGTGCCGCACGAACTGCAGCTCTCCAGCACCTGCCTAGCAAAGGCTGCTGTGCCTTTGCTGTCCGTTCCTTGTCCTGTGTGTGCTCCGTACTGTTACAGTTGAGTACGTATCAAACCATTCGGTACGGTTTACACGTGTACTCACATGTAGACATCCCGCCATTGCCTGCATAGGTGGATATGCGCGTGTGCGTAGTTTTTCTCGTTCTCCTGGGCAACCCCTGTGGCTTCAGTTTTTCAGTGTCTCCTCTGCAACGCATCCACTGGCACATACGCAAGTACGCAGTCCAAATACGGCTTCTCCAGCCTGTGTCTGCATGCAACTGTCTTTTTACGTGTGCATATATTTCATTTTTGAATAAAAAATGAACTATCGTTGGGAACGAGGCTTTCACTCTACTCCTCCCCAATGAATCTCGAAGGTCATCGCCTCCAGCCGTAATAGATCTGTATGCAGGAAGTCGCACAGGAGTCCACTGGGGTACAAGAAGCCGCCCCCAGAGTCTTAGTGAATTAACACGGAAGCCGTAGCGTGCACTACTCATAGTTGTTTACCTGCGTACAGTGCGTGAAAACTGATGCTTATTCTGTGACCAGAAAGCGGCCCCCATGGTCCACCCCATCAACACTACCTCTCCGGACAGGAAGGACGCTGACTTGTGAAGTCGTTTTGGTACAAGAGCGATCTCACAGTTGCAGCGTGACGAGACCGCCGAAATTGACTTCCGGCGTCTGAACTCCTTTGCCTCCAGACAAACCATTTTGTCTTTGTGCTTGCCTGAGAGGAGGTCCCTCTCGCTCTGTATTTGTACTGTCGCAGCTCGTACACTTTCTAGTTTTTCCCGTATAGAACTCTCCGATCCATTTTTTGTCCGTCTTGGCATACAGCAATGAATAAGCGTATTTTCACTAGGGATGAGGTGGAAGCTATTACGGACCCGTGGTGTTTCACGTAGGTGTAGTGTGGGAAGTGGTCGCCAAAAAGTCCCTTCACTCCCCCAGCACAAATGAAAACAAACAGAACTACGACGCTGCGCACGGTAATCTGTACTTCATCCTTCTTTTAAAAATTTTGACGCCCTAGACACCCGGTGCACTCCATCACATTCCCATTTTCACAGGCGAGGTGAGTACCGCAGTGCGCGGACCGTGCAAGCATGCGACTGAGTACACAAATAAGTGTTTCGGCGGATTCACAAAGGGTTTTCCAGGCTACTGGACAAGAGCACGTGAGTACTCTACGCGCGTCACTCTATTATTATATGTGGCTGTCGGACGGGAGGCGGAAGTAAGACGCGGGCTACGCGCGTCTGTATCTGGAGAAGGGCCTACCCCTTCTGTCTTCTACGCCGACTAGGCTTGCGTGCCCGTGCACATTCACGTGACTTCCATTTACCTGTCTATCCTTCTCAGGTTCGTCTTGTAGGCGAGTGGATCAATTAGATTCAGGAATACGATGCTTTTGTACACAACAGCCTAGAAAGCTGCATTTCGTGCCTGTGCCACCGTATTTGACACATACGCACACACGTAGACAGCGGCCACAGCTTCAGCATCTAAGTAGAAAGCAGAAACAAGTACTTGCGTGTGACACTCGATGTTTGCAGCATTTTCCTGCGCACGGGTTATACACAAATGTACATATATATATATATATATGCATGCCAGTGTCTACTCCTGTGTGTTGGCTGTGAAGCTGCTGTCACGTGCAGACATCTGGAGACATCTTGAGAAGACTTCTGTTGAGTTTGCTTACAGTACTCCGCACACCGGATACACCGTCTCTGTTACACGGGTTCCCATTCATAACAGCAGATGAACTATTCCATGTAAGCGGGTGGATATGCCTGCCGCATTTCTACGCAGATCAGAGTGGTTGAAGCAGCATGCGTTGCAACAGCGCACGCAGGGCATCTTTCACGAATCACCTGCGGCTTCTTTACGTAATCTACTGGAACAGCGTCCGTTCCCTGTCGTCTGCTGCTGTCGCCATGGCAGTCCTCGACAGCTGCTGCCGCCGGCTTGCTGCGGCACGCCCGCCCGTGGAACTCCCCCACCGAACGGCACCAGCAGCAGCCGCGGCATCCTCAACAGTCACAACTAGGACCACTGACGTCACATCTGCTACCGCAATAGCAAGAGTAGCAGTCACTCCGGCTGTACCACCTGCTGCACCAGCAGCAGCCACAGCCGCGAGGGCAGCCACAAGAGAAGCGCCAGGTGCAGCCAAGGCTGCCTCGGCATTTCCCCCTGCAGCCGGAGAGGGACCTGCAGATGCTCGCGCCGAACGGGGATGTGCAACGACAGCAGCGTCACCAGCAGCAGGCCTTCAGACACCAGAAACAGGACCAGCAGCTCCCCCTTCCGCCTTTGTTTCGTGCTGGTTGTCCGCTCTCTTTGCGGAACGCTCCGTCGCTGGAGGGCCTTGGTTTTGCTCATCACTACATCCGACTCCTGTTGCATCTTTTTTTCGACCGCAGCTTGCCGCCGGCGGTGCTTCATCGATCAAAATGTTGACTCCCTGTCGAATGCGCAGTGCATCGAGCGCAGGGTTCGCCACCGCTGCTGCTGCAGCTGGCCTTGCTGCGGCTGTTGTGTCTCCTGCAACGTTTGTTTGTACCTCCCACTTTCGTGGGCAGCACGCGGGCGTACCTTCTCTTGTTACTGCTGCTGCTGCTGCGTCCCCCAGTAGTTTCCTGCGGACAACAGCAGCAGCAGGGAAGACGGAAGCAGCAAACGTAGACTTTCGGCTGTCCTGTGCAGCAACGGAAAAGAAGGAAACAGCTGCAGGCTGTGCGACACTTCAGCACCCTGTAGCGGAAAGAAGAAACAAAGCCGCAGAAGAGGAAGGGTCCACGTCCTCCGCAGAAGTCAGAGAGCAGCTAGGTTTTAACAAAAGTCTGGCGTTCTTTGGAGCGACAGTAATGGAGCAAACAGCGAGAAGTCGAAACCTGCGCCCAGCCCGCACTGCCACAGCGTGGCCCTTTAACGTGAGGCTTTCTCAGAAGGACGTCTTCATCGCTCTGCTTCATACAGCCGCCTTCGACAGCGGCAGCAGCATTGGGGGGCAAACCAACCGAGGCGTCGGCAGCAGGGTGACACAAGGCAGCAGCAACACCAGCTGCAGCAGCACCAGCCACACAAGCAGCAGCATCGACAGCAGCAAGAGTTGCAGAAACAGCCACACGAGCTGCAGGAGTGGCAACACCAACAGAACCACGAGGGGGAGTTGCAGCGGTAACACCAGTAGCAATGCCGACGGGGAGCACGAGACTCGAAGTCTCACCTGCAGCGGGACAGGAAGCGGCTGCTGCAGCAGTGTGAACGGCAGGAGCGCAACCGCTCCTGACAGCCACCGCACTCATAGTACGGGTTTACACGGTGAAAATGGCGCAGGAGAACGCAGCAGCAGTGCCACCAGTAGCAGCAGCCCTACAACCAATGGCTTCCCGAATAGGCTCGGCAGTGGCAGGAGCAGCAGCAGCACTGATAGCTGCAGCAGGCGCTGCAGCAGGAGCTACGGCACCTGTGCATCGAAGAATAGGGACGACAAGAAGGATAGCAGCAGCTGCAGCAGCGTCAGCAGCCAGAATAGTGGGATTGACTGGGGCGCTGCTGCGTGCGCACTTAGCTACGTAGTAGAGAAGAGGTGCGCGTGTGCGTCGCAGTGTCGTCAGTTGGTCTGTTTACTAGGACTTCCCAGCCGTATTCCTGGTGCAGCCAGGACTGCTCTTTCAGTGGGTAAGAAACTTGCTGCGTGCACTGCTGTCGCTTATAGTGCCGCTCCCGTAGTCTCTTCCTCTCGTGCTGCTGGGGCTATCAGCCCTGCTGCTATCGTCCCACCTGGTGCTGTTGTGTGTCGCGCTGCGGCGGCGGTCTCTCCAGACGAAATTGATTCTTCAGCTTCACGAGGCTCGTGGATGATTTTCATTTTGACTCCCCTTGCTGCTTTTCTTGCGGCTGCCTCTGAAGTGCGGCGCCGCCGCCGCGTCGCTGTGTGCGAAGCGACTTCACCGGCTCCTTCCTCAGCCCAGAACACCAGCAGCAGCAGCAACAGCGCGTCGTCTCCATCACCTGCTATAGCCTCTATCTTCGGCGGGTGGCTGCCTTCTCGACTGCTGCGTCTAAAAGGAGCAGGAAGTGCGCACACCAGGGCAGAGCTGCAGCAGCCGCTACAGCAGCAGCAGGTGCTCCAGCAGCAGCAGGTGCTCCAGCAGCAGGATCCGCTGCACCAGGAGCACACGCCGCAGCAGCAACTACAGCAGATAAAGCAGCCACAGCATTTGTTTTCTTCAGGGGAGCGTCTAAGCTCTTCTTCTGACAGGAGATTGTTCTCGTCTTCCGTTGTTGGCCAGGACAGCAGCTTCGGCAGCAGCTCCAGTAGTGCAGGAGGGGACGCTGGAACAGCGGTGGGTGGCCCACAGCTTCTCTGGAGAGGTGGAGCGGTAGGGAGCTGCGCAGAAGCAGCAAATGCTCCACTTGAAGATAGGAGTTTCGCTGTCGTGCTTCCTCTCGACGTCAGCACCGAGGCAGTCTTCCCCAGCAGAAACGCGTACAGCGAGCGTATGGATAAGAGCAGCATCGACGGCAGCAGCAGCAGCTACGGCAGCATGCCGGTCGAGATCGGCGAACCTACCGAGCCGCGAGTCGTGGAAGATTTATTGGCGAAAGCCGCGCTTGTGTTTCCAGAGGAGATCAGACGTAGGCAGCAGAAGGACGACTCTTGGCGCTCGCTGCGTCTCCCCCCGCGTCCAAGAGCCGAATCCACGTCTGCGTCCCTCAGCAGCCTCTACCCCCACCTAACAGCAGGCAGAAGTGAACCGGCTGACATTAGTGCTGTTAAGAATGGAAGAGACAACAGCAGGACGGCAGAGACGCGGGGGCTCCTAGAAGACAGCAGCAACGCGTGCTTACTGGCAGCAGTGATCGACGGACACGGAGGACCGCAAGTGGGTACGTGGTGGTGTTCCAGCAGCAGCAGCGATAGCGGGACCGCAGAGACAGCGGGAGCGGGGCAAGAGCACGCAGCTGCAGTAGGTCGTAGAAGTGGGGAAAGTCGCATCAGCACAGCAAAGGCAGAAGAAGCAGCAGGGGCAGCAGCAACAAGCGAAAGGGACAAATGCATGTGGACTGACCTCTATACATCCCGATCACGTCTGCACAGCAGTGTGGCAGTATACATACGCGTGTGTGTAAAAGTATATAGACGCATAGACGTTTGCAGCGTGTGTGCAGCCCACATTCTGAATGCATGCATGTGGGTATGCAGCTACCACCCCGAACATATATCTATAGATAGATATATGTATATCTGTGTGTGGTGTATACGAGGCACGTAGGTGCGACACATCTGGGACCGCATGGAATCCGCGTATCGAATGAAGCGTGTGAAGAGTGTGTGCTGCCGCAGCCGAATACGTGCGTCAGCACCTCCCGCACTACGTGCATCGTGAGCTGCTGCGAGCGACAGAAGCAGCAGGAGTCCCTCGCAGTGGCAGCAGGCGTGACGCCCACTTGACGGATAGTGCGCTCGAAACTGCCGTCACACAAGCCTTCCGCTCGCTGGTGAGGACTCAGCAGCTGCTTTTGGTGCGCTGTTCCGCCGCCATCTGCAGGGATTTCTGCTCCTGCTTCTTCTTCTGCGGTGCGGCTGCAGCTCTTGCTGGTGCTACTGCTGCTTCCGCTTCTTCTGGGGTGACTCATGCTGCTGCTTCTCACGCCGTATCTTGTGATCTCGTGCTGCCGGTTCGCCCGGTGGCGTAAAAACTTAGCCTACGTGCTCTACTCCAGCCGCCGCTCCTGTGTATTCTTCCTGGCTGCAGTTGAAGGCTCCGTTGTGTCCCGCACACGGCTGCAGCATATTTCTAATGCTCCAAAACAATCGTACGGCCACTGCTATTTATTCGGATATTCACGTCACGTACACGTGCACACGCACGTCCACATTGAATTTCTACAGTTCCATACATACACGTACGCACATGAATGTGGGCGTCGATAAATACATATATGTATATATATATACACACATGTATATATATATACATGCAGACACGTCGCTTTAATACGCAGCCCCTTGCTCACTGCAACGTGTACCCGGGCATAAGCGTGTCACGTTTGCCAATCTTGTGCATCTGTGAATACGGTGTTATGCCGAAGATCGTAAAAAGAAGATGAATAAAACTGAGGTGTGTGTATGAACGTTGTGGAAGGTGGGCACTTCTATATTCAACCCACCAAAACACAGCCGCTTTGCTGCGGGGAATGTATTACACGGAGACACTTTTTTTGCGTATATACACGTGTGTGCATGCCCACACACGTGTATATGTATACATACATATGCGTGTGGTGTACAAGTGACGACCAGATATTTACACGTCTGTGAGAAGGTGCGTATAGTGTGCCTGTCCCGACGTGTCTGTACTTGGATACTCACGAGTCTGCGTCATTCCGGTTTGCATGGACCTGTCCTCGGGAAATGTAGACGTGTGGTTTTCCGTGTGCAAACGGTAAGGCCCATTCCTGTGTCGTCTGTATGTTTAGTTGCATGTTATGTGTATATACACGTGTGCATCTCTTTCTCCTCCTCTTTCCTGAACCGTCTTTGTCGCGTGTGCGTAGAACTGTGAGACGTGCGCGTATGCTTACAGAATTTCTCCTTGGCGCGGAGAAGTAACTTAGTATCAAGCGGCACAGCAACGGGGTTGTGAATTCTTGCATGTGAATATTTCCTACGTGTGACGCGTTCTGACGAAGCAACGAGCTGCTGGACTCATGGTTAGTTCTCGCCGCTGTAACGACGGAATATTCGTCGTTAATTCCCGTTGCGGTTTGACTTCTTGTCCTCTCCTTTTTCGTCCCGTTCCTCCGCGTCTCCACTTTGCGTTCTCTGCCGCCCTCTTGTGTTGTCTTTTTTCCGCAATTCCCACGCAGGACGACGAGATCTTCGACTCCGTCCGCGCGGCCTACGCCTTGAGTCTGACGCGCAGCATCCGCGTAAGCGTCGGCACAGTAGGCGCGACTTCTGCACTCCTCTCTCTCTCCCCTATGTTCCGACTTGGCCTTATATTTATTTTTTCCGATGAGCTGCGTGCGGCTTTTTCAGCCGTCTGGTGCCCGTTCTTATGTTGCGCTTGCTGCATTTCTCTCATTTCGCGCCGTCCTCTCCCACCCATGGAGCGCACAGGTATCGTGGCCACGTGTATTTTAATGGTCTCCTGAGTATTCCAGTTTTAGCGAAGTACTGCTTGTATATACTTAAGCTTTCTTTTCTGTCCTCTCCTCACGGCATTCCTGCCCTGCTGCTTTATTCTGTGGCAGTCTTCAGATGCTCCCCTCTGTGCTGCCTTCGTGTGAGACAGTGATCTCCTCCTCTGCTGTGGTTTTGCAGGTGTCTTTGCTCTTCTCTTGCTTTCTGTGTGCACGTGGTCGCGGACACTCACCAAGCAGAGAAAATTTGAACTTGCGATTGATAAAGATGTGCCTACGTACGGAGACAATCAATCACCAGCGGAGATCTGTGCTCCCTTACCCACACGTAAATGGAGAAAATGCTTATACTTATGTATCAGCATTTTCTCCGACATCGACAGCGTATTACGTGCAGGACCGTCTCTCCAGGCGCTTGACGAATAAGCAGAGGTGTTCTGTGCGTCACGTGGAAACCCTTGCTCTGGGTACTTTTTCTTCGGTTCCTCTATTTTTCTTACGAAGTTTGCGTTTGTCTCGCCATTGTTCTCCTTAGGTTCTGACACTTGATTCTGGATGCACCGTTGCTGTTCCTTGCTATTTCTGCTATGTCTTTTCTCAACCTGTTTCTTCCTGAACTGCCTTTCTGCCGCCGCGCTTTCCGCTGGTGTTCCACGTCATTCTTTCGGCTTCTCTTTTCCTCTATATTTCCTTTCCAGGTATCCATTTTTTGCTCCTGCACGTCCTCCTCCTTCACCTTAAGTTAGTGATGATTCCCCCTGCCTTCTCTGTGTGCTACTTTTGCATCTCTGCTTTACGTCGCTGTTGCGGTTCCTCTTCCTCCTTTCTTCTGTGCCTTCCTGCATTTGTCGTCGCAGCCATCTTTCTGCTGCTGTTCCTTCTGCCGTCTTCCTTTCCCATTCTTTCCAGTGCTTTTTGCCATTCAGTCCCCGCTGCTGGTGCTCCCTTCTCATTTCTCCCCTTAAACCTGCTGCTTTCAATCGAGATCCCGCCTCGTGCATGACACACGTATCCGTCCGTCTCCCTGTACTTCCTCGTGCAGGTGGGTGCCTGCTGCACTGCGATCTTGCTAGTAGAAGATAAGCTGTTGGTGGCGAACAGTGGAGACTGCAAGGCGATCCTCTCTCGTCGCGGCGGCAATGAAGTGCTTGCCCTCAACGAGCAGCTTAATGCGAATTCTTTTTCAGAGCGCCAACGCCTTCGCAAAGAACATCCCGGTGAAGAGAATGTGGTGAGTCACAGCGGCGGTAGCGTAAGTAGACACGAGTGGCGCAGCTGGTTGTCGTCAGAGGGCGTTTCCACAACGTTATCCGTTGGCAGGCACACTTGAGTGTCCGCGTGCATCACGTAGACGGAAGGTTGACGAACGTGGTGCAGCACATACATGTGTACGGGACGTATGCGTGTTACCTTCAACCATATAAAGATGCCACACGCGTGTCAGTGACTGTATGATAGTACGGAAGACGCACAATAGATCCATATTACTGCCGTTTGGGCGTTAGCGAGTGTGTTTGTGCGCAAGTCCACAGATCATAGGATTCTGCGTGGGAGTCTCATCGACATTGTATCGACTCTGGGGCTGCCTTTTTCAACCGGATAGATTAACAGCGTTACTGTGAGAGAGTGTGTGTGTACCTGTCTGTACAAACACACCTATTCACGTATGCCCATATATGTACCTGTATGTACATACTCGAGTGTGCACAGATTTAGGGATAATCACGCGCTGCAAGTACAACTGACGTTCACCGCTGTTCAGTAGTTCTGTGTCTTCCTCATTAATGGTAATTACATACCTCTCGGAAAAAGGTTGTACAGACGCTCTTTGAAGCACAGGCAGCTGTGTGATAAATGTACCCGCGATTTTCTTTGTTAGCGGCGTGCGCCGTGACCTCCCTCTATGATAGCCGCATGTGGGACAGCCGCATGCAGGACAACTCTGCACGCCACCTACGTGCAGAACGGACGACGCACGAACGAGCGTACGCGTACGTATATCATTCGTGCGTGACGACTCACTATTTACACACGTGCGGAACGAATCTATATGTCCCCCGCCTGCCGCGAGCCACCAGGTAGTGTCCGCGTGTAGGTAGCCTGTGACCGTCAATCGTCACCGCCTGCAAGTGGCCCCACTGCAATTCTTGCGTGCAGGACGTCCACACACACGAACGCGCACCTCCCGTGCTACCACCACGTACTTGTCTACCTACGGTTTTCGAGCCACCGTTTTCGTATAGTTTTTTTGTTGTAGGTGGCTTCAGTCTCGTCTTTCAAAGCATTTTCTGTCGGGCGATAAACTTTTACCTAAAGAGAGGTCCTCTGATGATTGGTTCTTTGTTGCCAGGTTGTGTGCAAACACAGCTGGGTGGAGCCTCGGAAACCTTCCTCTCCTATTGAAGTCCCTCTCTACTACGCCGGCCTGCTCGGTACAGTCTGCACCTTCCCGATGCTGCGCTTCCACTTAGAAACAACTCCGGTGTACACATATGCATAGCTGCGAGGTGGATGCATGTATCTGTGTATACATATGTGAATATGTATTCACTCGTAAACAGGGAGTGTGTGCTGTCCTCTGCCTGCCCAGCTTTACGTTTTATATCGACTGCTTGCTGCAGACCAATTAAATGTGGAAGGATAGTTGTCTGCGCTACCCGAGTGAGTTCTGCTTGGAGGAGGGCTTCCGCTTTCCTACGTAGCTTTTCTGTTGTGCTTGACTTTTAGTTGATGTATCCCCCTGAACCTGCTACTTCTTCCTTTTCTTCAGACACAATACCTCTGCGCACTCATTATCCAGGGATCTACTCCAGCAGCCCCATCTCTCTGCGTGCATGCTCTGATCTGTGCTCGTATGCTGTCCTCTCCCGATTTCATTGCGGAGATTAATGTGCACCCCACACTTTCTTCGTCGTCTTCTAATACAATGTCCTGCTGTCCGCATGCCGTAGAATCTTTTTTGTTTTCAGTTTGTTCCGACGTACCCAGGTCGTCTCAGTCTGCCTGAAGTTCCCCGTACACTTTAGTTGCTGCTTGTACTTCAATTCGTGGATGTCCTTACTCGTTCTCCCAGCACTACCGCTGCTCAAACTGCTTCGTGTGTACGTCCGTTCTCGCCCACTGGTGCACGCGTACATTCACATGTACACACGTATTGTGCTAGGGTCTAGTAATGCATGTTCACATTCACGGTTACATATGATGTACGTGTGCAGATGTGCGTCTTCTTCGCTGGCCGGTGCTCTCTACATGTTGATTTTACAAGGATTACTTGAAGGAGACATCTTTCTTTCTTCAGGCAAAACTACTCATTACTCGGCGTGTTATGTGAAGGGACGGCTGCAGCCAACGCGTGCGTTTGGTGACTTCCTGCTGAAGAAGCCGGAGTATGCGCACGAGATGCGACAGCGCAGCAGCAGGCGGAGCAGCACCACCAAGAGCAACGTGGAGGAGCAGCAGCAGCTGTCGTATCCGTATCTGACCGTGGATCCTGTAGTTTCGACTGCAGAACTACGTGGAGACGAAGACTTTATCGTACTGGGCAGTGACGGCGTGTGGGATTTCCTGTCCGATGCAGATGTGAACCGCATAGTCCATGCAAGTCTCGACCGCACCAAGCAGCGAGCCACCTTGAACACAGCAGTAGAGCAGCCAGCGCCTCGCGTACGTTCGACAGGCGAGAAAGAAGACACGGCCGTGAATGCCATCGAGGCAGCAAGAACTGCTGCAGCAGAGTAAGGAGTGGCGCCCGCGTGCTGCGCTGCCAGACTCCCATTTATTTCCCGAACGAACAGCTGGGCACACTGCTGCTCTTTTCTACCTCTGCACGTATATGTATATATATGTATATGTATATATATATATGTATATGTGCCCGTTCTTTTGGCACGCGTGTTTTATCGTTACGTATGGGCGCGCTCAGAAGAGGTGAACAGCTTGAATTACGAATGTCGGTAGCTGTTGGTGTAACACTGCACGTCGCATTCTACGTAGGGGTGCCGTCGTGTACACACGTGTGTCATGTACACCCCCATCCAGGACACTTACTGTAAAAAGTAAGAACTTCGTGCGAATGCAAACATATTCAACTGACTACCGACGCACACGGCATACGTGTACCCATGCAATGTGGATGTGTATGTGAACGCATATCAGGGTCGGCGTGCCAAGCACACCGCATGCTTACGCCGCCTCAGAGTGCGCACAGAGCCACACCTTCTGTAGCGGAGCAGGGTCTTTGTCCGTTGCGCGTGATGAGCTGACACTATTTATTTCACGCTGCTGCCGTAATCGCGTGCGTGTGGTTTTTTGCTGCTAAGTTGATACATCTCCGCAGCCGCGAGAGCGAATGCGTCTGCAAGCAATGTCAGTGGTCTCTGCTGCGGAGTATCCGCGTCTACGACACAGGTGTACGAGTATTTGCATTTAGTACCGCGCACGGTAGTTTCACTCTGTGCTGCGACGCCACAGTCTGGTCGATTGTTGCTGCAGGTGTTCTAATTTCGAAGTGTACCCACTGTGCACAATTCTCACTTCTACTCGTTGCGATTTTCGTGAGTCATTCTGTCCGTGGAATTCGGATACAGGCGGAAGGTAGTCGCCTGCCTCCCGTTCCTGTGTTTTCGTGATTTTTTGGGAGAAAATGCTGCAAGCGCGACTTGTGTGGTGTGTGAATTTCTGCTTTTTTTCTTTTCAGTATTGTGAAAGCGGTGCTGCAGAAGGCGGCTGACGAGCATAACATGACGACGGAAGAAATGAAGGCGTGCGACCCGAAGCGTCGGCGACATTTCTTCGACGACGTGACGGCTGTAGTGGTGCTTCTGGGAAATGAGTGGAGAGCTGGAGACGTTGTGATTCCAAGAAGCAAACTTTAGTTTCAAAAAGGTAAATAACTGAGTAGTCCGGAGTTAAATTCCGCTTGGCAGGGCTGACGAAATCTGATCGTGTAACACTGCATGTGTGCTCCAGGAGCGGAGAGACCATCTGCCTCTAGCCAGGTCTTAAATACGAAGAAGTTGACGAGGAACTCTGCTATTTGTAGACGAACTGCATGTGATGAGAAAAAATTGTTGGCTCTGTGGGAGGCAGGGTACGTGAGTCCGGAATACAAGGCACACAGGAGAAGGATGTAGAAAGTCCGTGTGTGGCCCAGCGAATAAATGAGGGTGAGCCGCAAAACAGTGCGCTTCGGACAGTGAAGGCCGATGTGTCACAGGAAGCACGCGGGTTCACAAAAACCGGGAAAAGCGAGACAGATGCTGTTACGTGAACATGTTTTTGATATAAGCGCCCGAGTCCCTGGCGGCACACAGACTTTTTTTTGCTTCAAACGACGAGGAGGTATGGGCCCTACTTCCCGTTCACGGGCAACCCACTCGCCTGGGTTTGATCGGGAATACATGATGAAGTGTCAAAGCCTCGTCTTTAAAAAACGACGCTTTGACAGCGCATGTTGCACTAATGCTTACTACAGGGGCGCACAATTCTCAACAACAAGTTCGGGTACACTTTCTGAAGCACTTTTGCTCTGGCGTGAATGAGAAAGCTTGTTACTTCCAAGGCTTGTAAGGTGGATTGTGGAAACCGGTGTTGCTAGGCGGAATTAGACTGGGAAGATTAGAAAAAAACAGGAAATGTATCATTAACTGATCAAGAAAAGAGGTGTCAGACTCTAGCATTCTATTCGTAAGCGTGCGAGGCGCGAAACCGTAAACGAATCACATCGCTGACAAGCTGAAGCATTGTGTGAAAGGAACAGGCGACGGAAAGCTGGATCCAAAATGCGAATGACGAGTAGATTTGTCGTTACAGCGCCTTTGTGTGAATAAAGCGAAAGCCTCTCAAGCTGCAGTAAGGTGAGAATCCTTGTTGTGGACGCCCAGTGATACGACATGCAGCAAGTTTGTCACCAGCAAGACTCTGGGGTACCCATGTTCTACAAGTAGCCCCCACTAATTCTGTAGCTGCTTTCGATATCTCAAGGAAGGAAAACAAGGGTACGGTCGTCAACAACTCTGGTAAACTTGCGGGCATGACACCAGCACGGCGTGCCATCATGTGTGGTGCAGAGGTGACTTGATATATTAACTGACGCAAGTGAGTGTGGGAAGTATCTTGCCCCGTAATCACTTTCCTGGTTACATTTACGTTGCACTGCACAGTAAGGGGGGCAAGTAGTCAGGGATTCTGTAGCATTTTATGTAGCCCTTCCCCACCAAGCGTTGACTTTGTAGCCATCAACTTTCTGGAGCTTTCCCTCAGAAGGCGAATCTGGCAACCGGATGCACACACTTCAAACAGCTCTGACATCGTTTTCTGGGGCACGTTTGCGCGGGTATTCAGGGACTGTAAACATAACCGGCCGTTCCGCGCAGAGAAGAGGACTGCGTTGCTGCGTAAGTCCATGTGCTTGTAATTGGTACAGCATAGCCACATGAAAGGGACATAGGTTCCAGAGTTAAAATCTGACTGTACATTCGTGGGCACATCCGATAAGGGGGTGTTACCTTGATGTGGTTCATCTTTCGGTTCTGCGCAGTAAGCGTTATACGAAGTTCTTCGCTAGGGGTGGACGCGAACTGGAACCGCCACAGCACCACAAGATGTAAATACACCACAATATGGCCAGCGTCCTGCATTTTACATATTCGGAAAATTTTGTCCATTTCGGCAGCACGGACTTAAAATTCGAATAAACAGTTCTGGCCCACGTGCAGCTGCGTCTTCCACCGGTTACATCTTGTTAATCCGTACACACACGCTCGTGGTTCGCATATTTATATGCATACAAGCAGCTCAGAATAGACACCGTCTGTCACGAGCTCTCCCCGTCCGCTTCAAAATGCTTTCCCAGCGAGTGTAACACATACAGGTGTGATGCCAGGCGTCTCCTACCC
Organism: Sarcocystis neurona; assembly: GCA_000727475.1. Taxonomy (NCBI): domain Eukaryota; phylum Apicomplexa; class Conoidasida; order Eucoccidiorida; family Sarcocystidae; genus Sarcocystis; species Sarcocystis neurona. Next base: position 377,710 of record KL647308.1, read on the forward strand.
AGAGCGCAGAACGCATTGCTGCTTAGAAGTGCTGACTCTCCTTAATCTGCAACTCCATATATACCTCTTCAGTGACACGTGTCCTCCGTCGACCGAATTGAACACCGCTGATTACGGCGACAGTGTTCCGGCTAGTTGTCATGTGTCGGCGGATGTACAGAAGAACACATGTAGACAGCAGTGTGCAGAAGTGCAGACACCCACGGAAAAAGGTACACGAGCATGTTTTATAGAATATACCTACCCTGACATAAAACTACGGTCCCACCTAAAATCCATATCCACTCTACGTGGTGTTAATTAATTATGGCGGTAACAGCCGACGATTCAACATTGTATGTAGCCCACAAAACAGGAGAGACAGCCGAAGTCGTTGCGTCCCGGGATATGATGCCAATCGTGGCATGCACAGAAAATTCATTGGAAAATTCATTTAGGGTTGTCCACCCTGGTTGCTGCTGATGGCCGTCAATGCCGACTGCCTACCACTGCAACCGGCGTTTGTAGCGTGATGTGGATAATCCGTGTGCTCCACCGTCTTCATTTCCGAGTGGGCCCGTCAAAGGAATCAGATTTGCTCACACTGAACGTGCAACTCAGTAGTTGTATTTCAGCAATGCTCGAACTATGACAAGGTAGACGCTGCTCACGAGAAAACTGCTATCGCCGCTTTAGCGCCACTCAGTGGGATTTTTTACTCATAATACGTAAACAGTGACAAGCAGATAATCACACCATTACTAGTGTTTTGCGTGGTACGACGCCCAACTGTTGCTCTTTGATACGAACACTGTACACTACCCACCTGCGGCCAAGTGCACCTGCACCTTCCCCGCGCAAGATGCCTACCAGCGACAAATGCAACACGCCCTCCGTCACACACAGAGTGACACTTTTCTCATTACGTGGTGTCGTTGTTGAGGGGTTTTCGGGCATGCGAAGAAGTAGTTTCTCCCCGTAGTTCCGTGAGCGTCACAATCAAACAGCATCACCTCTGTGCACCCTCCTGTGATTTGCAAGCATTCTACAACCGAACATCTTGCCATGATGGGATATGCTGATGAAAATATAGAGTGAAGGACACCACGCGTAGCAAAGAACGGTACATACCTCGACGTTCTGGGCGAGGGCCCTCCCCCCATATCGAGCAACAATCACGAGCAACAATCCTCGAACGACACATGCTTGTCCCGTTTGGGACTCGTGTTCCATCACAAAAATCGTACGGATTCTCCATCTGCGAGACTTTGAGCATGTGAGTCTAACGACGTGCTTCCTGAATTTGTGGTAGGTGCGTGTGATGCGTTCCGTATCCGCTGCGGACAGATTACATTTCTTAACACTGCCGGAGAAATACCGAGTGCGGTGCGCGGTTGTCGTACTGCCGTGCTTGCAGTTTAAGCCGGAGAACGGCAGGCCAGACAGCCACTGGCGCCGAAAGGGGTATGCAAAGCTTGCGGTAGACACGGCTGATGCGCTATTGCACCAGGCGCACGTACCCGTATGGGCCACACACCCTACCATTGCCACCGCCCCCTCGTGTACGTCAATCACGTAGTATTAGGCTGTCCTGAATTCTCCACTCACAGAATGCCGGTTTTTCCATAAGGAAGACGATATAAGCGTTTGTTTACACGTGTAATGGCAGACACAGTTTTGGGGGTTGGTGGTGGTGTTCACCACCATCGTAAACCTACAACCACCAGCGTTCACTACCACCACCCTGCGTGGTACCTGAGAAAACACCCCCGCAACCACCGTGAGCATGACGCTGGGGAGCAGATTTCTATCTAGCCGGAATTGTGCGCTGCCGTATGTTGCCGTACACGACGCGTACATCTACGACATTGTCGCAACACCACCAGTTTACTGGGTTGCGCAGACACTGCTCAGTGCGCCCAGGACACATCAACAACTTGGTAGTGAGATTCGCGGGTCGTCATTCTTTTCATCTACAAAACACGCTTCGGTTGTGCTGCTACCGTATACTGTACTTCATTGAGACAGCAAAATGAGCAAGTTCCTGCTGCGTGACAGAAGTCCAGGACCATCAGGTGGCGCGTATTATTTTTAGCCCGCATCTGCTTGAGCGCATCGTTTTTTCCCGCACGCACAAGATACCGTAGCATTGTCGCTTGTTCGAACGCAGGATTTGGTGACGGTGGAATTAGATATGTAGAGCGTGCTTGGACGACGGCGACGACGACACTTTGACACTAGGGTCCGTACACGCACGTCTGGGAGCCGTGGTGGTGGTGACTAGCCGGGGCCGGCGAATTTTTTGATACGTACCTGCTGCAGGTCGCCTGGCTCACTCCGTGCGGTTCGACAGTTACATGAATACCACCTTTTATGTAGCACTTTTCCTGTCGAACAGGCGCGTCCGCCTTCACAGCACGCTGGTGCGGCATCATGAGGTACAAGGGAGCACGGCGGTGACGTTATCTGAGATGAGGTACTCCGTGCGTACACGCTTTATTTTGTAGAATGGAGAGATCTTGACTGAATGGCAGAGCCTCTTCTATTTTGCACGGAATACAGTGATTACAGAAGGCGTCCATGCGGATTTCACACCAGTACCACGTTCCATCCCGTTGAAGGCCGGAGGCTGACTAGCTACGCTTTCTAGTCACGTCTTGTGGCAGGGGGAGGAGTCTTGCGTCATGTTTGATATCCCCTCACGCGCGGCAGCCTTTTTTCTTTTATTGCTTGTTGGAGTGAATATTTGAATGGCGTGCCGTCCTCACATGTAGGAGTGATCCAGCTGCCACTGCCGAGAGCTGTGCGCAGACGTGCAGGCTTCAATTCAGCACTGAAGGTCCGGTTTGCACGTGTTCGGGGCAACGAGTGCAGTCAGGACCACGAGTAGTTCATAAAGCAGCCGACGACGACACGAGTACAATTTAGGTAAGCTCCCCTCCCATCTCATTTTGCTGCTGTTGGATTTGGTTGTGTCTTCTGCGGGTGAGGCGTATCAGGTCAGCCGCTAAACAACGACTTCAATTTGGTGTTAGCCAGCGTGGCAACTGGGGGAGTGGACTAATTTTTTGATTTGTTTGTGAAGAAGTGTGGTACCGGCGAAAATTGTGTCTGCTTAGGATCTGGCTTTTAACTGCTACGATATCGTCGACATTGAATCGTCACTGCGTCCATTGTCAGTTGTTGAGGATTCGTCAGCATCTGGGATTCTGACCATGCTTTGCTGCATGACGCGTGCCAGCCGTCGGTGCGACTCGTATGTTTGCGTTCGGAGGAAGGCGTAGTGGGGATGAAGCTCTATAATGCATGTAGGGGAGCGAGGATATCATAGCCGAAGACTGCGTGTTAATGTGTTCGCTCACGTGTTCATTTGTCAGCGCAGCGTGTTCTTTTTGGTCGACAGCCGCTTTTGTATTGAAGGAGCGCGGATCGTTTGCATTTGCTGCATGGCGCCGAGGTGTGCTTGAGTCGAGCACGCTACTGCGGTACTGCTGCCGATACTGAGAGGTGTTGGTGCTGTGTCAGTTTGGACAAATGCGTCACCACTTAGACATCCAAGTGGTTCTGTAGCACGCTGTCTTCTTTTCTGGTTTCGTATCCGTACGCGGACTGGTTTTTGTTCGATCGTCTTGTCTTGCTTTGCTGCTGGTGCAAGTGGACGATATGCTTGCGTTTGCAGTGATGCGTTGCACTTACTGGTGGAGGTGGCAATGTACTCAGTGTTCTCGAAGGTACCTGTCCAGTCCTCTTTTTGCAGACCCTCTTCCGTCGGTTGTGTGATGGGTTTTGTACCGTACGTGGGTCGTTCGTTTCTTTTCCTTTCTGATCGGTGTTAGGTGGTGTTCCCGGATGAAGGTATGTTCAGCGTGTTAGGGCCAGGAACGCATGTGCCGTAGTCTAGAGTGTACCGTTTTAGTCACCAGTCGTAGGTTTTACGTGCTGCTCCTAGGAGGGGCTATGACTGCGACAGCAGGTTCCAGGGTAATTCAGCGTGTTTTCTCGTTGTGCTTTACCTGCAGGTATCACATTTTTACGGAGTAATTTGCTGCTGTTCACGTAGAACTGTCGCGTGGCTTTTCCCGAAGTAGCGTTCCCACCTGCGCTGTGCAGCAAGCGCGCTGATCCCGTGTACTTCCTAGGCTTGCTCGCTTCCGGCGTACAGGGCCGCCGAGCTTCTGTTCCTCAATCTGGCGTGGTCTTCCGGTTACAGCTCCACTGCTTCCAACGGCACATCTTGCAGAAGATCCTACTATCTAACACAGCATGCACCTGCTCGTTTCTTCATGTGACCGGCCTTTCAAATACCGTGTGCACTATGGTGCGGTCGCTACTGAGTGCTACATAGGCATTTGAGCGCTGGGAACTGCCGCCTCAGTTGCGGTAGATGCTTCTTTCTCGAGTAGGAGCGACGCAAAAAGCGAGGTGCACGTGAATGACGGGAAGAGGAAAGCAAACAGTGGAAGGCACAGGTCTACTTCGAGCAAAATGCGCCGGTCGACTTGCGAAGGGTTTCGTGGGGAGGAGCTTGTTCTCTCTAGCGTGATTCCGGTTCGAGTGGTCGCGGATTTTTGCAGTGTTGCAGGAGCTGTAGAAGCATAGTACTCCATCAAACCGACGTTTTTCATATTGTTATACACTTAGCAGCAAGGACATTAGGACGAGCACGGCACGCCACTTTGCATGCAGCAGCATCCGCAACACATCTTCAGTGGCATCTATTCTGGCGCGAATCGAAGAAGTTGATCTGCATCGGCATCACCGCAGCAGAAGTGAAGACACGTCAAAGCTAACAGTAGCATGGGCACACCGTCAGGAGCAGGACTGGAGATACTGGAAAAGGTAGCGTCTGGCGGAGCAGAGCGAGAGTTGCTTTTCCATCGTCCAGTCGCAGGACCACTGCTTTCGTTGCCGTTCTTCTACATGCGCGCAGGCGTCTTCCACGTGGAGTAGAGGCGCTCTGCAGGCAGCATGTAGAGGTCTCCGACCACACGGTTTTATGCCGACCGCAGCCGCGACAGGATAGGCAGCAGTACCGGCGGCCGTGCCGCCTTGTTGAGGTGGTGCTGTTGTGTGTACCAATCAGGTTTCTTCGTCTCTTACATTGAGCCTCTGAAAAGCACTTCCTTCGCGCGGCGTCGTAAGCCTTTCGGCTGGTTTTCTCGGATTTAAAAGTAGAGCACATCGCTTCTACATCACCGCCCACAACCAGTTCTGGCCATCGTAGTTTCACCGGTACTGGCCTCATATCGAAGAGTGAAAATATTTTTCGAATCTCGTAGTGAATGTAATCCCTTTGCTGTTTCGCTCGAGGACTTGCCGTTTCCTCACGTCTTGCCCTCCGGTCCACTTTTCCACGAGGCAGTGACACTGTCCGGTCTACATAGGTTTCTTGATCGCACACAGAGTCACGGGATTCTGATGTGCAGTACGTTGAAGGTTTTGCCTCATCTCATTTGCAAGCCGAGGTAGCTTTTTCTTTGCTGAGGAAATCGTTCTACTGTGAAGCAATCAGCGATTCTAGCTGAGTTTTGCGGTCCTACTTGTCGCCTTCCACTCTCTCATGTCAGCCGAGTTTCACTTTGCGTGACACTTTTTCTGATGTCCGAGGATGTCACGGGTATCAGGCGCTCACTGCCATCGGTTACGTCGCTTTTTCGGCCGCACTGACGGGAAGCATTTGTAGTGGCTGTCGCCACTCGGCGCCTGCGGGCAGTTCGAAGTGGTGGTGGTCTCTTTTCTTTTTTCCTTTTTCCTTTCGCTTTCTGCGCAGCAGCAGCTCGGTTGGCACGTCTCCTTGTGCGACTAAAAGCGTCACCGTCGACACTCAGTCTGGTGCTGCAGCTGCCTCGCAGTTTTGCCTGGCGCGCGCCCAAACTGGGGTGTTCGTCTTCCAGCAGCGCCCCTGTCTCGACTTGGCGTCGAAAGCAAAAGCATCGAGACAGGGAGGAACTTTTTTTTTTTTTTTGGCTCCACCCTTTGTTGCTGCTGTTGGCTGTCCCTTTCTTTTCTGGGCTTTCTTTTTGCGCGCTTTTTCCGCTGCGTGTATCTTTTTATTAAGTAGGTGTTCCAGCAGCGCCCCAGCAGTCTCTCTCCCGCAGCCTAAAAAAAGCGGCACGGGGAGATGAGGCGGTGGGAGGAAAACTTTTTGTTCCGCTGCTATGGCGGCGAGAGGCTGCCGCTGTCAAAGCGCAGCGTTCTTTGGAAGGGCGCAATGCTCGTTTCCGTGTCTGCTGCTGGTAGCCTTGCTACTACTGCGGCTGCTTCGGCGCACAGTAGGATTTTTCGGTATACTGCCGCAAAGGAGAGATCGTGAGAAATGAGAGGCAGACAAGACAAGCATCGGATCATCACCCGCTTTCGGAGGGTCATCACAGCAGCGACGTCATACTGGATACATGCACCGCAAGTTAATTAGGGCTACACACACGTGGGGGCAAGCCTCCTGTTGTGCTGCCATGTTTCTCATCTGCAGCGGGGAACACTTTAGCTAGCTGTGCCTGCTTATGGTGACGCCAGGCGCCCGGTCTTGTCTCCTTGCCTGCTGCGCTGCTGCGAAGTGTCTTTTGCTGATTGCACCGCAGCAGCAGCCGCAAAGCCACAGCACCAAGTGCTGACGCGTACGCAGCAGCGGGAAGTCGGGGCTGCCTTTCGTCTGATGACACGTCACTGGCTACGCAGAAAGTTTAAGGAAGCGGAGGCCGTTTAAGGGCGGCGGTGCGACTCTTTTCGACGACGGCGACGGTACGCGCAGCAGCAGCAAGCGCAGCATTTGGACGGAATAATGTAAGCAAGCAGCAACAGGAACCTCAGCAGTTCGAGGAGCAGCTCCTGCAACTCGGCAGCAGCAGGGTTTTTGGAGTCACGTCTGAAACTGCAGGTGTTGTAGCACGAGCAACAGAACAAGAAAATGATCAGTCAGCACCGGCACGTCTAGCAACCAACCAAGTTGAGCAGGAGCGGGAGAACGGCCGCGGTGCATCCGTAACAGTGGAAGCCAGGCAGTCACTACTCAGTCGGTGCCCACATGTCTAATGTGTGGAAGTAGGGAACGCGACACGCATGCAGCTGCTCGTACACGGGTACACGCTTTGAAGAGAGGAGGGGCTAGAGAACTTTGCTGGATCAAAAGGACTCTCAGCGGAGCAGTGCCACAGTAGTACCGTTGTCTACGTATGTGACACGTACGTGAGAAAAGTCACTCTTTGTAAGACGGAACACAGCGAAGAACCAAAGGAGACAAGACCGCAGAAACAGCAGCAGCACCAGCAACGTACGTGCAGCGACGGTCTCCGCGGCAGCAGCACTCTAGGACAGCTGTACGGTCAGTGGCGGAATGCGGCTGATCGCAGGAGTGTAAAATAGGCTCCAGTAAGGGGGTGGCTGTACCCCAGCACACTGCAGAATGAAATTTACAATATTGATATCCGTGAAAGGCTCATGAAGCTGGGAAAGCTCCATCCGAGTGTGAGGTTGCCATAGGTTAACGGAGAGACAGTGTGAGAGCGTGGAGAAGCACTGGCAGGAGGAAAAAGAGGTGCAGCTGCCTAGTACCGGTACGGATGCGACAGCATTCCTGTGGACACGAAATGTGTGGCTACGCGAGCGAGCACCGTAGAATGCGAATGAAGCAGTACAAGCGAAGCTGCAACAAGACCGGTCCGTCACTGCTGTTGAGATACGCATATCATGGTGCGCCGCGCTACTGAGTCGAAGACAGCAGGACACGTTCAGCCGTTCCAGTTGCACGTAGAGGAGCTATCGCTGATACCACCACCAACTGAAATTCAATATAAGGCGCGAGCAGGTGGTGCACTTCAGCAGGAGCGGCCGTCTGAGTTGGCACGTAGTCTGCTGCCGAACAGAGGCGGATGCGTGATTGTACTTCAGAAAAGCCTGAAGCTCTCGTGCTTTACTAGCTCTCCTACCAATGTAACAAGTACTGCCAATACAACAGCTACTACGTAAAACGGCGGAGAGCGGCCTCGGTGGATCAAGCAAAAGGAAGAGCATGTCGCAAGTCAAAATCAGGGTGTAATTCCCGTGCCAGCAAAAGCACCAAACATAAGTCGTACATCACCATCGCAGAGGACCAGGGCACTAGCTTGGCCGGAACACGTTACGCTTGTGCGTGAGGCGCGGCTAGAGTTAAACAGGTACGTTGCGGTCTACGCGCGTCTCACTCTATGTCTTTCGACACATGTATCATACTTGCCGATGCCAGTGTGTATACAGACTTATATGTGTTCGCTGTGGCCAGGTGTAAAAGGTGTCGAGAAGGTTCAGCAGGGGTGTTGTCAAATGTTTTACGTCAGTCGGGAGGCTGCTTTTCATTGTGCGTGTGTGTGTGTATGTATGTGTATACACACGTATGTAAATGCACGTGTGTGTGTATGATTAATATGTGCGTCCATAGATATCTACAAGAGCTTGTATTGTGTCCGCGTTGTACAAAAGTGCACCAGTTTTCCCGTATGTGTGTCTAAACACATGGTTGCCGCCTCAAGGTATTGTGTCGGTGTACCCGTCATGGCCTGAATCATTTGTGACAGCTAAGGTCGTTTCGTTTGTTTGCATGCCGCTGCAGGGACCGCTGTAGCCGTACAACAGTTGTGTGCGGCGTAGTTTGCACGCACATGTAGGCGCAGCAGCGCTGACGGTATGTACGCCTTTCTTAGAGACGTGTACGTGTATGTGCGACTGCATGTCAGCAACTGGACACGTGTAAGTCTACATTGTGGGTTGTGCCGGTGCTGCAGACACCTGGCCGTGCGTTAACACCCATGTAAGATGTGTGCATCTGCGTTGTTACCAAATGATTTCATCTTTTCAGTGCACGGGTCGTTTCATTCCCCAGTTGGTATTTTATATTTTTGGTTATGGCCACGACATCCGATAGTGGACCCCCACTGCGCAGAGGAGCGCGCGAGTTGCCGAGGAGATCTGCATGGGCCGGGGCGTGAAAGAGTGTGAGTGGCTGTTGTGCAGGCTATGCAGTACGCACGTTTGTGGAAGGTTGTGCGTTTTGTGTGGTGCTGGGATGCTCTGTTTGTATGAAGGATAGGAGAAGTGCGACCACCGTGTTGTATGCACGTGTGCGTTTGCGTGTCTGCTGTGGCAACAAGTGTATGCAAAATCTGTGGCGTCTGTCGAATCTGGTGTGGATAGACTGAAAGGATTAGACGCGGGCTCTCGCGGTGCGCGGGCGGTGGTGTTGTAGTCGTGTGCGGTACTCCCGTTGTGCGTCGGTGTTGTCCCGTCACTAGCGGCATATTTGTCGCGTTTGTGTGGGTAAGGCATATGAACACGATTTCTGGAGGCTCCCGGTGGTTTTTAACGTTGCAGTTGTTTCGTGCTTGCCTCGCATGCCCCTGTACTTGCGCGCACAAGTCTTCCCGCCTTCTTCGATCTTTTGGTGGCCAGTTTCGTGTACCTTTGGTGGGCCGTCATTATTTCGTGCATGATATTGCCAGCAGCGCTGTACAGTGGACGTATGAAATCACAAGAAAATATGTCGTCGGATGTGGAATGTGTGCCGGTTGTAACGAGCAGAGTGGTCCTTGTACAGTGAACATCGGTCCTGGTAGCGCTGGCCATGAAATATTTTCTGGTGTAGTTGGGGGTGGTTTGGTTTTGGTGTGAACCGTACTGGTGCCGTTGGAATTCACCTCGCTGCAGGTGATTTTCTCGGGAAGGCTGTGTGCACAGTTGTTTAGTGCGTGGTGCGTCTGTAGGTGCAGCATCTCTGTTACTCGTGTTTCTGCGGTTGTTTTTTTGCTTGCAGATGAGTTTGGGAGGATAATACCAAATTAGAGACAAGTGTGTGTACAGGGGCACGCCTGCCTGTAGTCCGCAGAGCAGCAGTTCGACCGACTGTAGCAGCTGTGTTACGATGTATTTCAGTCTGATGTGACATTGGTGCTACCCCTGCTGCTGCGTCTTTTTTTCTTGTGCATGCGCCTAGCAGCGTAGGAGAGCTGAGATGGAGGTGCAGACGCTGGCCCAAAACTCTGTTGTAGCAGAGCAGCAGCAGCAGCTACGGCGTGTATGTGGAGCAGCAGCGAGTGCATGCGTCGGAGCAGCAACTGCAGGCGTGTTTACCGTGCGCATAAGGGCAAGGCGAGACAACATCACGAAATACACCATAGAAAACCGGCGTTCTGCAGCGAAGAACGAATGAGGTGTGGTAGACAAACGACTGCAGGAGACGCAATAGCAACAGCCAGTAGAGGGGCCCAGGAGAGTTGCAGAATCAGCAGTCGCAACTTGACCTGCAGTACTTCGATTGTTTGACCGTTGAGCACCAGCAGTTGTACCGTCAGGGGCGCACATAGGCAGTCTGCGTTGCAAGCACGCTGCAGCTGCAGCAGCTTTGACGTGGAAATATTCTCCCCCGCTTTGGTGGGTTGTCCCTCTCTCAGAAGGCAAGCCCTAGCACCGCTGCAGCAGGAGGAGCAGATACTTGTAGGAGGAGGGGTACTCCAGCGTACGTATACCCCGTGAGTCCCTCCTGCTAGGAGCGGTAGGAGGATGCCCGCATCCTTGTCTTTGCGTGAAGCACGCGTGTCGTCGTTCTAGAACGAAGGTACTGGTTTGAAGGCATACGCGGATCCATTCACAGGCACTACGCACACCTTGTGAGGAACGGTGCAGGCTGGTTCAGACACGCAAGAGGTGCAAAGGCGTGAAGCAGATCGTGAGACAGCCACCGGTTTAAGAGAGGATACAATAGAGAGCGGAAGGGCATAAAGAACGCGGCAACGTTAAAGACGAGGAAGCGCGACAATAGATACGGGGAGATGAAAATTCAAGGCGAGGATACGTCTGAAACCAGTGAAATTACGGTAACACCCATAGTTGGAAAAGAGAGCCAGGAGTTCAATTACAAAGTAGCGTTCTGTGGTTGTGCGCAGGCCCGAGACGCGGGTAGCCGTGCCGCTTCTGCTGTGTTGATAGTTGTTGGTTTCCCTGTAGGAGCGTATGGTAAAGTGCGGTGGTGTCACAGCAGACGGGACACGCGCCTCCGTCGATTATAAGGCGACGCAGAGAGGCGAAGGAGTAAATTCGCTGACACAAATGGGTGCGTGGGACGCGTGACTGCGGAAATAAAAGGTTGCGACCCTGTAGAGGAGCTGTGCAGTTCCTGCAAGCAAAACATCGCTCAGGAGGAAAACGATTCACCCCCTCTCTCTCGACAAGATAAAGGTGCAGAGAAAACAGCAAGCCCTTAGCAGCGGCGGACGGCTTCACTCGGTTCCATAAAGGGCGACGCGATCCGAATTTAAGAGGAGAGAGAAGTAAAAGCACAGCTACAAATCGAGGGATGAGCAGCCACACAACATGGCGACACGACAGGCGAGCGGTGAAGAACCTTCATCTTCACACACACCTATCTGAGAGGAGAAGGCACAGCGACATTTTTTTCAGAGAAGCAAAAGCAGACAAAATGCGGACGTACACAGGCGACAAAAAAGATCAACAGTACAGAAGGCAAGCGGAGCGACGTCAAGTATAGGTTACGGCACATCAGGCCCTTGTCTTGAATGCCGGCAGGTGGCGCGTTAAGGGTTACAAGGCACCAAAGAAACGACGAGCGGTTACTCCTGGTGACAGCAAAGGGAGCGTAATTAATCGGTGAAAAGCGGAGAGATAGGAAGCATATCCGAATATGAGGCGCCTACCTCAGACAAACCCTGGAAGTTTAACGGCGGATATGGCGGATGTGCAGCCGCCGTCGCAGCACCGGCGATAAAGGGGCCGACTGAGTTTGACACAGGCAACAAAGCAGCCGCAAGTCACGTCAGCAGATGGGTGCCGCTCACTACACGAGAGTGAAGATTGCTACAGCTACTACACCCGACACATGGACATGCGCAGCCAGCGAAGTGTGTTCGCGGCCACGTGCACTGCAGCAGCGTCAGCGGTTGGTTGATGTGGCTAGTTCGACTCAGGCGATGTTTCCTCATGACATATGGTACCACGGGTGCTGCAGCATCCCATCGGAATCCCGTCGTCTTTGCTGCGTTGCCCCAACTTTTTTGCTTTGCACGTACACATGCAGGTTTCCACCGCATGCAGATGAGAGGACAGTGGATCCGTGGATCTGCTATCGCAAGTACTGTTGCTGCTGCAGCCACGGGAGGAAGAGAGACTTGTTCTCTGTATCCAAGCGGGCGCAGTGGTGCGTCTGGGCTCTTGCTGATAACAGGCTGAGGAACTCTGAAACGGCTTCAAAAAGCCGTTGCACTACCTCACGTTGTGTTAGGGCGAGAGAGGGGGAGGCAAGCAGTAGCCACTGGTGTCGATGCGTCGATGGGAAGTAACGTGTATGCGGCAAGAAAGGATGTTTATGCTGATGCTTCCTTGCTCGCATGCACGCTACGTGTACCCATGCCTGCTGCGACTTGTGAAAGTCTGCAGCAGGCGAGGGCGACAGCGGGGATGAAGCGAAGATGTGCCCAGCGTTGCCGGCGTGCCCCGTGCTGTCCTTTTACCTGTCTTCCCGTTGGCTTCCGCTCCTTCACGGTATAGCGGAAGGTCATGTGGAGAGGGGGCAAAAAGGGAGACGGGTCAGAGCGGCAGCGTCTGCCATCTGCGGTTCTCTCAGCTGTTGGCATCCGGCGCCATTGTCGCGGGGTTGGTGTGGCATCCCTTCCCGTCGAGTGTTGCGCGCGTGGATCCCTGTGGCACAGTTGAGCGGGTGGTGCTGTAATCGTGTGTCGCTCGCCTGTCACGGCTTGAGTCGGCGTACAATTGCATGCAGCAAGCGTTCACTTGTGCCACGATCGCGCGGTGCGCACTTTCTGCTGGCTTTTTTTTTGGGGGGCCAAAGCAGACTCCGCTCACCGTTGATGTGCATATGTGCCGTGTTCAAATGTGGCCATACATGTTCGTGCACGTATTTGTGTGCAACTGATGCGGCCTCTTCAGTTCCTTATGCACGCTGTATAGCATCATGGTATTGTTCGTTTCATGTTGCCTCCCGACTGCGTTCTGGTCGTCTTTGGTAGTTTCATATATCTCGACCTGTTTGTATCGCCACGTTACGTGTCAGTTGGTTTTTTTTTTCGGTGCTCAGACCGTATTTTCAGCCCTCTCGCCATATATAGCTCAGCGCAGGTGGTGCCGTTTTTGCGGATGTTGCTTGAGATGAAGCCTGCACCGTGAGTGTGACGTGCAACTACTACTGACTGCCTCAGAGTTTCCTTTGTGTGCACGTTCCTCCCGTGTGCAAGTCTAATAAGACAATCCGAGTTATGGAGGGAGTGAGCAAATAGACGCAGTGTGAGTGTGTGTGATCTTCCTGTATGTGCACGAGTACCTGCGGTGTAGTTAAATAATATATGTATGATGGCAGCAAGCTTGTGTACTTTGTGGTGGTTGTGTCCATGATTTCTCACCGGTTTTGTGTGGCAAGAGAGTAGGGGTCATAGGCGCGCTGGTGAGGCTGCTGCTGCTGCTGTTCCCCGTGACGCCGCAAATTTCGTTGTGGGAGGAAGTGCTTTGTGTGTCGTTTTGACCTGAGCAAGAGGAAGAGGAGAGAAGCAAAGTATGTGAGAGATGCAACACAAATGGCAACAGCAACACATTTGCAGCTCCTACATGGATGACGTGCCCGAAGTGCTGGAAAGAAATAAGGAGTTCGGTGGAGAGTTGATTTCAGTGGAGATGGCGGAACCTGTAGCGCGGAGAGTCAGGAGTACGGCGGCCTTAGCCCGGTGGCAGCAGTCCCTGCGGCAGCCGTAGCCTTTATCGAAGCGCGTGACTGTGTCATCGCATTTTCGTCTTTTCATGATGTCATGCTGTTCCATGCGTTCTCGCAGTGTGATTAATTGTGCGTGTGTCATGTCGTGGTGAGCGGTGGTCGGGTTGGGGGCTCATCGACCACCAGTGAAGGTAGGCCTCCACTGAAGAGGGCGTGGAGGCGCCCTCCTCCTCGGACGTTGGAAATGTGAAACGCGGTATGTCGCAGGTCGGAGTTCAAAGGCGACTGTCGCCTACAGGTAAGTTAAAGACCGACTCTCGATTAACACAGCGATGGATAGTAAGAGCCACGATTTGGAGGAAAACAGACACGACAGTGAGGATCTGGTAAGTGCCGCCGTGTTGAAAATTGTATTATGTCAGAACGATGGATTTTCGCATGGTGAGTTTTCCAAACTGCAGCGCATGCTGGCGCACGTTCTGTGCGACACTTGTTGCATGGGGAGGAAAAATGGTGTGTACGTTTAATTTACAGCTCGGGAAGTTTCCACTGCTTTCCCGGTCATGATTATGTTCATCTCGATCATACTAACATCTTTCCAGCACTCAGAAGAGTCGTAGGATGCACCTTCACGCAATGCTTATATGCGCGATGGTAACAGTTTTTCAGCACACATGTAGGGTGTACGTACACGTAATTTCTTGCAGCCGTTCTGTGCGCATGTGTGTTCGTATTGACGTGCTCGTGTATGTGGGCGAGCACCCATTTAGCGCGCGACACAAAAAATGAGAGCTGTTGTAAGCATGCGAGCGTCCTAAAAATTTTCCACTGGCCGGCGAAGAAGTGAGTCTGTGAGCACTTTGCAGAAGGCAACACGGTTAAGCGACGCCTGAGCTGGCGGTGGCTGCGTATAGTGCCGACCCGGTGGAGGTGGGGGAGTGGATTTGAATGTCCCCAGAACGCAAGAGTGTAAATCAACAATTTAGGAGTTATATACATCTACCTGAGTCACCCGGAGGTATGCTACCATGTCTCGACTCACGAACATGGAGAGAACAGTGGAATTCGGCAATAGTGTGTAGGGAATCAGTATTCTACATATAGGTGTTTGTTCGTAGGCGGTGTGCGGTTGACAAGTAAGGCAACGGAGCAGGGGCGTGCGTAAGCATGTAAAGTTCGCTTTCCTGGTCGCGAGAACGCTGACGTTCGATGGCTGTGCTTTCCTGTTCCGCGTTTTTGTATGCCCTCGTGTGTGGGGACGGCGATTGAACATGAGCTACAATATTTTAAAATGGAAAATCTGAGATGGAATGATCCCGATTTACATTTGATCTTTGAATGTCGAAACCAGCACCGTGTAGGCATGTGTGAGCTCGGTGACAGAACGGATTAACGTTTGCCTTGTAAGCTATGACTCGTATGTAGATGGAAGACGTTGGCAGGGCACAGCTCCGCATGGTTGCTGCTGTTCCATGTATAGTACAATTGACGTTGGTATTTATTGTATCTCATTTAGTTAGCTCGTAGCTGTAGCCACGGACCGACAGCAGCAATAACCTCAAGCATATAGCAGCACCCTCATTCACAGGTTCCACTGTAGTGACTTCGCTCGTGACACTTCAGACCGCGTACCTAGTGATCGACATGCACGTTGTCGACCTCTACCCTATTCAGAAATGCTAATCACCGCCCCCTCGCGTCGGTCCATGAACACAAAAACATGCACCGTATAGTCGCGCGGTCACAAGCCACATCCTCACGGGGGAAACTAGAAGCCTTAAAAAAATGTACCCTTGGAATCCGCGGCGGCGATGGCACACAAAAGCGTGTACTCTCACGGGATACGTGACCGTTAAACGATTCTGTCTCGAGTGTGTGATTGTGCCATTCCTCAGCAACACAGTTGAAGAAAGGCAAAGGCTGCCGATGTCAGCTTTATATTCCACCGAAAGGATTGGCGGATACAGTACTGGCGCGCAGGTTGTTTCTGTTTCTTTAGCTTTTTAGTCCTTTCGTGGTTGCGTGGTAGGCCCGACGCATATGTGCAGAGAAAGACGCTAAGTCGTCAGTGCG
The DNA here is from genome assembly GCA_000727475.1 of Sarcocystis neurona. Classification (NCBI taxonomy): domain Eukaryota; phylum Apicomplexa; class Conoidasida; order Eucoccidiorida; family Sarcocystidae; genus Sarcocystis; species Sarcocystis neurona. The sequence goes on from KL647308.1 coordinate 393,464, forward strand.
TCGTGCCCCAGAAGAGAACGAATCCTCCTTTGCAAAGCCTCCTCCTACGAATCAAGGAAAGAAAACGGGCAAACTACACGGAAGTCGAGTGAGGAGATCAGACCTACGCAAATCATCATCGACACCGTGGAAGATTTTGTTACGTGTACGCCTTGTGCGTTTGAGTAACATTTCACTACGGCGCGCCGACCTTATGTGGCAACTTCCTTTACACGTTCGAAAGCTCTCAGCCTCACACTTCTGCGTCAAAACGGGTGCGAGCGCCACCACGGTCACAGAGATCTCTCGTCTCTTGCGTGCCCAGAAAGACACCTCGTACTCCCCGCTGTACAACTTGCGAACACCGTCACGCTCCGCATTATAGACTACTTACTTTTATATTTTCTAATCCTTCGTGTTGTATAACGAGTTACCTGTTTTATAGGTGTGTTCGGAATGAAGGGTGTCTGGGGTTGTACGGGTATTACGCGGCTGCGACCGAGACTTGCGTGGTAAGCCTTTCTCTTAATATCACAGTCTCCACACAGCCTTTCCTGCTGAGAGGCACAGTGTTATATAATATGTGTGCGCCCTGTGTCAATATCGTTACAGCTGCCGAGGTAGAACTCCGTATTCTTACCGCTGTGTACACACGGCATTGGAAGAACGTATACAGTGTCACACGATCATTTCCCTGTACCGCTTGACAGCAGTGCAGTTATACGCAGTAATGCTGCTATACGCGCTGTCAAAGTACAAGTAGAACTGCACGACTGCACTACAATGATAAGGGATCGGGACAACATGACATCAGGTCAAAGAAATACGAAGAATACTTGCGTCGGGAAGCGGACAATCCGTGCATAAGAGGACGTCTACATGTTGTGCTCGTACGAGCACTTATCCCAGGTCTAGCGGTGATTCCTCCAGAAGACGACAGCTACACTTTTTTGTCTCAGGATCGAGAAAGAGTTCCACCGTATTGATGCGTCCACTTACATTGTGTCCGTGTTGACGACCATGTGGAACGACAGAGGCAAAGAAGTGCAGATACACAAGTTTCAGCTTTCCTGGTTGGGGTGCGAGCAAACATCTGTCCCAAAAGCAGCGCAAGTTTTACCAGCCACGTTTAAGATAGGATGGGCAACCGCAGTGATCGTGCCGCTCTGCCGCAACTTCTACCAGTGACCGCAGTATACACAACAGTAATCTGCGTTTCTGCGAGGCCTGCTGTAGAAAGCGGACTATAGAATCAGATGTGATTCGCCATTACGGATTGTACCCACGCAAAGTATCAAAGAATCGGTGCATGACTAGACATGGAGCAGGTCCACGGATGTGGAACACCGATGTATATACCTACGCGTACATATTTGTGTGTACACACACTTACATGCGTATACGCAGAAAGAAAGGATGGGACAGTCTGCACACACATACATGCCTATTCGAATATCTACGCGTACAGGCAGAGAAAGTGTATGTGAGAGCCCACAGATACACACGAGGGTCTGAAAGAGCGTGACTCACTGACACACACACACACACACACACACACACACGAAGAAAAAAAAGACCCGCTTTCACACGATTATCAAAATCCTACCTCAAGCTCCGGTCTCTCCTCTCTCATCCTGGTGACCTGGCGCCTGCGTCTTCGTGACTGCTCATGACTTTTCAGAGTCTTCAGAAATTTCTGAAGGCACAACGGCAGAGTAAGCTTCAGATTTCGACCGACGGAGAAAACGTGTGAGACACGGAAGCTGTGAATCACCCGTAGGAAAATTTACTGCACTGCGCACAATAGACTCCAGTGACTAATTCAAAAAAGTGAAAGCGGCCCCCACGTTATAGTCATTTTCGCGCAGGACCGCACGCACAGAAGGTAGGGCGCCTGATAACAACGCGGTTCTAGCTTGGCAACGCAGAAGGTGCGCACAAATCGTGAGGACAGCAAGACACTATCAACCAAGTCAGACGCGCACCTTCATAAAACACACGAATAGACAGAAGAAGGTTTCAACCTCCTCCTGTTTTTGTCCATGCGTCGGCAAATACAGTAAGCGAAAGAGACTGCCAAAATCCAAAATCACCAAGAGGCTAATAAGTGCCAGCTCGGGAAGCCAGAAAAAGAATTTGGACAGAAGAAACAGTGGCAAAACGGTAAAGTAACCAGCGCAAAAACAGCACCGAAGAATAGGAAGCTGAAGTTAAAAACCTCATTAAAAGAAGCAATGCTATACCGGAACAATGTTCACAGTAAGAAAGCAATATAAACAAACAGAAGGATGAAACAGTGACGGCGCGAAATTCTGAATGCAGGCACGCATTATCACGTGTATGTGTAGCTGGCTGGCGTTTCGGTGACTTCCACGGATTAGCGCTTTGACACAAAGACCTCATAGTCAAATTATGAGGAAACAAGAGAAACCAGCTTGAGTGTTTGCGACACACACTGGTGAGCGACACCAAATTGAGTAACTGCTACACTGTGCTCACCACACCCGTAAAATGGCCGTACACAGACCTGTCTTGATATCTACTGATACGCAAGTATAGGTAAAACATGTGTGCACACACACGGATATAGAGTTAAGTGCACACACGAATCCGCACTACGTATATACTGCGAAAGGCACACTCGTGCAACGCGTGTCCCTAACTGCTGTTTTGTCTCCCGTGGGGATGTGGGAAGAACAACGTTGCCAGCAGAGAAAGAATGTAAAAAAGCACACGCATTGTGCTGGGCACCGGACTGGTACTGCCGCGTTTGCTGTCTCTGTAAGAGGAGGCGAATGTCTTCTGCAGGCTCTCCGCTGCACGCTAGTTACCGCCTGCTTTGCTAGGCTGGAAGTCTGTTAACTAGAGTTCACCTTTCTAAAGCAGAGTATGGGCACGCCACCACATACGCCGCAGACACTTTTCTATCTACGAGTCTATACGCTGCCCCCATACCGCAACGGAACACGCGTCCCTTTCCACGTGCACGGACAGGCAGTGTGTGGTAACGTGATGCAGCGCTGAATCATATTTATATTACTGTTACGTATGTCACTTCAGTTGTACGGCGGGCCTGGGCCCGCGCACGTTGCTTACAATTCTCTCTTCAGCCCGTCCTCCTCCTTCCCCTCCTCTGTGGTTTTCCTTAATGCTGTCTTCAAACACGTCTCCATCACTCTTTCCAATGGTCCCTTTTTCCTTTGTCTGTGAACTACTGTCAAGTGTTGCGCCACTCTCCCCGTGCCGCTCTCCTGCCTTTTTCCGACCCGTTTGCCCTTTCTTTGACGGACTAATGGCTGCAGCAGGACTCGCAGAGGCAATTCGTCCAGCTGCAACTGCCGACACCGCGGGAGACGCAAACTCAGGCGCTGCTCCGCCCAGCGCAGCAAGACGAGCCTGACGACGCCGCTCCCGTTGTCTTTTTCCTGCGACGCAAAAACACAAAAAAACAGCGGTGTAGAACGGAATTCTGTACATACAGCAGACGGGTGCCGGCGCTGGTACAGCACCGTGTACACGCACTTGAAATGGATTTTTTAGCCACAAGGTCATCGCGCTGTATCTCTCCATTACTGGGGCTGCTGTGGGTACAGACGCGGGCTTCTCAGTCCTGAAAAGCAAACGTCGGCTGTACGACATCAGATGCCCATTCTTGCCAGCCCTGTCGCTCGCGTCAACGTACTCTACTGCAAGCTGTGCTTCGCAGCCGAAGAATTATAAGCTCCAGATATTCTAACTGCGTGTTCTGCCTGCAGCACCAGCGTTCCTCACGAGCGTGCAGCACGCGATTCACACCTATGTGCAGATCCGGCCACTCAAAGCTTTCGACCATTCCGAGGAAACGGTAGTCAAAAGCCACGGGTACACAGAAGCTAGAGAAATCTCTCTGCAGCGCTACGTGAAACGTGCTTGTCGGTCTCAGATAAAAATACGGCTCCGTAGGACGATCCTCCTCTTGCCGGCCCTGGTGCTCTTAGTGAAAGAAAGTCGTCCCTTTTACTGAAATTTCTCGCTGCTTTCCACAAATAAACGTGAATACCCCCAAAAGCCTATTTTGCATATTGCATTTGTCTGTACACGTATTAGCATTCGCATATGTGTATATACATATACACACACACACACATAAAAATAAATAGATAGATGAATATTTGTATATACGTACATACCCGGGCGTGTGAGAATTCAAATTAGTATACACATGTGTATATACTTATACATCGGGGCGTGTGAATTCAAATACGCATACACATATACGCGACCATCAACAATTTGAATTGACCCCGACAGACACTTCCTACCACTTGTATACCAGTACATAATATATATGTATATATATACATACATACGTACACGTATACACACGTGTGTAGGCCCCAACCCAGGTGCAGTGAGGCTATCAGGGACGCACGCCTCTTTGCGGTAAACTTCTTCAGTGCGTTATGATGTCTGTTTCTCTGGCGTAAGGTGTACCAGCACTACTTTGAGAGGACAGTCACCCCACACGCAGATCTACGCGAAGATATACTCCACGCCAGCAACAGGTCTGCGTCCTCAAACGCTTTTTTCTCCGGCACAAGTGTTACACACCACCCCACGTGCGACAAAGTTGAAACGGATCGATGCACAACGCTGCATGTATACACTAGGTACGCCAGAACAATGAAAATGACATCGATCACGTGATATACACAGGAACTCTCCGCATGAGCAGCACAGTTACCAAGCTGTCGCAACAGAAGAGAAATATATTTCTGGACTGGAAGAAGAACGCAGACTCTCCCTCCTAGCCTGCTCTCACATACCTCCAGCACGTGAACAAAAAAGCTGCCGAGTAACTGTTTTCAGCACTACTCGCCATCGAGGTGTCCAGGAAAAAAACGACTCAGAGGCTGGCGTTGTGTGTGTCAACCTTTAAGGACGGATGTTCGAGTCAGTTTCGACGCGAACAATCACTGGGAGAGCGCCAGAGCAACGCGGCACATTTGCCAAAGAAAAATTCACCAGGATCTCGGCACCACAGAAACCATGTGAGCAACGCCGGAAGCTGAAGACTGAGCTATTTGTTGTGATGCAAGTACTTTATAGAGACAACGTGCGCGTTATACACCCACAAGAACGCACTGGTAAGATTGCCACCACAGTTCAAGTTGGACGCTCTTGCGAAAAAAGTGTACAACCATGCCACTGGTAATACTACTGCTACTTCTACGCCAACTATTCCTTCTCCTACTGCTCGTAGGCAGAGGAGAGCGAGAGTCGGTAGACATTCTTTCAAGCACAAAGAAGCACTGGTTTACAAGGCTTGCGGACTACGAAGGAGAGACGTGTCTCGGACGGCGCTTGCCTCTGCTGTAAATCTTTTTTTTCCGGCGACCCAAAGCATGGAGAGAAGCTGCAGCAGCAGCTTTGTTACCGCTAGTTCCCACGCCACCAGGACTCTCCAGCTGCTTCTGCTCCCGCTGCCGCTGTAGCAGCTGCAAGTAGGCACGCATCTTCTCCTCCTGAAGAGACAACCAACAGACCGTGCGGAGCCCACATGTACGTCAGCACACACTCCACGGCGCAGGCGCACAGATGCGCGGGAATCTTTACGCAGAGACGGTGTCTGTTTGTTTCGCAAAAAGTGACGCCCTACCGCCTTTCTCTCTTCGCTGGCACTGCGGCAGAGCCCCCCCCCCGGTTCATTTTCTTATACAGACGTCACTCTACTATAGCGGACAGGGGTCACTGTCGAGCATTCGTCAACGCAACTAATATGTCCGGGAGCTTCTCACGCGTGCCCACACGACGTCGCAAGGGTACACATAACCATATATACGTAGATACACTTGCCTACATTGCGGAACGCGAAACTGACTTCCAGCGTTATGGGATGGTAGGGCTCAATACACACAAATATATAAGCAGGACAGTAGTGACACAAATGTAGTATATAAGCCGGACAGTAGTGGCACATACACACTTGCATCCATGTGGCACGGAGAGTCTAGGCGACAGAGAAAACAGACAGCGCCGCAAGACATCTATCACTTGTGGATGCCTGAGACTCGCTCAACGCAAACTTCTAGTGGCAATTCTCATAAGGATACACGCGGAGTGCTGCTATTTCATTACACACACACACACACAAGCATATATATATATATACATAAATACTAGAATACCGCAACCGGGATGTACTCGGCACACCTGTATGTATGTGCATATACGTATAAACAAGAGCATTATCATGCACTCCCCGCGTACATATAAACTCACGTGTATGCGTACGTACTTCGTAGAGCAATACCACTTTAACGCACTCCGCAAACATCCGCATAAACTGGAGCAACGCAATCCACTGCGGCATCCACAGTAACACATAAACACATGTATATATATATATCTATATATCTATATATACATACATACATACAAATATATACATGTATATATGTGTAAATATGTGTATTTATGTAGAGAGAGACATATACATATATATACACATATGTGAACATCTGAAATCCCCTAGTTCAACAGAGTTTGAATGTGTATTGAAACTTACCTATAATGTGACACCAAACTCGAACATACTCTCCATAGCAGCCTACAATTTAAAGGAACGAACACTTCGGTTCAGGTCGGAGGATGCAAACGCGGTGAGCGTCTTTTGACGCGGCAACATCCGCTGGAATGTTGCACGCCAGAACAGGCAGTGGCCCACGACTTCTTAAGAGCGACGTGAAGGAGAAGTGCTGCTTCAATCAATACGTAGGTGCAAACATAATATACCTCCGTCCAAATACGCAAACACGTACATGCAGAAATGTTGACACGTGTGCACGTGTGTGTATGCGTGCGTGCGTCGGTCATTTGTGAGTACGAAGACGCACGCACTTCTGGAGACGGAGACGTACACGTCGGTCTGTTAAAAATAAGACACGAGCACACGTAGCGCCTTACGGATATATAAGAAATGCTATGTCGCATATATATATATATATACAGTACATGGGCTGACACATGTACACACGTACACACACACACATATGCAAAGAGGCCCCACATTATTACCTTGATCTTAACTTTCCGCAAGTCTTCGATGGCGTATTCAACCATCAGCTGCCGCCACGACGGTCTGGCTCGTTGTGAGTCACGCCTCACACTTGTTTCCCTTTCGTCAACTTCGTCCTCTTCCCGTTGTGCCGTCTCCTCCTCTCCTTCGCCTCCTGCAGGACGCTGCCTCTTTTGGACGCCTTGCCGCTTCGCCTCTGCCACCGGGAGCCCTGACACTACTGCGTGTCGACGTTCATGCAGCAGCAGCAGCTGCTCTTCGGAGAAGTCGTTGCTGCTGCAGTTGCCAAGAAACGGAAGCAGCAGCTCCGCTACTTTTTCATGGCAGCAATCCACGAACGCGAATCCCCGCGACCGCTTCGACGACTGCTGCTGTAGCCCAGCGAGACTCTGCGAAGCTGTTGCTGTCTTGCGGCTCTTGTCCCTTGATATGTGGATCTACGGCGGCAGAAGGGAAACATGCAATTGCAGATCCACACATTCACACGAGGACAGTTAGACAGATGTACGTGCAGATAGGCGTACGTCTCTCTGCATGCGTGGACACGCAGAATGTCGTAAGTACATATACACGCCCGCGTTCGACTTCTGACAAGACCACCTTTCTTCCTTCGGACTCACACGCCAACCAGCACACAAACAGGTACGTATCGACGCACGTATATATGTATGTATACGCGTGTGACATGTGGATGTACCCGCACGAGGCTGTAGCATTGCATCTCTGATGTAGGAAGTTGTTGCTCTTAAAAACGAATAATTTCGCCAAAACGCTAAACAATCTGTTGACGTCTTTTTTTCCATCTCTCTCTATCTCTCTTCACACAGATGTAGCCGCCCCTACACACGTATGTGTGTACCGGCATTTTAGCACATCCACGTCGGTGAGTCTGCACCCTCCAAGTCAGTCTCTCTTTTTCCTCACACGTGTCTCTGAACCTAGATACGGCTGCGTATCTACACATGGTTATACAGAGGTACGTCCGTCAACTGCTGTGTGGCTTCGCGTACACTTGAGCGTGGAATGAGAAACGTCTACCGCTTTCACGTGTCAAGATGTCCATCTTGCTCTGCGCACGCGCATCTAATATGTGTGTACACACACAGCATGTAGACGGATGGAAATTCCATCAAACACGGCCGCTGCGGTACACGCGCACCTACAACGCTGGACGGACGGACGACGATAGTCCGTCCCCGCACTTCGGAAACTGCGTGCGCAACCGTAACCCACAGCGTGAAAAAAGTTTGTTTAGAAGATTTCCTGCCAGTGCCCCCACGAAGGCACCTGCACACAATTTTACGCAGGCAGATTCCTTCTCTCCATGCAGAGCTGTCGTGTATTCTCGTGGCTTTTCAAACACACACCGTCAACAGTTGCGCATGCATGCCTCTCACTCGAAACGTTTGACTGTCAAACGGCCGTCATCTGTCTTCTAGACACTCGTCATTCTCTTGCAGACATGTGCTGTTTACCCGCTCTCGAACAAACTCTTCTGGAGAATCCACGCGGCCGCGGCTACCTTTCTCCCGTTCCCCCTTCCCCGTATCAAGCTTGCGAATGCATGTGGTGAGCTGCGCGCAGAGACACGCTAGAGACGTCACCGAAGATATACACTTCTGTACCGCAGTTCACCTACATGTATACGTAATTCTACGCTTGCCTGAACCAGCAGATGCAGCGACGCCAAGAGACCGAGAGCTCGGCAAAGATGCAGTGGTTGTACGCGTCTCGTCTCCCTACAAGACGTGGGCACGGTCAGACACTCTCCCTGTGGTTGACATACACGCAGGCACATGTTCGTGTGCACAAGTTTAAACCACGTTGGAAAAAGAGACGGATTACCTTGGGCACGGCTTTCTCGGCGATGCGTCGTTGACGCCAGGAAGGAAGCGAGCTAAAGTGCTGCTGCGGCGGCTTTTCTTCTTCCGTCGCTGCCGGTGCTACGGCAGGCCTTGAAAAGATCTCCCCACTATCCACACAAGCAGCGAACTCTGGCGACCCCATCAGAACGTGAGTAATGACCTCTCGTATTTGATTGACAGTCACGGCAGTGGGTAAGTTTCTCACGCTTAACCCTGCAGCAGCGGCACACACACCGTCCGCAGCAGAGCAGCAATGACGACCAAAGGAGAACCCGCAACAACGCAGGCAGAGGGTGCAGCAGAAACTGCAGTGAGCGACACCCACAAAACAGCACCACGGACTGCTGCAGCGGCAGCACCAGGGCGACAGACGCAGCAGCTATCCACCAGCAGCAATCGCAGCAGGAGACAGCTCCAAAACAGATGAGACACGAGCGATCCAGCACCAGCAGGAGCACCGACGCTTTATCTCCGGCGCCGCAGCAGATTCAAGAAGCCGTCCGGTCAGCAGCAGCAGCACTAGCCCCCGCGTACGCAGCCAAAGATAGGAAGAAAGACGGCAGGAGAATGGCCTGCAGGCGACGAAGAGAGAAGGCAAGTGAGCCAGGTGCAGCGCTCTGCACGTGGCAATGTTGCATGCACAGGCGAGTTTTCTACAGGGAAGCGTAGTAAACAACCTGCCCCCACACGCTGCATCGGGCAAATTCAGCGGAGATACACCAGCAGCAGCAGCATCGCGTGTAAAGACGAGAGGCACGATGCAAAACTGCGATAGAGAGAGGTCAGGCAGCCGCAGCTGCTGCTTCGGGGAAAAAAGAGGGGATTGAACAGTCCGGCGGCAGCAGCATCCGCCATGCAGGAACGGTAGGAAAGCAGGCGAAACTGCCCCGCAGCGGCCCCCACGGAGCAGCAGCCGCCACGTGAGCACCAGCCGCCACGAGAGCAGCAGCCCCGCCGAAGAGGGAGGCCGGCCGCAGGCAGGTGCAACAAAGCCCCAGACCACCGGAAGGGGGATGGACTGCAGGGCCGCTGAGCAACAGCAGCAACACAAGCCTACGTAACGACTGTAGCCAGAGACGGGGCCAGCAGCAGCAGCAACAGTAACACAAGCAAAAAACGAGGGGAACGCCGGAAGTTCCACGGCAAAACAGAAAACACCCACGTTTCGGATTAATGGAGTAGTTCGGATTTTTCAGCTTCGCCTTCTTCTCCTGCCACGCGTGCAGTCGCCTGCGCTGCTCGGCAGGGGGCAGCTGCTGAAAGGCAGCGCTGCTCGGCGACATCATCCCGACAAACGCCAGATGGAGATTGTGACGCTTTTCTCTATGTGGTCGTCTGCAGCAGGAACACAGCGGATACGCGCGCCCACCCCTGTATGGACAGAGGAGCCTCCACTTATACGTGTATGTACACATATATATATATATATAGGCGCTGTAGAAAGATCCAATACACGTATATTACTATGTGTATACACGTATCCGCATACACGCGTGTTGGTGTTCATTGTACGTACACAAGACATGTACGAATATGAAGAACAAAACGTCCACATACACAGCGCTTCGAGGAAAGAACTACTACTACTCCTACTACTATGCGTGGGCAGATGTTTCCGATTGGATACGAGAGTAAGAGGGGGACACCCACGTGTACGCGCTCGAATCGCAGTAACACGCAGGCATAGATAGACAGCGACCGAAAGAGACATCTGGACAAACCCATTTTGTCGGTCACATGCACGTGAGGAAACTTTCACTTCCACCCAGGAACATATACACACACACACATATACACCTATACACACGTGTACGTGTACCACTCTCTTTCATTGTCTCTCTCTTCCTCCCTTCCTCTCTACACAAACAAATGTACTTTGACGTGTGCATCTGCCTGCATCTCGCCCGCACGGGTTTTCTGAAATTCGAAGAACACATGAATACACCAGACACACGTCCGCGCGTATCCCTCGGGAGAGAGAAGAACAGGCACGGCTCGAGCAAGTCACTGCTCCGACTATCCGGCAGCCTGCGTTGCCGCCGCAGCAAGAGACTTCGGTGGCAGGCCTCTTCAAGACCATTACAGGGACAGAATTGAAATTACGCCTCTTTTTTGAGCTTTACCCAATAGCTAGAACTGCAGCATAAATCAGCGTAGAATATACACATGTGTGGAAACTGAAACTCTCACGACAACGTGGAGAGTAGCAAGTAGCGAACACTGTCCTTTTTCGGCAGGCAAACACCGTACACGAGTCAGAAAAAGACAGAAAGCACGTTCACTTCCTCTACAGAAAGAAAGGGAATGACGATCTCTGTCCACACGTCTCCGCTCACTTGGAGTCGAGCTGCTGCTGTCGAAGTTTCTGCGACTCTTCTTTTGACAGCGCCGCATGTACCAGCAGCCTGCTGCCACGCAGAAAAACGCCCTCTCCTCCCCCCAACGGCGCTGTCGCTGCATCTCGCTGCCCTGCCGTCACCTGCTGCTGCTCCTGCTGCTGCTGCTCCGGAGATGCAGAGAACCCCAGGGCCTCGGCTGCGAAGGCAGAAAGGCCTGCAGGCCGCTGTTGCTCTGCTGCTGCTCTTGCAATGCTGGTACTGCTGCTGCCGCTTAGAGAATGCGGAGCGCTGCCAGCAGCAGCAGACGGTGAAGTGGACGCAGCCCGTATAGCCCGCGCCGCAGCTTCCTGCGGCAGCAACGACAACACGGCAAAGCAGCACAACGCACTGTGCTTGACGTACAGAAGAAAGAGAAGCTAACCAAATAAACATGCAGCAACAGGAAGTGTCTCCAGATGTCTGATCCGCGCGCCCAGATGCCTCACTAGTCGACAAAGAGAGAGACACACACCCACCCAGATACACATACATATATATGTGCAGGTACACGCCCTAACGTGTCCCAGTTTTTTCTGTGAATATGCGCGCAGACATGTGTACATTTCCACACATATATGTACATACACACGTTTGTGCTCGTGTACTTACACGTCCGTACACTTTTTTACAGTATGCCTATAGGGCGTCTCGCGGCAGGCTCACGTAGTAAGCCCCTAAACGGCAGCCACATCCCATCACGAGACGCACGGAAAGGACACGCAGTGAAGAAGAGATAACGAACAGCCAGGAGCAAACGTAAGTGGACACCGACACAGCGGGGAAGAGATACGTACAAAAGCCATATGCTGTCACCTTCCGCTGTACGTAGAAACACAAGAACAACCACATCGACGGTCACAACAATGCGTACATATATATATATATACACGCGTGGCTACGCGTATCCGTTTACAATTACACACCTGCGCACGCAAATAGAGATTAAGCGAGAGATACAAAAGAAGAGACGGACGCAGAGACAGCAAAAAGACGACACGTACATATATATACACATATTTAGGTGTATACATAAGAAAGGAAAAAGATCCCAAGAGGTCTAGCCAAGGAGACATATTTGAGACGTCTCACATGACTCCCGACTTGTCGTGTGTGTGACAGAGAGAGAGACAGCGAGAGAGACGCACGCACTGCTAAGGAGAGTGAAGTCAGCCTTCGTGTGCTGACGTAATCGACTGCTGCGTCCGCAGGCTCCGGCATGACGAAAAAAGGCACTTCATACAAAAGGAAACGCAGGATTTGCATGTCGACAAAGAGGAGACAGTAAAAAAGACCCCAGCGCGTGAAGAAGCGAGCCCATCTGAGAATTGTGTGCGCGACCAAATATCAAATCTTCCTGCACCTACGTAAACGGTGGATGTGTGTAGTGTGTCCACAGGACGTCATCACATGCATATACGCGTACACATATAGGTACACAAATACATCTACTGATAGATATACATATGTATGTCCACACACGTGTATATATATGTAGGTTGCTCGAGATGTCATATATATATATATGTATATATGTATGTATACTATGTGAGTGGCTGGAGATGACACACATATACATATATATACATATATAGGTTGCTGGAGGTGGCTCGTATACATATACATATATACATATATATACATATATTTATGAATGCAGGTAGCTGGAGATCGCACGAATATGTATATATATACACAGGTAGATTAATAGATAAATATGTGGCTGGATACGGCAGACTTGATAAACAGGTGTATGCATACAAAGCAGCACACAGATGTGAACAGAAGATTTCGTTATAGATACGTCCACGTAGGCGAGGAAAAGCTGTTGGAACATCGATTTACTCAGCAACAGGAGAAGGAGTTTCTAATCGCTAGTGCACGTCGAAGACGGAGAAGCTCTCCTGTGTCTTTCAACTGGGCAGAAGAATGGGCGATGTGTGTACGCGCTGGGGAAAGACACGGGATGGCCGCTGCCAAAAAACCGAAGGAAAAAAGCTCTTCATGTGGACTTCGGCTGCAAGAGAGAAACAAGGAACGGAAGAGACGAGGCCGCTGCTGCCGGACCTTGCCAGAGATGACAAATTCGATGTACGTACACCCGAGGAACGCGCGTTTCACTTGTGCTTCCACCACAAAAAAAGACTCCCGGTGTACACACACACACACACATACACACATAAACCTGCGTGGGACTGCGTGCGTGCGCGACGTAAAAAAAAAGTGCGTGAGTAAATTTAGCAGAAAGGCATACGTCAGAGAAGAATATGTTTTTATCGCCAGAGACGGGTGACTTACACTCTTTTTGAATTGTACGAAGGCAGAACCTTGTCTTTCACCTTGTGGGTTCATTACGAATTTGACGTACGCAACCTCTCCAAATTTGGAAAAAAGTTTCTTCATTTCTTCTTCTTCCGCCGTTTCCGGCACTTGACGTACAAACACGCAGCTGTCCAGACTCGGCCTTTCTCCTGGTGTGCGTACACCCGAGACGGTCTTCTTCTCCCGCGCGCCCACACCGGAAAGCTTCCCATGTTCCTGTGGACGTACACCCAGGAATTTCTTCCTCTTCTTTGGGCCGCAAGCGTCCTCCGGACCTGCTGGGGAAGCAGCACCACCTGCACCGCTCGTAGCAAGAGCAGCGCCATCAGCGAAATCCCCCGTTGGCCCTGCGGCAGCAGCACCACCCATCCCCGCCGCCTCTGTGCTGCTTCTCCTGTGTCGTTTCTTTGAACGGGTTGCAGCACGCCTGTCAGAAGAATCCTCCGTTTGTCCACGAGAAGCAGTAGCAGCAGCAGCAGTAGAGCGGTGCGTTCCCCTCCTCTTGTCAGACCGTCTCTGCTTTCGGTCGTCCTCGTTCGGCGTCCCTCTTTGCTGCTCCTCCGGCACATGACCTTCCGCTCCTCCCTGCTTCTGCTCGTTTTGCTGCCCGCTGGTCTGCTGCTGTCGCTGATACGGCGGCACACGCCGCTGCTGTCGGTTCTGCTGCAGCTCCTCCTTCATGTGTTGCCGACGGTGCTGCCGTTCACCAGGCTGCTTTTCCGGGTGCGTCTGGTGCCCCTGCAGCCTCTGTTGCTCTTGCCTCTGCTGCTGGTGCGGCCCCTGCCAGGTTGCCTCTCCCTGTCGTGACACGGCTGCAGCAGACGCAGACCTCTTTCTCTTCGTCTTGTTCGCAGACTCGTCTTCTGCTTTTTGACCAGAGGCCTCCGGCATATGCTTCCTCGTGCTGTCAGTGCCGGGGCGAGTGTGCAACGTGCTGCTGCTGAAGCGATTCACATTGCTCGCACTGCTGCTACCCGTTTCCGAAACGACGCCGTTGACGACTGTTGCCCGCCTGCTGCTGTTGGCGCCGGCTCCTTGAGCCCTGCTGTTGGGGGTGGACACTCGAGAGTTGTTGCACGCGCTCCGCTGCCGCTTAGAGTTGATGTCCATGTTTCCGTCTATACCCCGCGAGTCAGAGAAATACCGTTTTCTCTTGTGACTCCAGCGCAGAGCAGCAGCACCTGTTGCAGACACGCCTTCGTTCTCCCGCTTCTGCCCGCTGCCTGCCATGGTGCACAGCAGGCTTCAGCAGCAACACCGGGAAAATTGCAACAACGTCATACAACAACTGCAGCAGCAGCACAAGCCTCAGAGCGTCAAAACGGCGTCAGCTGTCACAGAAGAAGCAGAGGAACAGTAGACGCGCCGCTGCTTCTGCGACACCGACAAAGTTGCAGGCTACAGCACAACAGTTGAGGGAAAAAAAGTAATCGGAAGCGGTACGAGTACAGCGGAGCAAGAGGCGACAATGCATCAGTATACCTCGTAGGGATCGTCAGTAGCAGCAATAACTGCGGTACACCGCGCTTTCTCAGTCCAGTACGCGCCGACGCGACGCATAATGCGCAGATCTTCGGCAGCAGGCCCTGCAGCGGGCGTACGCAAAGACAATGCTTCAACACGCTCGGCAGCTGACTAAGTCCGGCTGGCGGTCGTATGCTTGGTACATGTGGCTGCGGGTACACTCTGGGTCTACCGGAGGCCTTCCTCCACGTACATACTACTCTACCTCTGTCTAGGAGTACAGCGGATAGACTTATGTGCGGATCACATACGTATAATTACAGGTTACTCAACCTCCGTATATAACTGAAACGTAGTGTGGCAGTTGCCCTCAATATAACGGATGTGAGGCGTAATTACACCGCCGAGCAGCTGCAACTGCGGCTGCCGCATCCTCGCAGGCGCCCTCTTCCTGTTAGCAACAGGATACGGAAGAGAAGTGCACGGTCGAAGAAAGTGTGTCGTCGTTTTTCTTCTTCAGCGGTAAACCAGAAGCTGTTGCCTTCATCCTTTTAGAGGACAACCGCGGCAGCGGCCGCGCAGCGCTTCATTCATCGATTTCTTCTTCGTCTATAGCCGCGCGAGAGGGCAGCTGCATGCACCGAACATACGCATGCGAACGCATAATCTCCCCTCTCAGTGCGGGAAGCTCAAGAACGAATATGAGTCCAGCCTTTGCGTTGACTTCCGACCAACAATTGCGGGTAAAAAAGATAATCACTGGCTTCTTCAGGAGCCAAGTTTCTCTGGTTTGCGTCGTCTGCATCGGTGTTCGCGGACGCCGCCTGGGTTGCTCCGGTGTACATACACCGCAGAGCATCGACGATTCCCACCCGCGGTGCGCGGACTCGGTCGCTTCCCCTGTCTTGAGCTGTTGTCTAAAATCTTTATTGGGAAGGTATTCTACGGAATACTTCCTACCTTTTTCTTTCCTCTCCCTTTTCAGCGTCTGCAAGGTGCCTTACGGGGGCTTCAGCCCAGTTTCCCTTGTGCTACGAACTTGCCAGACTTTGTAGCCTTACAGTTTTCTGACGCATGTGTCACAGATTTTACAGTTTTCTCCCGTACCTGGTTCATTTTACTTCTCTCCCGTTACATCAAAGGCCTTCCTCGTGGTCTCCGCCGGACAGAGTCTGTGATAGTGTCACAGGCCTCTGCTTTTCAGGTAGTCGATACAGGCGCCCGTTACCAGCGGAAGCTTTCTCCTTTCACGGCGCTTTCCTCCTCGTCAAATTCATCTAAAGTCTAACGATTTTCTAACGACGAACGTTTTAGCTGGGCAGAACCCTGCCGGTTCTTCTCCCCTTTTTTTCTCTCTTCCCCCCTATTTCGTTTCTTGTCGTCCTTCCTTTGTTGTAGAAGCTCCCTATGCCTTCGTCTCGTTCTTCGTTCTCCCCTGTTTGTGCGCCTCGAGTTCTCTTTGTCCTCACCTTCCTCTTGATCCACTCTGGCCGTGTCTTTCTCTCCGCTACTCTTCCCTCTCTTCCCCTCCTCTGTGTTAGCCCCTCACGTCGCCGTTCTGTCTCCTCTTCGTCGCCGACTTCCACTTTTCAACTGCACCGTCTCGACAATGCGGAAGCGCGTGGACCCACGCGTGAAGACGCTGGTGGAGCACTGCGTGCTGCTGCATCAGCGCGCATTTTTGGTCATTATAGGCGACCGCGGGGCAGAGCAAGTCGTCAATCTCCACTACTTGCTGCAGCAGCTTTGTGCAGGTTCTCCGTTTGGCACCGCCAACAATGGCAGCACCAGTAGCAGCAGCGGCCAGAACGGCGGCAAGAAAGGGCGCTGCTCCGTCCTTTGGTGTTACAAGAAGGACTTGGGTTTCAGCTCGCATCGTAAGAAGCGCAGCAAGCAGCTGAAGAAAAAAATGCAGCGGGGCCTGTACGACCCATGCAGAGACGATCCTTTCGAATTGTTTCTCTCTTCTACAGAAATTCGTTACTGCTACTACAAGGAAACACACGCGATTCTGGGGAGTACGTACACCATGCTTGTGCTGCAAGATTTCGAAGCACTCACACCGAATATTCTCTGCCGCACGATCGAAACGGTTCAGGGAGGGGGCCTCGTCTGCCTGCTGCTCCGCTCCTTCTCTTCACTGCAGCAGCTCTACGGTCTGTGTATGGATTTTCATGCGCGTCTGCGTCCGACTGGGGCAGCAGCAGCAGGAGCAACAGCAAATGCCGCCCAGACAGCCCAACAGCAGCTGCTGCAGCAGTTGCACGAGGTCCAGCCGCGTTTCAACGAACGGTTTTTTCTTTCGTTGACGCGGTGTAGGAACTGTTTGATAGTAGATGACGAGCTCAACGTATTGCCTTTGACGTCCTTCGCGTCTCATTTGCTGCCACTGCATCAGCATGCAGTAGCTGCTGCACGCGCAGCCGCGACGGGTACGGACGCAGCAGCCGCAGCTGCTGCCGCAGCCTCTGCTGCATACGCAGCAGCGTTTGAGCCAGCAGCGTTAGGCAGTGGAAGCTCCAGCGGAAAGAAGAAGGGGAGCACTTCAGTTAAAGAGAGAGAGACTCTGGTGCGACGCCAGCAACAGATCCTTGCGGAAAATGAAAAGCAGCGCATGCAGCTCGTGGAAATACGACAACAGTTTCGCGGCATCCCTCCCGTGGGGCCGCTGGTGGATCTGTGTGTTACGCCTGATCAAGCGAAGGCTGTACTGGCTTTTCTGGACTGCCTTGCCACTGCATCAGCCAGCACGGCAGCAGCGACACCAGCAGCAGCACCTGGGGTAGGAAGAGGAGAAGCTGCCGCAGCAGCAACAGCAGCAGGTGGCGCTCTGGGAGGAGCAGCCGTCACAGGAGAGCACAATGCGTTGCGTACCGCAGCAGCCGCAACAGCAGCGCGAAGAAGAATTGTGGGTTTTGAGACGTTTGCTTTGACGGCAGCAAGAGGCAGAGGAAAGAGTGCGGCGCTGGGACTTGCTGTTGCTGGTGCTATTGCGTATGACTATTCAAATATCTTTGTTTGTGCGCCCGGCGCAGAAAACGTCAAAACGCTCTTCGAGTTCGTTGTCAAGGTACGTGTGATGCCCTGTCCTGCAGCAGCAGGAGCAGGTTTTTAAGAAATGCAGGAGCAGCAGCAGCAGTAGAGGCAGCTGAACAGCGGGGCTGGACCACTAGAACCAGTCGCAGCAGCTGCAGCAGCGGCAGTAAGGACCGGCGGGGACAACGGGAACGGAAGAAGCAGCGAGAACAGTAGCGGTAGCACGGCAACAGCAGCAGGTACAACGGAGACACTTGTGCAGTGACAAAGCAGCAGCAGCAAGAGCGTAGACGAAGGAAGAACACGGGCAGCGCAGCCGCAGCAGAGCAGCAGGAGCAGCGTAGACGAAGATGCTGTTGCGGCGCCACAGCAGCAGCGGTATCAGAATTGCACGGTGGGGAGGAGATGCAGCAGCAGCAGCAGTATCGTAGACGCAGAACTCGTTACGTGTGTGGTGTAAAAGCAGAAACGACAGCGAGGTAGGTCTGTAGAAAGGCCACGCATCAGCGAAGAACCACAGAAGCAGAGCTGTGCCAAGGGGAGACGCTGAAACAGCAAAATCAACGGCGTGCGGGTTCAGCAGCAGCACCAATGGCAGGAGCATGGCAGCGGAAGCAGCGCAACAGAAGTAGGGAGCCCGTTAGTGCATCAGATGCAGCAGCCGCAGAAGACGGAGCAGCAGCAGCAGGTCACGGTGTGATGGGATGGCTGCGCGTAGCCAAATCAGAAGAGCAGTGGTGGTGTCAGCAGGGCGGCTGCGGCAGCTGCTGCTGCTGCTCCGGCAGGGTGAGCGCGCGCTGCATGTGGCGGAAGCAGTGCAGCATTAGCAGCAACAGGTCGCGCAGCCGACAGCGACTCCACGTCCAACGGCGTCAAATTATCTCCCGTGGCAGCGACTCGACGTGCAGAGGCTGTGTTTTTTGTCTCGTATATCAGCAGAAAACCCCACAGTAGCAAAGCGGCAGCCAAACAACGCTTTTCCTTTTTCCTTCGGAAGAATATGTCCGAGAGAATGGGATCTCTTGTGCAGTCACCATCCATCCTGTCTGTGTCTGTGCGCTTGTACGTGCTCCGTGCGTATCTAGTAACGTAACGCACGTGGCTCGCTGTTCTCCGTATGTCTATGCACATCTGTCTCGGTAGGTGTGGACATGTAGACGTTGAAACATAAAGCAATTTTTTGCAGGAGATTTTGTATTCTCCTGGTTTGGATAACGTCGCGATGCTGTAAGTACCGGGCACTCCACCACGGCGGCGTGCCTCTCCGTGCAATTGATTTCTGCATGCGGCAGTGCTAGTCGAGTCTCGTGTAAGACCCACATGGGTGTGTCTACCAGCGTTTCCACAGAGTCTCTGCATGCATCGTAAATATACATGAGGAGGCAGCGCGTCGCCTCGGGTGGTGTTGGCTGCCATGCACCGGACTGACTGAGCGGCGCGCACGTTCGTTTGCCTGTGAGTCACCAGAGCTTCTCCGCTGTATCAAAAAAAGTGTGGGGTATCTTGTCGTCGTCCTTTTTTCCGTCTCACCGCCGCGGGTCTGCGCGTGTGGATGTTAATTTTGGTCCACTTGAGGGCCCACAAATTTCCTTTATCTGGTACGTCTATCTCTACTACACGTAAACGTGGAGGTGTGTACACGTTGGGGCATGCGATCTATGTTGTGTGTGTGTGTGTGTGTGGGACGGTGTGGGGATGACTGCCTCTAGCGAAGCGGTGCACCAAAGAAGAAACGTACTTGAGTTGCGGGAAAACACTCTGATATTTGCTGGGTAACGACTGAGCTGTAACCCGGGCCGCGAAGTGTAAGAAGAGGAGGACGCACATGTGAGAGACGACGTCTTTGTGTGCCTGTTACCGGAGGAGAAGACGCAGAGAATCAAATTTCTCTGTTCCCCTGTCTGTGCACCTGCTGCTCCAGGACTTCGCAGGCGCATGTCTTTGCGTGTCCCTGCCAGGGAGTCTCAGAACACTGAGCTGCTGATGGTGTCGTTGCATTTGCTGCGAGGCTGTAGGGCGTCCCGTTGTTGCTGTTTTTGATACTTACGTCAATTCTGTTGCTGCTTCTGTTGGATTCGCTGTTGCTGCTGCTGTCGCAGTCACCAGGGGGGTCTGAGCTGTGTCGGCTGTTGGTCACGCTCTCGCTTTTACTGACTCCACTGCTGCTGCTAGTGCTGCTCTGGCGTGGCTGCTGGTTTTCGGTTGCTCTCGGTGTGCGCCAGGGCGCGTCTGTGTGGTGCACCGCCGGCGATGCGACAGCTGCTGGTGTTGCTGCGGGCGGAAGTGCTGCTGTAGGATTGCTGCTGCTGTTGGTGGGGTGGCGCGCTGCTGCAGGGGTTGACTGCGGTGGGGCTGAAGGAGCACGTTGACTTTACGCTGAAGCGAGAGGACGCGGTCGCTTCCGCTGCAGCTGCGGCGACGGCCGCCCACAGCAGCGGCATGCAGAGCAGCAACAGCAGCAACTTGGAAGGCGGGGAGCAGCAGCTGCTGCCGGGGCGAGTTGCAGCAGCAGGAGGAGGCGGAGGGGCCGCTGGCGCGCAGCAGCCCGGAATCAGTCGGCTTATACTCGGAGTCGAGGTGAAGAGAAGGAACGCGCTGCACAAACAAACCGTCTCGTTTTTACCTGCAGCAGCAGCAGCTTCCGGCAGCAGCGGAAAGGAAGTGGCTGTTCTGAACAACGCGGACCTTCTCGTAATCGATGAAGCTGCGTCTATCCCTATTCCTGTTGTCAAAGCTCTCTTTGGTAAGAGCAGCAACTGACGCACACCTATCCACGCGTGTGTAGAGAGAGTAACGCATGCGCCTGTACGCATGTATATATACGTATACATATTCCTGTGTCTCTGAGTACAAATGTTTCTCCTGACATAGGCATGCATGTGTATAACTTGTGTGCGTACGTGTGTTTACATATATATATCTATATATATATATGTGTATACACATATTCCTGTGTCTCTGAGTACGTGTGTTTGTGTGTGTGTGTATATATACATATTCGTGCGTCTCTGAGTACGTGTATTTGTCGTGAGATGGACGTACGCGTGTGTGTGTGTGTGTGTGTCGGTAGGTGTGTTTTCTCGAAGTCTGTTTAGCAAACACGTGTACAGCTGTCCACACATGTACGTCCGTTTATTGTGCGCACACATACGTATGCATGTCCGTACACATCAGCTGCATACGTGCGTGTATATCTGTCTGTCACAGCCGGGCGGAGGACGTGTCAAGGATACCTGTGTACTTCTCTGTAAATTTTTTGTCTGTGTGTCTGTGTGTTGCCTGTTTGTACATAAATGCGCACATATATTTGTATTTATATATGTATATATATACATGTATACACACCTGGGCATAAGTGTCTGTAGACGGTTTCAACAGCCTTATATTGGTGGACATATAGATGTGCGCACACGTATGTGTCGCTGTGTGTTCACGTGTGTGTCCCTAGCTGTTACGCACACACACGTGTATAGATAGACACATAAGTATTCTACACATACACATTGCCCTCGTAGACGGTACGTGCGTGTGTTTTTGTGAAGGCGTATGTACGCCTGCACCTGTGTTTGTTCACTTCCAGGTAAACAAACGCATATGGAAAGTACGTGCGTACAAGAATTGACGGGAGCGATACCTGTAATAAAGCTACATATATATATATATATATATATGTATGGCGCTGGTGTTGACGTTGTCGTGAGCGCTTGTGCGGTGTCTTGCTAGGTCCCGCATTGCAAGTGAAAGACGTGGGAAGTGCGCACGTCGGCGTGGGGCCTCTATAGGTGGCTGTGGAGACGCGTGTAAATTAACGTAGACGTGTGTGGCGCATGCATGGACTCTTCTTTTTTTCTGTCGTAGAGAGACACGTTCTTGCACGTCTGGGCGTCTACGGACGTGAACAGGCATCCGACCGTGATGCGCAGAATTTTTACACAGTAGCGGTGGAGAGAACTTCGCGTCGTCTGTTGACGCATGTGTGTTCTCGGCTACACGTACGTGTGCGCGCACCGGTGGGCAGACACACATCTGGAGTGCTTGTAAACGTAGAAATACGCATGCTCTGGTATGCTCATGTGTAACCATATGTATATATATGTATTAGTATATATACATATATGTGTATAGGTGTATGTACGTACGTGGTATGTAGTGGTAAATGTATGTATTCATATGTACGTATCCATACGTCTATGCATGGACTCATGTATATGGATCCGCATATCTATATGTGTGTAGTGCTATATATATATATATGTATATATGTGCGTATATATATATGTATGTATGTGCGGGTCTATATGTACATGTTCACCTGAGTGTTGTAGGCACTCGTGTGTATACGTGTATATATGCATACGTGCCTTCATGTTTCTTTTTGTACGCCTATGGGTGTATGTGTGCAGGTGTTTCTTATGCTGATGTATGTCTCATCTACATCTGTCCACGTGTGCGTGCTGGACGGTATAGGCCTTCAGCGGGGGTTCTGCATGTGTCGACGTGTCAGTTGTAGAAATACGCGTGTATTGCTGTACGCATGTGTAAGTGTGTGTGTATGTATGAATTGATATATATATTCATCACATATATCTATCTATATATATATATGTATATGTATGTGTGGAGGATTTTTTGCTGGACACACGCGTGCAGCAGGCACACACACACACACACACACACACGCACACAAGTACCCGTTAACGGAGTCTTGGGTGGGCGGCCTTGGCTGTTTGCTTTTTTTATCAGGGCCATACGTCGTCCTTTTTTCTTCAACAGTGAACGGTTACGAAGGCACGGGGCGGGCACTATCGCTCAAGTTGATCCAAGATCTCAGACAAAATCGCTTGGCTCTGCAGCAGCGGAGGGGAGCGGCGGGCTGCTTCCGCTGCCTCAGGGAAATATCGTTGCTCACGCCCATCCGCTACGCTGCCGGCGACGGCGTCGAGGCCTGGCTTCACGACCTCCTGTGTCTTGACGCCACACAGCCGCCCAAACTCAGTCAGGTAGCCAGGCTCTGTGTGTGGGCGCATGCGCGTGAACGTGGAAATCGTAGTATTCTTTTTATCTACACGTGTGCGCACGCAGAGCGATTCGCGTGTGTATCTGCTTGTGTGTGTTCGTATCGCGATGATGTCTTCACCTGTGCACCTACGCGTGTGTTCAGCGACATATACGTACGTCCGCAGTAGATGTCTGTGTATGCACTCTCTACAAACATGGAGGTGTATACATATGTCTGCCAAGGGGTATATCTGTGCGTATGTATTGCGTGTAGCGACGTATACACACATTTTAGATATCTGTCTATAGCGGTACCTGTTCGTCTACTCTCTGTTAACGTGGAGGCGTGTACACATACCTGTACAGGCCTATGTATTCGCGTTCTCTACGTCAACATACATATGTATGTGGGTACGTATGTATGCACGTATATGTGTCTAAGTAGGCGGGGCGACGGACGTGTACGTGGAAGTGTCTCTTGTAGTACAGCTGCTGTTCAACTTTTCTGCGGTGCACGTGAGAGACGACCGTATATAGAGCCGTTTTTCTTTGCGACGTGTATCGATCTGCGTCTACCTCAAGCACACAGAGTATATAATCTACGTGTGCGTACGTGTGCACAAAAGTCTCTTCACACAGGCGCGCACTTTTTTTTATGTGGACGTGCGTGATCAGCGTTACGCAGACGTCACATACTCCGTGCGTCATGTGGCGATGGTCGGAGGTCGCCCACTCACGTACACCAACATATGTACCAGTACACGTATATATGTATACACATATATGTATACATATACAGAGAGAAAGAGAAAGAGAGAGAAAGTTGTGTCTGTGTGTATACGTGTATGTAGGTATTCGCAGCGTACCCTTTGTGCGCGTGAAAGAGTCGTACATTTGTATATATATGTTCCTGTTTGTAGCGTACGCGTTGCGGACGGACGTGTACGTGCATGTCTACCTACAACGCAGACGTGTGTGTGTGTGTGTGACGCGTCGAGCTGCCTAGTCTGCATGTACGACACCTCGCCAAACTCTTTCAGCTCCTTCGTGCAATATATATAAGTGTATCCATATATGTGTGTACGTAAAGACGGGAGCTGAAGCAATGCAAGGTATAGAGTTGGTGGCCGACGTGATGTTTGTGTTGCGTGACTGGAGAGAGAGACGAAATTCCACATACACATTTTTACGTCTATACATGTATGTGTACACGTATAGAGAGAGACAGAACTGGCTCGATAGGTATACAGGAATATGTGTATATATATGTAGACAGAAAGAGACACACCGAGAGGTAGGTAGGCAGACAGACAGGTATACACTTGTGCAGATCGATAGGTGTAAGGTGTATATATATATATGTGTAGAGAGAGAGATACGTCTACAGGTAGAGAGGTAGACAGACGGATGTACACCTGTGTAGATCGATAGGTGCAGGGTACATGTAGAGAGAAGAGAGATATGCCGATGGATAGAGAGGTAGGCAGACTGGGGTACACTTGCGGGCACGTGCATGTACGTGTCACCGTAGCACCGACTCGAGCAGGAACTTACAGCTGCTCCGCCTTTCTCTCTATATATGCGCTATTACCTCGAACACATACATATGCATATATATGCAGTGACGCACAAAATCTTGTATACATGTACACGCATATGTGTGCGTCCCAACAACGTATCAGTGTAGAGTATACACGTGTCTGTACGTTCTCATACGTTGCCGATATGTATACATATGTGAACGCGGTACCTGGAAGTATCGGCGCGTTGCTTAGTGTTGGCTTGGGTGCTGCGGCTGGTGGTGCTGCGGGGGGCTGGTGCGGTCACTGCGTCGTTGCCGTGTTGCTGCTCCTGCGTCGTTCTGCAGGCGGCGCTGCCGCCGGCGTCGAGGTGCAGCTTGTACTTGGTGGACCGCGATGCGTTGTTCTCCTACCACGCCGCAGCAGAGAAATTTTTGCATGCGCTGCTGTCGCTGTTCGTCTCGTCCCACTACAAGAACTCGCCTAACGACCTGCTGCTGCTGGCAGACGCCCCTGCGCATCTTCTCTTTGTCCTGCTGCCTCCCATCCATGACGCAGCTACCCTGCCGGATATCTACTGCGCAATACAAGTACGTATCCATCGCCACTTCAGTTTTGCTCGTTATCATCACCTGCTGTGGGCTCGGTGCGCGCGAGACACATACGTATATAGGTGTTGCTGGTGGGTCTGTCGCCGCAAGTATATCTATCCAGACGTCGTATGGGCAGTAGATCTGTCTGTCTCTCTGCCGGTCCGTCGAACACATTCTGCCGCACACATTCACACGGACAAACGCCTGCAGACACATGTGTGCGCTCGCACGTCTACTACGACGCGTCGTCGTGTGTTGCATGCGTGGGGTTAGGGGGGGGTGTGTCTCTGTGAATCAACAACACATCAAGAATGCCCGTCTGTGTGTGTGACATGGCTGCGCGGCGGAGCCAAACGTTCTTGGCAGTTGAACAGTCTCGTTTTTGTTCGCCTGCACGAACACACGTGGAAATGCGTAGGGACGTCCTGCGCTCACTTCTTCCGCCACCATCATCACGCTTCGACGAATACGCCACAAGTGTAGATTTAGACGTCTCTCTGTCTGTCTCGTCGTCTGTCTGCGCATGCATGAATTGAAGGAAGCTTGCCTATTCTGTCCACTTGTGGAGATGCAGATGGGTAGGTCGCTGTCCAAGCGCGCTCTTGTCTGTTTCTTCTTCTCATGTCCGCCGTACCCCTACACATACGTAAATACGTAGAGAGACACGTGTGTAAATGTGGGTGTGTAAACGCGCATCACATGTACATATATGTTGTATGTGTATATGCATGTATATATATGTATGTACATATACATGTGTGTATATCTGTATGTACGTATATATATTTGTCGAGGCTTTAAATTTCGCAGACAGTATCTGCTTCCCGGATGCGACCTCGTTCGGTGACAGTGTATCCGCGTACGTCCTTACATATATGTGACATATATTATTTACGCTGCGGGCATGCAGGTCGCCATAGAAGGAGCACTGTCGAAGCAGGCGATACGGCAGGCGCTAGGACGCGGCCTGAGACCGTCGGGGGATCTGCTGCCGTGGACGCTGTCGCAGCATTTCGTCGACGAAGACTTCGGCTGCCTCACTGGTGTAAGCGACTCCACAGCAGCAGGCAGCAGCAGCGGCAGCACGCAGCAGCAGCAGACGGCAGCAGCAGACGGCACCAGCAGACGACAACGGCACACGGTAGCATCACATGGTAGCAGCAGACGGCAGCAGCAGGCAGCAGCAGCAGGCAACAGCTGCAGGCAACAGCAGCAGGCAACAGCAGCAGGCAGCAGCATCAGCAGACGACAGCAACACACGCCAGCAGCACGCAGCAGCAGACGCCAGCAGCAGAAGACTGCAGTAGGCGGCAGCAGCGGGGAGCAGCACCGGCGGGAGACAGCGGCGGGAGACGGCAGCAGGTGCGGCGGCCACGTCAAGCAGCGCTTCAAGGCTCCACACGCTGGGGATGAAAGGTTTAGACGCATGCGCGTATACTGCGTGTACCAGGAATGTGTGTGTGACTACAGGCCTGCCTGTTCTCTTTGCCCACGTCAGCTATCTAGAAAACGTCTAGAACTGTTGTAGTTAAATTTAATCTACGAGCGTGAAAATTTGTAAGTGTGTGCGTTTGTGTGAACACGTCTTTGCGATATATATATATATATATTTTACATGTATGTATATATATACACACACATGCGATCTACGTAAATTCCGTATGTGTATACTTCTGTGTGAACATTTCTTTGGGACACTATATATATATATATGTATGTGTATGTATGTGTGTGGGGTATTGCTGCTGCAGGCACGCATTGTTCGCATTGCGTGTCACCCGTCTCTGCAACGCATGGGGTACGGCAGCGCGGCGCTGCAGCAGCTGATCGAGTACTTCGAAAAGAAGAAAGTTACGTTGCAAGACCCGCTCTGCTGCTCGCCTGCTGTTGCTGGGCCTTCGGTAGCGGCTGCGGCAGGTTCTGACGAGGAGGAGGAAGAGAGCGACGAGGACGAGGCCGCAGCAGCAGCTGGAGACAGAGAGACAGAAGATGCCAACGCAGCAGAAGACCTAGGCGACGTTGCGGCTGCTGCGGCTGCTTGCAGTTCTCCGGCAGAAGCAGGTCGCGCTCGAAGAGAGTCCGATCTGTTAAACGGAGAAGGCAGAGCCTCGGGAGAAGCAGCAACAGCACCGGCAGCAGGTGCGAACAGCAAGCTCAAGAAAGGACTGAAGAAGCCGGGAACAGCAGAAACGAGCAGCAGCGGCGCTTCCCCCCCGTCGCCTAGAAGCCGCAACACCAGCAGCACGTCGGCGTCTGCTGCTGCTGATGAGGCCGACACTTCTGCTGTTGGCGCCGACAGTTCTGCTGCGGATCCTGAAGCTGCTGCGGCGAAGGCATTTGTAGCGTCGCTTTCCCGCAAATCTCTCCGCAAGCGTAGCACGCTGCCTCCGCTGCTGCTCCCCTGCAGCAGCAGCCCCCCGGCGTTCCGAATCCACTACTTCGGCGTCGCCTTTGGCCTAACGGCGCAGCTCTTTCGCTTCTGGAATCGCAAACACTTCATACCGGTGTATCTGCGCCACGTTCCTACTGATGTGACCGGGGAGCACAGCTGTATCATGCTGCGTCCGGCCACTGCTGCTGCTGCTGCTCATCCCGTTGCTGCAGCCAATGCAGATCAGAGCGGGGACACCAGTGGGGCTGCGCAGGTACGCCAGCCGTCCTGTGATCCACCTGTTTTTACTGATCTATTTGTGTAAGTACGTGCGCCTGCGTGTTCGTGTGGAGCTGCAGTCACTCCCTCGGCTGCTGTTGCTGCTGCTGCTCCCGCATGAGACCAGATGCTTCTGCTGGTGTCCTCCCGGTCGTCTTGCTGTTTCTGCTGCAGCTGATGCGGCTGTCAGTGTCACGTGTATCATTACTGCGACTGCTGCTGCTGCTACTGCTGCTGCTGCCGATGCTGCTGCTGCTGATGCTGCTGATGCTGCTGCTGCTGATGCTGCTGCTGCCGCTAACGCTGCTGCTGCCGCTAACGCTGCTGCTGCTGCTAACGCTGCTGCTGCCGCTAACGCTGCTGCTGCCGCTAACGCTGCTGCTGCCGCTAACGCTGCTGCGGCTGCTGCTGCCGCTGCTGCCAGTGCGGGTGCTGCTGCCGGTGGGGCGGCTCGAGCTGCGGGTGGCGGTCCTGCTGGTGTTGCTGCTGCGGCTGCTGCGGGTACTGCTGCTGAGACACTACGGTTGTTGGTGCTGCTGCTGCTGCTGTCTTTATTACGGAGCGGCGAGTGTTGCTGCTGGTGCTGGTGCTGATATTCCTGCAGGAAGGGGGCGAGGGCTTGCTAGGCCGAGAAGATGGAAGCTGGATAGTGCCGTTCGCCGTTGATTTTCGCGCTCGACTGCTGCAGCTGCTCGCGGGCTGCTTCCGCTCGCTGCCGTCTTCACTCTCTCTCTGTCTCATCAGCAGTGCTGCAGCAGCAGTCTGGAGGAAGAGAGGCAGCAGCAGCAGCAGCACGTCGTCCGCAGACTCAGGCGCATCAGAAGCAGCAGGCGCTGCGCAAACCTCCGCACACGATAATTCCGCTGCTGTTTTCCCTCCTGTCACTCTGAACAATGTGAGCTCTCTCATAAACGGAATATATACGCATGTGTTTACATATGTATATGTGTACATCCATAAACGTGCGTATACACGTCTACTACGTACAAATACATATATGTATATAAGTACACGTGGTTAGATAGGTTCTGTACGCACGTACGTCTTCCGATCTCAACGACGTGGGCGTCTTACCGTGGACGTTATCATCATGGGCTTTCACGCGTGGGATACGTAACGTATCTATCTATCTAACCATATATATGTATATATATATATATAGAGAGAGAGAGAGGTACCGATATAAATGTATAGAGGCGTATGCCTTTCCGTAGATAGGGAGTTTTAATGTACATGCACATGTGTATTAGAGGTCTGGGTACATGCGGCGGGGTAGGTGCTCATGGAGCTCACGAAAGAGAGTATGGCAAAGATTCTCGTGTGTCTGCGTAGCCCTGCACCTACCTTGCCCATGCATCTCTCTCACAGTATGTGTATATATATATATATATATCTGTGTATGCACAGCTGAAGCATGTGCGTCTGTCTCTCTCTCTGTATATATATATAGCATATGTATCTGTACGCATATATATGCGTATATGTATGTATATGTCTGCAGCGCACCTCTATATTGACCGGCCGGTGCATGTGGCCACGCTGCTGTAATCCACACAGCCCCGCACGCGGGGATGTCTGCATTCGGACCCGCACGCGTCGGTATATCGACACGTAGATACACATGCTGCAGCCGGCTGCAGATATATGTAAATTTATACAAAGAGAGAGAGCGAGAGAAAGAAAGAGAGACACAGATGCACATGCTCCACATATACCTATACATACGTACATATATATATATATATACATGTGATATGTGTGTATATATATATATAGATGGATACGTATGCTATATGTGTATATATACGTGTATATACATATATATATAGATAGATAGATAGATAGATACGTATGCTATATATATCTATGTCTAGAGAGAGAGAGGTGCC
Source organism: Sarcocystis neurona (assembly GCA_000727475.1). Taxonomy (NCBI): domain Eukaryota; phylum Apicomplexa; class Conoidasida; order Eucoccidiorida; family Sarcocystidae; genus Sarcocystis; species Sarcocystis neurona. The sequence goes on from KL647308.1 coordinate 423,212, forward strand.
TTTGCTCCGCCTGCGTGTATATATGTATATATATATGGGTGCGTATGTATACATGTATGTATACATGTATGTATGGTTTTCTCTGTATTCCGCAGGTGCGTGTGCATTACTCGACAGGTGCGACGTGCATGCCTGTCTCTGTCTCATTCCCCGCAGCAACATCCTTCGATGTGGTGTGTTTATTTAGAGACGAGAACGTGTGTAGGCCGGGTGTTTGTGAACTACTTCTTCTTGCACATGCCTGCCTCTGCTGCTGCGGGCTACCAGTCGTTGAACTTCTATATGCCGCGGCGGGCTCCGTGACGAGCGCACTGCACTGCGTGTATATATATACGTCTCCGTCTCTGCGCTGTTGCGCTTGAGGAAGAAGTAACTTCGTAGACTTCTTTGTGCGGTGGAAGTCCATGCCTCCCTGGGGTGTACGTAAAAGTAGGTGGGGTTGTCCTCTTCGCAGGGCCTAGAGGCTTCTCGCGTATAAACCCGCAGTGGCAGAGAGAGGGGGGCAGGGAGGGGCCCCCTGCATCTGCTTCCTAAGTGTTGTTGCCAGACGAAAACCGACGTACAAATCCTGAGAAGCAGATCTTTCCTGCGGACACGTGTTAGTCGAAAAGTGTGGACGTGAACTCCATCGACGTGACGGAGAGGCGGCGCAGATTCTGAGGAGAACTCTCGCATATATGCGTGTGTATGTGTGGGTGGGTGGGTGAGGGCGCATGCAGGGTATCGAGCTGATGGCGGCGTATGGACAGGAAAGTGACCACACAACAGTAGTAGAATCCCGGTGTCCCTGCCTGTCGGAGTAACACTTGCGCAAATATGCAGCAGCAATTCTACGGGCGGCCGCTGCTTCTTGCGGCCCCGGTTTGTTTCTGTTTTGCCCTCCCGTGTATATGTACGTGCGCCTACACGTGCTTGTGTGTGCATGTTTTTTTAATGTGTGTACGGGGTGTGGATATTTGTATGTGTGCGGTATGCCCAGCAATGCGTTCGTCTTGGTCCTCTTCGACACTGGTGGCGACGGGCCGCTGTGAACGCTTTTCTTTGACAGTACCGCGTTTGTGTACGTGCGCAGCATGTTTGTGTCGCAGCAGCGCGACGCGTCCGCCTCGTTTTTTTCTCGCTGCGCAGCTGCTTCTCTTTTGCATAGGAGGGACGCGTCAGCAGCAGCAAAACGAGGGTTTACGTCATTCTTGCCGTGGAGTTCTCTGTTCGCTCTTTTTCCGTTCAGCTGCACGAGTTCCTCTCTGCTCACGACGTGCTCCGGCTACGGAAGTACGCGCAGCAGCTCGCAGATTTGCCGCTCATCCTCGATCTGCTGCCCACTCTTGCGGCGCTCTTCTTCAACGACCGACTGCCTGCCGCTGTTACTCTCTCTCCACTGCAGCAGGCAGTTCTCCTTGCCGTCGGGGCTCAGCGCAAAAACCGTACGTTTCCCCCACGCGTTTTCCGCATGCGCGACGTTCTCTCACTTACACGCGCATATATACTTGTTATCGAAGATGTGCGCCCGCACGCCCTTACATATGCGTGTGTAGGACTAGAGCGACAAGTAGAGAGGCTCGCGCGTAGGCGCAGCAACGGGGGGCGTCTGCATCGGTGTATGTACACGTGGGAAAGACACACACACAAGGACACGTAGAAATGGGTAGAAGCAAATGAGTGGTTCATGCGCGTGCAGTCCACGGGTGCCCCCGCGACCGGAGGACGCGTAAGCGCGTGTATTTACAAGGTCTATATAGATATGGATCTCCCTTGAATAGTCACATCATATGCAGACACGCAGCTTACCCCACCGCTGCATGTCCGGGAAAGCTTTTTATGCGATGAAGTATACAGGCGCATGGATGAAGAAACTTTTATGTGCTTGTCTGGTATGTCTACATTCGTATGTGTGTATATGTGCGTGTATTTCGTATGTGTATACATGTCTATATGCAGAGATGCAGCATCTTGCACGTGTCTTTTTCCGTTTCCACGGGAATGTTGTTGCTGCGTTTCGTCTCACCCGCTGTCGGGACCGCCATCTTTGGCCCACGCAGCAGTAAGACGAGTAGGCATTTTGACCTGCACGCCGCTGGCAAGGTGATGGTCTGGAGAGGGGAGGAAGGGAGCGCAGGGCAGGGCGGCATGATTTGCCTGCGGCTGCCCAGAACGGAGCCACTTTGGCCTGTTTTTGGCTCCGCCAAAAGCGGCTTTTTGATGTGAGCGAGGCAACGCGTCTGCGCCGTCACCTTTCTCCTGTGTACATATACGTTAGGAGCACCAAGAAAAGGTCTCTCCGTTTCCAAGTAGTCGTTAAAAGGGTCTTCCTTGAACACGGTCGCGCCTCTCGCGGAGACCAGGGGGGAGGAGTCGACGATTGCGTGGCTTCTGCTGCTGCTGCTATTGGCGCGTCTCGTCCGCGCATCTGTGGATAGCTGAATTATCCCTCTCCTGTGTGTAACTCCTATGTGTGTGCGCGTCGTGCTGCGTTTCTCTCTGGAAGAGCAGCGGCGTCCAACTCAGATAGAAGACTTTCTGTGTGGAGGTGAAGGTGTATTTGTACGCGGACATTGGTAGTCAGCACTGATTCCTAGGGGAAGCGCGAAGGGTCCAGACGCTGCAGTGCCCTGTGACAGGGTGTAGCGGGTGGTGCGATGCATTTGATCCACCTAGACAGGCCAACAGAGAGAAGGAGAGATGGGAAGCGCCACGACGCTGACCCGCCAGACGAGCATCCACACACACCCACCCGTACACTTGGGACACGCATACCGGTGTATATCTTTTCCACGGGTGAGACAGACGTTCCGCAGCCGAGCAACGCGTGTGCGGGTGGTAATCTCTGCACACGGCTGAATCTAGAGATGTAGATGCGTGGGGTCACCACGACGTGCGGCAGCGATCCCTGCATCTGGGTGTCTCTTCTGCGTGACACTGAGCATCTGCTGCAGCGGACGTCGTGGCGACGGAGTACAACATCCCGTACAACCAGACGCTGGCGCTGTTGAGCAAGACGGTGCACAAGTTCTCCTCCTTCTTCCAGGTGAGACGACGGGTCCTGCGTGCAGTGTGGCGGGTGACGGGGAATCGTGGGTCCCAGCACAAAGGGGAATGCGTGGGCGGGGATCTTGTTGGCGAGTCAGACGCGCGAGGCGCGGGGGGAGGCGTACGCACACACACACACACAGATGCTGCAGCAGCAGCAGCAGGTGGAGGAGGAGGAGAGCACAGCAGCAAGAGCAGAAACAGGAGGTGCAGCAGCAGCGGGCGTGGCAGCAGGAGCAGCAGCATGAGCAGGAACAGGGACAAAAGCGAGCAGGTGCTGCAGTTGCTGCTGCCGTTGCTGTTGTTGCTGGGATGTCGATGCCGTGTAGCTGGGGGCTCACTCCAGGTGCCGCGCAGTTGCTGCTGCCGGTGGTGCCACTGTTGCAACTCCTGCACCTCCGCTGCTGCGGCCGTTGCGGCGGCCGCTGTTGGTGCTTTTCTCGGCGCTGCTGCTGGTGGTGTTGCTGACGGTGCTGTGGGCAGCTGCTTCTGCCAGTGCTGTGCACTTGCTGCCAGATGTCTATCTCATGTTGCTGCTGTGGGGCTACCATGCTGCCGCTGCTGTTGCTGTCGTGTAGCGCATGCAAGAAGAAGCGGTCGCTGCAGAAGTGGAGCAGCAGTGGGGACGACCAGCCCAGCGTCTCGTAGTCGAGGGAGGGGACGCTCTACTTGGAGAGCTTCCTCCGCAGTCGTTTGCGGAAGAGCTGCAAGAGAGCAGCAGAACGGTCAACAGGCTGCAGAAGGAGGAACTGCAGCAACTAATCAATTCCTTTGGGAAAGATGCCGTCGGGGTGAGAACCGTGTTGCTTCATATGTATATGTATGTACGTGTCGCGGTGCAAGTACGTAAAAGCATCTTGACGCAGATGTATGAATGCGAAATTGTAGGTATGCGTGTACATATAGGTGTACACGCGTATATACATACGTACGCACATATATATATATACGCGTGTGCCTGTAAATACTCATAAATATATATGCACACTTGTGGGTATATATATATAGGTAGAAATATGTACATGTATATACGTATAAATGTATATGCACACGTGGATATGTGAAGGTAGAAATATGTGCATGTATAAACGTAAAAATATGTACACACGTGTATATATATATGTATATGTGGGTGGAGATGTAGAGGTGTAGGTACGTGTCTGAACAGATAAGCTATTATATACAAGACACGGAGGGAAGTCTCTAGTGGGCTGCAAAAGGAGAATCGGGGCCCCACGTGCCCGACAGCTGATGTCGTAGTGAAACGTTGTGCATCCGTGCCCATGTTCAGGCAGATATATATAGATATGTGTGTATATGTATGTATATATATCACTATATTCCTGTGTATGTCTACGCATGGAAATCCGCGCCTACGTGTATGTATATCGCCGTAGATTAGTAGGCGGGCGTCAGAGACGAACAGCAGTAAGTGAAGAAGAAGGTGAAGGGGAACCAGCACGTCCGTAGGCCAGTGCAGCCTGGGTGAAGGTATCACAGGGCGTTATTACGTACATTGATATATGTACACATGTATGGGTAATCGCACATGTTGAATTCATCTACTTTTGTGGACACGCATATATATATATATATTGTCTGTGACTCTCGGCTTGTACTTGCCTTGTACTTCGTTGTTCACTTGTGCGTCTCGTTGTACATCGATGTACGGTTGGCTGGTCATTTGTACGCAGTCAAGGTATACGTAAGTTTGTCTGTGTATCTATCTGTACATACGCGTACGTAATATATATATATATGTGGTGTATCCGTCTACTTTGTATGAGTATATAGATAAAAGTGTACATATTTGCCTGTGCATGCAGAACCTTTTGCGTGTGCGTTGGCGTGTGTACGTTCATAAGTCTCTCTTCACCTGTGTCCAAGTGTTTCCTCATGCAGATCTGCTACAGATACATATTCATCTCAGTACGCAAGTACGTATATACAAATATACACACTCATATGTGAATGCGTCTGTTGACTGACGTGAGTTCGTTTTTGAAACCGTACACTCGTATACGTATTAGCGTTGACGTGCGTGTGTATGTGTGTGTATGTATAGGGGAGTGGGCATCTAACGTCGTCAACTGCCGAAGTTAACTGATCTACGTATATGTGTACACGTGTATGTACGTGTGCGTCAGTCTCGTCGTCTGTATTGATGTACGTGCGTGTATCTATATCTACAAAGAGACACATATGTATGTATGCGGGGGTCCTGCAACGTTAGATAGGTGCACCTCTACCTTTTTTGGCTGGGAGGGGACGGGGTCGCTTTTCCCGTGGAAATGCAGGAGCCAGTGCTGGAGGCACCGGCCAATAACGCGTGTGTGCAGTGCCTGTCTCTCGTTTTATTCCCTGACGATGTGCCTCTGTTTTCTTCTCGTTGCACTGTGTCTTTTGCAATTTTTCTTCGCGTGACTGACGCACAGGAATTTTCCATGGAGAGCATCAGCAACGACGATTTCAAAGCGGCCCTCCGAGGCCGGTGCCCCGGTGCAACACCAGATTGTGAGTGCCCTTCCGTTTCCATATTTCTCCGCTGAAGCTATCATCTGTACAGGAGTATGTACACGTGATTGCACTCGCAGAAAGAAAGACGTTTGTGGGTGTGTCTTACTTATTTAGACCTCTGTCTGCAAAACGTAAACTCAGGCGTCTCAGCGCCCACTTAAGAATCCTCCTGTGTGTACACGTCGTACTGTAACAGCACGTGTGTATGCATATATTTTTACCTTTGTGTTGACATTGATGCCTGCATGTATATGGAGGCGGAGATCACTCGTCTATATCTGCACGTCTACATCAGTGCGTCCACACGAATAGATGTGTACGTGATGTACATACGTGACGCAACAAGCAGATGTATATGGATACAGACACTCCTATGTATACAGTTATATACGTCTACGTAAGTCTCTCATGTCTACTGCGTATCAGCACTCATGTATATCTTTGTAGATACATACACGTGTGTATATATATATATATGTATATATGTGTGTCCGTCTTCTGTGTATGCGTATATACACCTACGTACAGGGTAGATACGGGTTAACACATGTGTATAGCCAGTATGTAGAAGCTTGTTACTACGAGTGTCACTATCAGCAGACGTGGGCTCACGTAGATCTGTCTACTGCTTATAAACGCCTACGTGTGTGTATATATATACGCGTGTGTAGATCTTCCATGTGAATGTCCAGGTATATGCGTGTGTACGCGTGTGTGCATGCGTGCGGTGTATGTGTCGGTTTATCCTTGTGTACAGGTGCCTATGTAGAAGGCAATTACTACAAGTGCCAGTGTCAGCAGACGTGGTGGTGGGGCGAGACTATATATGCTGTCACTTCCGCACTCCCATGTTTGTACAGGTGTGTATGTATGTGGTTGCACACTCGCTTTGTACGTTTGTTTAAAGGAGCACCGGGACGCACAAGTGCGTACTGCGGTTGCTTCACCGACGTGTGCAGCTCTACGTATTCCTACGGTTGCACGTGTCTATAATAAGTTCACTGGCAGCACGCGACTACGGGCAGGCGAAAGTGTACCTGTGCAAGTCGATGAAAGCTGAATAAGCTAATGTTTATGCATCACGTACGCTTGTATATGTATACGTAGGCATATATATGTGTATGTCTGTATGTGTGTATGTCCATATGTGTGGATTTATTTTCGTGTATGTGTATTTATTTCATTCACGTGACGTACGTGTCACACTGTGATTCGCTGCCATCAGCTTCGACGGTGCTGTCGCTGAAACGTAAGAACTTCGCGAAAGATTATCAGGCACGGAAGAGCAGCAGCAGCAGTGCCGCGCAAGCAGCAGGCCCGAAGGCGGAGGGAAACAGCGGCAGGAAGCAGCTCAAGAGAAAACGAGCAAAAGCGTGACAGCGGAGACAGAGCGGCGGGATTCGGCTGAAGAACCAGACAAAGAAGTCGTCTTCCTATTCACAATTTCCTCAGTGTGTAGTCGACTGCGGGCATTTGATACTTGTCTAAACGAGGACAAGTGTGTGCACTGGACATATGTACTTATCGACGAATCTTCTAGTATGCTTACCTGTATTTCCACTTGTCCATAGTATCTACATCGTTAAGAACGCAAGGAAGCGACTGTTCACGCGTGCAACTTTGGAGTGAGGAGGACAGTTCGGAGGAGGCGCCGGGAGGGGAGCGCTCTCCGCAGGAGGCACCGGAGACGAGGAAGAAGAGAAAAAAACCTTAGACGCTTTGGCTGTTGCGGTGGCTGCCGTGCACCTGAAACCTGGTACACAAGTTTGCAACACGGCGTTTTTTAGCAGGAGACATCTGAATATCCGTACGTTTGTTTTTTGTAGAAGTGAGCCGCGTGCATGTGGGCTTGTTGTTACTTTGCTCGTGCTCGTCTTACGCTTGTGGCGAATAGCGTGAAGAATTTACACACGGTCGTTACGCCCTCCTGCGCTTCTGTACACGTCACCACTGCACAGAGGTATTCTGGACAAACCCACGCTGCTTTTTACAGTAAAAGAAAGAAACACTTCCCCAAGGGATACGCTGGGCGTGTAGCAAATTACAGCACAGGAACACTTCGTCCCTACACTCTGTCGTCATATACTGGTGGGTAGAAGCGTTTTTACGTATTTGCACAAGATACTTGTGCATAACACTGGATATGGATATATATATATATATATAATAGGTGCCGTTTTTTCTCTCTCTGTATATAGGTGCATATCTATATCCATGTGTTCACGAAGCAGTAGGCACCTTACTTTTAAACTTTCCAGAAGCAAGGCTTTATGGAGGCACACTTCTAGCACGTATATATTCAGGTGACACATGTATATATGTTTATGTGTCCATACACATATAGTTACGCAGTGGAGACGATATTTTCCGCAGGTACTAGACCTCGGGATATCACAGAAGGTGGGACACAAACGAATGATAAAGATGCAAGTCGTCACACGTGCCAGGTGTGAGAGTGGAGACATGTGCTACAGCAGCGGTGTGTGTTGGCGTTGCTGTTTCGACAGTTCTGCGCGCACTACCGAAATCTGCAGTGGACAGATACTGGGGGGAGAAATAGACATAGGCGCGCGAATCATGTTGCAACCGTTCCCAGGTTGTAAGTATGTACACAGCGGACGAATATACATATATATATATATATATGTATACGGTATAGCAGTTATTATTCACAACACGACCCTGTGTAGCTCATACACTATATATGTGTAGATTGTACATTGACAACATACATATAAGCTCTATCATCTGCCACATGAGTGAGGGTCAGCGTAGTGTGTAGTTTATTCATACGTCCGCGTGCACACGCACAGTAGAGAGGCTGTTCTCATACTTGTCAGAGAGACGCAAGATTGTATGTAGCTCCTGCAGGTTTACGGAAGAGTGATACATATTTATCCTTTTACTGCTAACAAGCTGATCTCCACACGACTCGACTTCCCAAGACCGGATGCGCGCAGACGCAACACGTCTTGTACACGTGTATATAAATATATATGTATGTGTATATACAAACGGTACAAAGACTACATTTGATACAAGTCACGCGTTAAAGCACATAGTACGTTAAGTCCTGCTTTACTGTATGCTTGACATTGTCTTGACACATACATATATACAGACACAATGCACAAACACTACGGTATACGCCCACGCAAGGGTTGATAAAGGGATACGCGAGAAACGGTAACACCAGAAGTGTCTGTCGACTTGCGAAGAAGTGCAGTACACGTGCTTGAACTAACTTGTTTGAGCTAGTATGCTAACACTTGAGAGAGTACAGTACGGAATGCTAGCAAGCACGTGTAAGGCAAAGACATCAATACTGTATGTGTCCGCTGAGCATGGCATTTCGTCGTGGGGTAACCAATTACACAATGTACTTACACTGGTATGTAATGTGATCACACGAGATCACACTGCCTGCGCTGTCGTTTTTCTGCAAACGAGTACAGTAAAGTACGACCATTTTCACAGAATGCTGAAATACGAACAGTAAAAGGAAGACTCAATGTAAGCAGAAAATGAAAACTATTGTCTCACCGTAGGAGCACAATAAACAACGACTCTGTCAATCCCGGCCACTCCAAGGTACAGTATGAGTACGACACTATTTCACATATAAATGTGACAGTCCAAGGATGAGTGCCTTGCAGGTTTGCACTGCTCACTATTGACGTAAAGATGCAACAAAAGAGTTTTCTGTTTTGGTAAAAGGTCAACATGACTACTCTAAGACACACGAAATAGGGCAAGACAGGTACTAATACATTCACGAACTATGAGGTTCTCAAGTGAGTTCAACATCTAACGTGTTTTCTGTACAAAGGAATTCGATGCACACAAATAGTCGGCGTTACAGTTCTGTCACCATAATTCCCACTTTTAGGGCAGTACGGATTCAACGACGGGACATCAGCAGCGTCGAAGCGCTGCGCGCAACGGCAGCTACGAGAGAAGAAACAACCACTCAAAAAGGGAGATACGGTCGTGTTCCGTCCTCACCAGCAGCATCGTACACGAATGCGCATACACACGCGTCTCTTCATGTATGTCGCGGACAAAATAAAGAAGTATGTAGACAGTGCTCTGATTCAGAACCAGTTTTGGCGGCTGTGTGAGCGCGATGCGTTTTGAGTTGTTGCATGTTGCAGGGTTGCGTCTTTGTGTCATTGGCGAATTGCTCATGGCAATCTATGTCGATTTCCTGGCAACTTCGAGCAAGGGTTCCAACCATGCAGAAGTTGGATCTGCTGAAATAAGGGGTTGCCTCATGTAATGTATCTGCTTTTTCTCCCCGTCTGGTGGCTCCAGAGCCGTCTGCGTGCCTGCTCAGATCCAAAGTGTTAAACAGGCGGATACATAGTTGGACTTTTTCATGACGACGCCTTTTCAGGTGACCAGCAAGCGTGACACGTGGTGGAGCGGAGAGGCGTACTTTCCATATACCACTCCATATATGCGCATATCACCCTACAGGAGTTCTCCTTTGGTCTAAGTACATAGCTAGACGTATGTGCTGCCTCTCTTCCCACCTTCCTCATGAATATATGGGTGCCCTGGGAAATCTCACGGTAGAATAGCTGGTGCGTACTCACGAGAAGAAAGGACTTGCAGGGAAGTACACGTTTTGCTCGCGCCGGTGCGAATGAAGAGTGCAGGAGGGCTCACAGCACAGAGGAGCGTCGTACAATCTTTTTAACACTCTTTGTGGCATTGTTGCTCTTTTTCTCCACGTACATTGCGCCGATTCCCACTGTATGGATTTACGTTAGCGTACATATTTGTCGAGGCATTTCAGTCGTTCTTGTCTTTGCGACTGTGTTCCACTCGGCGCGTCACCTCTCTGCGTGACACGTACATGGATGGTGTGTCGAGAATCAGAATGAATCGTCGAAGACGAGGGTACAGACACGCGCGGGGTCATGAAGACGTCGAACTGCAAAGGGGTGCGCGTCGCGCAATAGATGAATCCAACAACGTCAGCCGACGACGGGGCTCGAACCCGCGACCACGAGGTTAAGAGCCTCGCGCTCTACCGACTGAGCTACACCGGCGTGTAGGATGTAGTTTCTGTACCTCCATCAAGGATTTGATTGAGGTAGCGGTGTCCAGTCACCACTACAGCTATTCGCTACTCACAACGGGTCGGTGGGCGTGCCGAGTGTACGTCGTGGGTGGGCACCGGGGGCTCAAAATCTACTCCGTTCTCAACGTTGCGTTGATTCCTACGTGAGAACAGATGCACGTAGTATTAATTCGAATTCAGTGAGGGCACTTCTGTAGACGGTGTCCCGTGCTGTGGTGGGCCGGCCCAAGTGCCCGCCCGGCCCAACCTCGCTGCACCGTGCAGATGGTGTTTTGTTGACTTTTTGGGACTACTCCTGCTGTGGGGCCTTGTGTACGTTATACAGGTCCCTTTCACTTGCACAACCGTAGAGACGTTACTCTATACTTGGTAGCTGAATTCCCTGCGACGAACCACTATTTGTTGTTCTCCGTGTAAGAAAAGGCGCATTCTCTGGGACAAATGCGCAACTCGGCATCAACCCCACCACTGCACGAGGGTTCAAATTTCATATGTGGTATACCTATGCTGCATTCCAGCTGTACAAACCACAAGTCGCTCAATGGGACTTCAAAAGCACATGCATTTGTAGGTACGGAAACTCCCGTCTCTTCGTCACAGAAGCAGTGCAAGTTAGTCTAAGCATATGCATACAGTTATTCTAATAGATATTTGTATTTCCCATCCACCCGACATGTTCCCGACGTGGCTTTCTGATGATCCAGTAGCTACCATCGTTTTGTAGGTGGTACGTAGTGTAGTCACCAGTAATTCAGCAGCTACTGTGGTTTTGTCAGGTGTATTATCCCTTTCCTTCATTGTGGATGGTACGTACTGTAGTGACGAATACAGGACCGTGTTCAACAGGCACGTCTGTCTTTTCAGTTATGGGGGAACCTACAGTTCGCTGAGGGAACCTACAGTTCACTTGTTCACCCAACGAATATAATCATGGGCGAAGAGTTGGTAAGCTGGCTTTCTTTGACGTTGTGCTGTGCACAGGCGAAATTGTATATGACGCTGCTATGCGCGTTACGTATACGTTCGTAACGTAGTTGCCTGGCCTCCTGACGATTACATCAGAACAGCAGTCCGGCTCTTGACAGTGGTACCTTCAGCGCGGATGCACGGCTACTATTCTGTCGCCCTGTACGCTAGTAGATGCGTGACCCCCGGACAGAATAGCAATTCAGTGCTCGACAAAACTAGTGGTCTATCCACCGGTGCGTCAATAGTTTCGTGGCCCCCTGACATATACATTAGAATAGCAGTCCGTTTCTCGACAATGCTACATTCAGCGTTAGCGTACAGGTAGTATTCTATTCACGTGTATACGGTAGAAATACGTGCATCTTTTGGAAACTCGTGGAAAGCTGATGGAACGAGCGTTCTTAAATCCCGACATCACAAGTTCCCGTCTAAAATTGATTATCAGGAATCTGGCACACCGCAGGTGTCCACCTGACGAGTCAGACGTGAAGAGGGTGATCCTTCAATATATCATTTCAAGTCTGAATGGCTGAGGTCCTTTGCGGTCTCCAATCGTCTGCATGTCCTTCGATGAGCATTTAGTCTAAATGACAATAATTTAAGTGTAGAGGCGGAGGACCTACCGATCCTATTTAATGGTCTGCGTCCGCCTCTTCCGAGCAGCATACGCTACATGTATCCATCCAGACACCACACCTCTTGAGCCGCACTCGTTAACAAGAAGTTTCCGTAGGACAACGACTACAGGGTAATACTACAAAAGTAACCAAAAGGCGTCCGTCCAACAAAGTAAAGGTATAAAAGACGCTGTGAGAGACGTAGTTGTCGACGAAATTTATCACAAAGAGGAGTGTGCGTCACACTCTACAAGAATCACATGTGATATGCCTGCGTGCTGTGGGAGCGTGCGCTTGGAAGAATTTAACACCGGAAGGACCCCGACGCTCCCATTCACTAGAACTTCAAAGTTCCCCTGCGATGCAAGTAAATTCTAGGGTATAGACCAGGTGCAAAGCCTGAAAGTCATCTGAATGTGTAGTCAATTACGTATGAGCGTGGTAGTGCCCACGTGACTGCCCAGTGCAGATCTGCCGCTGGCGGAGGAATGTCCGATGTGTCCGTCTGAACAGGAGCACAAGCAGCCCGAAGAGCGCAGATAAGGAACTGCCTAATAAGTAGCTCACTCTTCGTAGGACCACCAGATGAGCAGGTCCAGTAGCAGCTGCAGCAGGTGGGCAGCAATCCCAATTTCAGCGACTGCGCCAGTAGCGTTCGCGCTTGTTTTCACCAGAGTAACGATTTCGCACCCTCTGGTGACAGTTCATCTGCCCTGTTCATCAGAAAAGTGCACAGGTAGATCCACCCATGCATATCGCACGTGTTTTTGACAGTCTTCCGCTTACGAACACACGGAGCCAAGTTGATCTGCGAACACTGCTCCAGAAATAATTTGTGCAGGCTACGAGATTGCAACGAAGAATTAACTCCTTCTGCGTTGTGACATCATCCAAACGGCATACTGCGATGTATACTTGTATAGAGATGCACGATTTGTCAATGTGCTGTCGCGAGGAAGACCGTTCGACTGGGAACGGAAAGAACTCCGCAGGCTCTAGAGTATAGGGGACGACCAAGGCGGCTACCTCGTCACAGCAAGAAGGGACATCAAGCAGCACCGCTTACTTCTAAGTCCGGACAATAACACCTAACGCTACCTGCTAACATATACTGCCAGTTCACTGGACAGAATCCACGGGCGTGCGTTGCTTCCAGTAGCGCACACCTGCGTTCTTTGCAAAAATTGCAGACGAACTGGCGATTGAGTGCGTCAAGGACAGGACGCCAGGTACCGTTTCGAGACTATAAGCGGAAAGGACAGACGTCTATGAGTCGTCCTTGATGTTACCATCTGTGGCGAAAGAACGAACCGAACTTTTCCTTCTGTTGAAACTTTATAAAAATTCCTTCGCCCCCACCACCACCGCGGGCCCCCGACTGTTGGCACGAAAGCGTGCTCATACACGTACAATCCATACAGGAGAGGAGGGAGCTGATCCGCGAGAGGAAAGCGGCTTAAGTTCCCCCCTTTTGAATGTGACAGAAATGACTCACGCGCAACATTGTAGATTAAAGATGTTCTGCATTCGCGCAGGCCAGATACGGACGGGTACATGCGTTCTAACAACGAGTATTCTCCTGTCCTTTTCAAAACAAATGACCAGCGGTCCCCAGCCAATCTTCGCTCTTCGGTCAAGAAAAGAGAAACGGGTGCTTCAACTGTTTTCACAGGTCCGGAGGGCGAGTTTTCTTTACATCTTCCTTTCAGGATGCACAGCAGAAACGCTTGTGTGTTGCGTTTCCGCAGAATATTCTGCTTGTCCTGCTCCATCTTGCCCACTCTGCGTTCACTTCAGCCTCTCCCTGTATGACATTCGCCTGTACACATTATTGTTACCCAGGTGATGCATTCAACAGCACGCAATACGTGCGCAACAAATTACTCGCAAGTTGTCTCTGTTTCTTGTTAATGCACGCTAGCCTCACACAAACGGGTCGGCCAAGTCTCGCACGAAGCAATTTTTGTTCCGTCCCATCTCTGTTCCATCTTTTCTGAACTCAGTGATCCGCCTTCACAGAGCCCCAAGCAGGGAACAGGGATTGATATGGTGCGACTGTCAACACAGTGGATAACGGCGCTAATTTCGAGCAGTGTATTCCCCTATCTGTTTCTCGATCACATCTCTGGGTGAAAGCTGGCAGTTGGCGGGGTTGTTTACACGGAACCGGGAAAAACATCGAGCACGAAGGAATTGACAACCGCACAGAAAAGGCCCGGACTTCAGAATTATTAGAGAGTCTTTCAGGCATCAAACCTGTGCCTCCAGAACCGCAGAGAAGACGTTTTCGATGTTGGTTACCCCTCATGATGTCGACCAATGCTGATGATTCATGTATTTTCGACACCCGCAGAAAACCCTTCAGCGTCGGGAGAGCTGAAACTCTGGGTGTCAAACGGCCTTTCTGCCGGTGATAGGGACGTTTACTGACGGTCTTCACTGAGAAGAACACACTACTTCTGCGGCTGTTCCCACGACAAACAACAGGTGGGAGGCAGACTTCAACGTCATCGGAGAAGATCAACTGTTTAGATGTAGAACACGAGGCACGGCGAGCAACAGGGAGAAGGGAGGGCAAATGCAAAAAAGCATGGTACAGACTCCGTCGTCTTGAGTCTGCGCGAACTCCATTGAGGGTTGTTAGCCCCTCCGTGGCTCTGTTTCTTCAATCCTACGTTGTGATCAACCGCGCGCACCACTTTAAAATTGTCACGATGACGTGTGGGAAGAACGCGTTCTTGCCCGCGTCAAGGGTTCTCTGTTTGGAAAGCAGCTACCATCCTGCATTGTTTGTTACCGCTCGCATACGATCCCCCTACTGCGTGGGAGGCAAAGATTAACCCATTCTTTGAAATGCAGCAGCCAACAGTTCCCAGCGCAGAACTCCACCCACCTACGATGGTTTCTACTCACAGAAGATACAGGTGTAGACACTGTAAGAATACACTTAGAACGGTTGTGGCTACAGAAGGGAGAGGCCTATCCCAGCCAATCGAAACTAACTTGACGTCTGCGCAAAGAACAACCAACCGAATTTCCAACGTAGCTACCAGTCTGAAAAGAGAAATCTCAGGGCGTAAAAACAGGTACTCCCTGTCATCTTCCAGTTGAACGACGTAGAGATTAATGCGTAGCCACAGGAGGCCATACTACAAGGGTGTAGCAGAGATTTACGTGGGGATGAATTTGTCCTGTGAGAAATCTGTGCTTTTTTGTAGAGGATTGCACCACAGATTCATGTGTTCGCACATACCTAATGAGCCTCCGTGCTATGATGGATTCGTGTACTGGGAGTGTTGCGCTGCTAGAACTTTTCCATCCTTTCTAAATGAAGTACAGTGGTTGTGGAGACCCGCAGCGCCAGCCTCCAGGAGTACGGGGGGCGCCGTCGACATAAAGAGGTCGAGGACGCCACTTTTTTGTCAGCAGACACCACATACTGAAGGCCAGCGTAGTATGGATAACGAGAGGTGTCCAAGCGCTGAATCGCTGCAGGGGGCGGAAAGTAGCATAATTGATGTTGAGTACATTCTCTACAGGTACTTCAGGCGAACTCTTAGTATGGAGACAAAATCGAAGAAATTTGCAGACATGACGGAAGGCGTGCGCGCTGAACACGAATACACACGCAGGGGAGAACTCTTTTGCAATAGATAGGGGCCATAAAATGCTTGGTGACATCTGCCATGTGAGAAGCTTCCAATCCTAGAGACGGTACAGGCACAGTGCGCTGCCCCAAGAGTAGCATGGTGTCGTATATTCCATATATGCCTCTGCCACATATACTGGACGGCTGTTCCTGCACAGCTTGTAACAGGTACTGCTAGGGTTTGCTGCAACGTATTCAGGGAAGCTTCTGGAAGATCCTTGACCGTGTACCACACACTCTTTCAGCGGTTTCAATTGAAGTAGGTCTTGTCCCCAGAGTGTCGTTAGCGGTGCACTACTACGAGTCACTGGGACGAAAAGTTAAACGGGTACGAGACACCCTACTGCTTTTTGGCCCTTGATGCCGCGGCTACGCAAAATGTTGTTGTATCTTAATTTCATGCGCGCATGTCTGTGCGTTCACCGCACGTACCATTAAGAAGGAGAATGAGGACGCTGGAGACACTGTCGATCTGCAACAACGCAACACTCTGCCGAAGGTACTAACACGGCAGGGTTGTGTGGTTCCGTTGTGTTGGCCCCACGTACTCACCACAGGATTTACGTATTCGGACGTAATGCTGAATCTCCTTCTCTTCCCTGTTTCCCCGCGTCGCACTCGAGTAGCACGACGCGTTGTTTAACGCAAAAAAAGTGGTAGTACAGGTGAAAAGAGGAATGTTGTGCTGCACGTGTGACACGGTTACGGCAGCCTGGCAAGCGCACGTGGGGAGCCGTTCAGCCGCGCCTTTTCAAATCAAGAATTGCCGGCGGTGCTTTCTTCCCCGAACAACAAGACGCCTTGCTTGACTCCTGGGTGGGTGATGTCTGATGTCAGTCGTTAAAAAAAAAAGTAGTCTCTGGCAGTCACCGGACTACCTCGCCGAAGAGTCGTGTGCGAAGGTGAAACTCATTGACTAACATATGACTTCCTGACACCTAAGTAAATTCCCCTGGATGCTTGCTTCGATGGAGCCAAACATGCACACATGTCACGACTACAAGGGTACTACAGTAGCAAGCATTTCATGTTGCGATTTCATTGCATACTGCAGAGCTTATCTAGGCCTCACGTCACCCCTTGTGGTGGACTGCAAAGTGCAGAATGATTCTGGTTTTTGGACAATAGGAACACCATGTGTATCAGTTTCCTCCCGAGACCATTTCCTGTGAGTCCATTTCGCAATTTGCACAAAAGTAGCATATTTCCTCCTGGGCTGAAACGCAGCTCTGATTTCGTACATGACTTCCGCCGAACTGCGACGGCGACGATGATTTTGCCGGGGGGGGGGCGGGGAAGGGGGAAGGGGACTGGGAGGCGCAGCAACACCAGTAGTCCTCCTGATGAATGATTGGGGGTTTGGTGCACAGGTGTCGCCAGGAATTGGGGCTATCTCACGCGAATGTCGGTAACATCAGCGGTGGGGCAACAGCATCCAAAACAGAGCATAGCCGCTTGTGCACCACAGAGTAAAATCTCTGACAGTCCAAATCCAGTACGCGTGGCGACTCCCTCAGACTTCTACTAGTCATACACGCACACATACGTCTTTGAACATGCACATGTGTATCTGTGCCTGTGCGCATCTCCTGTGACTGTGGAGTTCCTGTTTATCTAGAAGACACGGTCCTGTTTGCCGAAAGTTTCCGTTGTGTCTGGCAACCCTGTGTACAAGCTGTGTGTCTCCCTATTCTGACCGTGTGATTCAGTACAACGCTTGTTTGATCAAGGCCACAAGTCTGAAAGGTCCAATGACACGCAAGTGGTCGAAATGAATGTTAGTACTCGTTGTTCCGCCGTGTCTAACATTGGATTTGTCCACTTGCATAGGTGTACCTAGCAACCTCATGTGTTGCCTCTCGGGCGACCACTGTACGGAATACGTCCCGACAACGAGATATAAGAGTTCGGTATATCGTTTGACGCAGTTTACGGGGGGGCTAATTGAAAACGAGGGCGTCGGCAAATTGGTTGACCGTGTGCGACCACGTTTGTTGTCCCCACCCCACGCCATAATGAACTACCATCCTGTGGGATTCTGCGTCATTAGACGTGTAAGTATTTGTTGTGCACATACAGACACCCACATTTTTGCCTAGGACTAATTGTCGCTCTCGTTCTGTCAGATGCCCGCTGTTATGCCGAAAAGTTCTCTGTATGTGACAGCACCGGATCTAGTTGAGTGAAATGTTCTCTTTCAGTTTTTATCACTCGCTATAAAACCGCTGGAAGTACTCTTTTGTCTTGTGCACTCGCGAGTCCGATCGGAATAGAAAGAGTGCAACCAAGCGCGGCAGTGGTACTTGGCACTATCTGCACAATCCAGTGCGAGAGAGGTCGTACACTCAGGGGAAGTATCGTTGTATCAGATGCGAGTCGTTTTGTTTCACTTCATTCACAGTTCGCCTGCGCGACCACTTAAGAGCTAAGTGACGGCGCATTACAGGCCTGTACGTGGGTACCACAGCATTGCACTAGGAGTCGCAATCGTGGGCGCAGATGTTTCAATATTAGATATGGTAATCATATGTTGCCGTGCTGAGACTGACCTCGCTTTCCGTTTCACGGTCTGTGGCTATCCGTTTGCTAATTATACGCTGCTTTCATGCAGGATTTGTGCCTGTGTTGGTTACACTTCACAAAGTCTGCCACCGTGGAAGCAACAGCATCCAGGCGCACATTGATTCGTGCATAGAAGTAACATTTGTTCCTGTATAAGGCCGTGAGTGGTATGGCTGCTTCACGGCTACGAATCCAAAAAGAGCCTCGGTGTGTGCGTTAATACACCTCAGATCCGCTTACACGTACAGGTACGTGCACAGTTGTGACACAGACGCACATAATCATTCCAGTACGTAATATATGTATACGTGAGTATCCGCAGCAGCACAGAAAAAATGAGAACTCGGGAGTGCTGCAGAACTGTTGTAGACTGACCAGTTTAGCACTCCCTTATTTTACACAGGCAGTACACCCATTAATGCTTTATTGCGCCGCTGTTGCCCTTGGGCGTTCTGCAGCTGCATCTGCTGTCTCTGAGTGTGCGACACACGGACACGTTTAATCCTTGCTCCGTTCTGCTGGAGAGACAATGAACTCAGTCTCCTCGCAACGGAACATGTCGCCGCGCGGCGCACGGTAGTCACTCATCATTTCTCGGTGCACGCTTACGTGAATATGAAAACAAATTACGAATCTCCCTCTCTCCTCACCAGTGTTGACGGGGGCATCATCCCTTCTCCTTCTCTGTGTACGGGTTCGTACAATACGCGAAAGACATGTCGTGGATTTGCATTTTACGCGGCAGAGACTCTGCACGCCAAAGCAATCACCAACATAAGATATACTGCAATATATACACACATACACATATATGCATAAACGTGCGCTTGTGCGGGTCGACCCGTAGTGTAAAGTCGGTCGTACCTTCACGAGCGCTAAGGAATTTACAGCCGGCACGACCAAATAGCTTGCGCATCTGGAAACAGTACAGCTCTTTCCAACAATCGCTGTAGATGATCGTATACCGGAAAATATGCAATTAGGAGATAAAGTTGCAAAATGCCAGTGCCTGCACGGCCTGCCGGTGCTTGCTATTGTGAACGTAGAAGCCTTCCGGGGGCACCTGCAGTTGCCGGCATATTGTCTACGAGTCCCTCCCGTACAGCCACACCACCATCTACAGCCACCTTGTAGACACACCCCAGATATATATATATATATATATTATGTATATATACGTCCACCTCTACATACATATGTATATCAATATACGCATTTATCCATCTGTATTTGTATCTTCACCCTGTCGTATCCCCGTGTCTCAATCTCTTCTTTTGTATTATGCACGTGAGCGCAATTGTACATGAGATTTGAGACACACTGACGTCCTGTATGAAGGAAGAAAATAATACTTCACCATGTGCCTTCGCCTGCTTATATAGACCTATACACGTACATGTCTACATGTGCAGAGTGGGGATTCTTGCGCCAAGTCGCTCCAATAGCTCGACGCTGCCTGTTCCACTGTCGTACAAGAGACTTCGACACGCACTCTGAGAAGTGATCGAGACCACCTCTGTTCTAAGGGACCACACCCTTGCTGTCCTCTCTATTATTATGCACCTGCCACGGTCTTTGATTTGCCTCTATATTCGAAATGTTTCCACCGCGGCTTCCGCAATTTTTCTCCTCCAGCAACACGAATATTTCTCCGTTTCTCTCTCGAACCTCGACAGGGTCCTTTTTTTCTTCCATCTCAACAATCTTCCAAAGTGACTAACCGTGCGTTGTCTGTGATAACCTATACTACCTCCCTCCTCTCCCACTGCCCTGTTCAAGTCACTTTTTCGTCGCAAGCCATTTGGTGGCTTTTCCTCCTCCTCGCTCGTCCACTTAAAAGACTTCGGCACTCTCGTCTATCACTGCGATGGTACCGCCTTACTTGCTGATTAAGCCTGCCTCGATGTATTCGTGTTTCACAACTATTATTGTCTTCACATGTTAACCCATCACCTTAATCTTCTTCATTTAATCTTACCTATGTTCACCAGCAGCCGTACTCCGGTCTCTCCCTGCTCTCCGCTTGGCTCAGCCTTCCTCACCGATATGGGTTGTTCTCTCGCTGACTTCTGCACTTCTGTCGCATACACTTACCACCAAATACTTTCGGTCTTCGACTTCACTATCTCGATATTCAGTATCGCTCTCATTCGCTCTCCTCAATGCAAGTCTGTTCTTTGCGTAGCTTCTTAGTATGCGTATTTTACTCTTCCCTACGCAATTCAGGATTACAAGATGAAGTTCTTGTCAGTCTCCCCATAGTTTTTTTGATCATCGCTGGCACATTGACGCATACGTCAACTTCTGCGTCTTTGTCGTTTCATTCTCCTCAGCTGCTCCACCAATGTAGCTGCCTTTCTATCTTTTCGCAACGGATGTCTCTTGAGTAAAGAGTTTCATTATTGAGTTTTTCGTCTACGCCGCTGCAATATTTCTGCGTTCCCTTCTCTCTTTTCAGCGGTCTCCGCTGCATCCCCTCTTCTTCATCGTCCGTCGTCGCTTTGCTACTCCCCATCTCCAGCAAAATCATTCTAAAGATACCTAGGTATCTAGTAGTTTCCAGGCTGTCGCCGCCTTCCCAGCTCATCTCCCGAATATAGGCAGTGCTCTGATGGCGCGGTACAGTGCACAGATTCAGTAAAATAATAATTACCTCTCCTTAGACCAAGAATCAGCACTTCAGCTACTCGCCGCATATTCTATGCAATAATACATGTACATATGCGTGTTGGTGTAGAATTCTACGAAATTGATGCAGAGCTACACGGAGGCACGCCCTCGCGTACTGCACTTTAGAAGAGATCTCTCGCTGAACCAGCCAGTCCCGCTGCTCTCGAGCAGTGAAAATTTCTTTCGGCTCTGTGTTGATCAGCAGCACATTATTCTTAAAGCTCACGAAGACCGACGCTCTCTTCCATACCATCTCAACGACGAGGACGCTGGCTACGTACGCTTTGAGTCCTCCTCTCATGAAAGATTGATCCGCACCTTTTACATCTACACAGTAAAAACAATGTTCTTCTGCAATAGCGTTTGTGGTCTGACTACAGCGAGAGCCTTCGTACTCTCACCGTAATTTTGCAAAGGAAGGCCGACGGTATACAGAAATGAGCATGCACTCATCCATAAGCTACGGTGTGCATAAGTCTTCGTGTACTTGTTGTGAAGTACTTCGATGCCGTTTACAACCCCCACGCAGAATACCGATGCGTCAGCACTATATTTTTGAATATTCTTACGGTCAGTACGCAGCAGTTCCGCAGTGGTCTCTACACCACATACGTTAATATCGGCCGTCTCTGGCTGAATTCTTCGAATACTCTGCTGTATCTCAGATGCAACGATTTCGGTGTAATGTGGAGCACTCCAACGCATTACTCTCGATGCTTTGAACAGTCGGAAAAGCCGCAACTCGGAACGAAATATGCAGCAGTATAAATGCTGTGTCGCTACGGCAATCAGACGCCTCTGCAATTGTTTGTGCACAACGGCGTCGAAGCTCTTTGTCTATCTTCTTCCACCGGCTCCCAACACAGAAACAGCAGCACTAGTATCAACGCGCTCTAACCTTCCGGCATCCTTCAAAGGAAAACTACGAAATCAAAATAGCGCTATAGGCGTGACACTGTCGTTGACTCTTTCACGATTCTGGTTAGGCAGTTTCTTAAAAAAAGACTGCCGTGCAGCGGGCTCGGCAGACCAGACTCTTCGGCTCTATCCGGCTAACGTGCGTTCCCTCCTACCGACGTCACCCCAGCGCCCTGCAGTTACTTTTTTGCACAGGCTCTTCGTGTCGTCACGCCAAAGCAGTGAGGCTCTCTCGCTACCTCGTTGGAGAAATGACCTTTCCTGAAAAATCCTTCCTATAAACTGCGTGGTCCTTTGTCTTCGTAACATCTCTTCTGATTGTCTGCACAAAAGTGGGTCCCTTCAAATTTCGGCACTTTTTGAGGAGTTCTGCAATGGAGATGCACCGCCTTGCCCACAGCTCCTCGGTTCAACTATCAACGCAGTGGGAGCAGGTAACCGCCTACACGAAGTGCACGCATGCGAAAAAGGAGACTGTCTTCTTCTACGCATGGGCAGAGGGCACGCTGCACGCCAACGTGGGACTTGTCGGTGATTCGCCTTGCTGGTCTCCTGTTCTCCCTCTGCGTATATTTTGGTATTCCGCTGAAGTAATCTCCACTGAACACGAAGCAGCAGTTCTTTCACATCCCTCTGCATCGCTCGCGCAGTAGAATGCATCTGCGTAGAGAGTCGACCTACATAACACATGCAGTACAATCTACCTCCTTGCAATGTCCACTACCAGCTGCACACCCAGAAGAAAATTAGTACATAACTGTCGTGGAGGGCGCACGCATACAAGATACACATATATTGAATGATTTCATACATACGCATTGTTCGTCTTACAGTGGCAGCTATTTTCCCTGCCTGCAGAGGCAGGATTGCCGTTTAGAGCTTTGCGACGCCATCTCTCTCACGCAGTAGTAGCGGAAACTCCGTGTGGAACGCATTAAATACGCATCACTGGAAGAATGACTATTCTCATAACAAGCAACTTCCTCCGTGTCAGACAATTCGCTCCACCGCAGGCCCGAACTGCTGTTATCGCATTCAGTTCGCGCACTGCTGGAAATCAGCCTCCTGCGCTGCGGACGCTACCTCTCTGCACGGCCAGGGAGTGAGGTGCCAAACTGTACACGAGATATGTACACCACATCTCGTCCTCTTTGACGTCACGGACGCACGTTTGCACGTGTTCGCTGCTGCGGGTGTGTGTCTCGTAGCATGAGTCCTATGTTTCTTTCCTTTGTTTCAAGATTTACGTCATCGCGGCTTCTTCGCAAGCTCCTCCTGCAGACGCCGAAGAAAGCACCGACGCGACGCCGGTTCCCGCAGGCAGCGCGGGGGGGGTCGCGGCAGCAACAGCAGCCATGGCAACGACCGGCGCAGGAGGCACACACATAGCAGCAGTCGCAGCAGGCGGAGGAGACGGAGACGAAGCCGATGCAAAGTCCCCCGTCGCCGCCACAGCGAACTTGCTCCGCTGGAACTGCGCCTTCGCGTCGTTCGCTGTCTGTTGCAACAGAAGACAGAAGTTCCGGATATTGGTCTCTGCACGACAACGACGAAGAAACGATGCTCGTTGGTGCGGATCCAACACATGCGGGTGAAGGCCCTGCAACAAGCAAAAACAGTACACAGCCAGCTCTCCCTACAGACAAGCAGCTGTCTCCCTCTCTCTCTCCTACATAGTTCTTTTCTCCCTACGTACACACACAGATATCCCTCTACAAACAGATACCCCCAGAGACACGGAGGATACCGCTCCTCCCCTTTCGACTACATTGGTCAGGTACAAGCAGACGCAGCTGCACGTGGCGCGATGCGTGCTCGTTCGAGACGTTTCTCAAGTTCCGCTCTAAGACGTGTGGTGAACACACCGCTACACCCACACACGTATACTGCACACGTGTGTGCACCTCCCAGGCCACTGACGCACACATACATAAAAATGTACGTAGCCAATACTAAGGCGAGTCAAACCAGTACACGACAATGACGAGACGTACACACATACGCAGAGAGAGACAGACACATTGAAAATATATACGCATGCATACAAGCGTATACGTGTATATATATACATATATATACATACACACAAGCATATACATACGCACTCCGGAGATATGCAAGAAAACAAATCAATGTGAATACACACCTATCTATATATATACCAACACATGTATATACGTACACGTACACATACAAAGACCTACGCCGCACACAGAGCGCAACAGCCTATTCTACGCGCACACAAATAAATACTGTTCCGTCGCCTATATACTAGTATACGACCGTGAGGCATACGCGCGACAGTACAACACGTTCAGCTGCAAGTGAACAACTCTGCCCCTGCTGCTATAGCGGCGCCCTTTCTGGGAGCGGTCAACACACATATGTGTGCACAGATAGGTCCGTGTACAAACACGTCTCTACACATATGTAGCGTTTTTCCTCTGCCACTGCCGACGAAACTTTCTTTGTATACGCACAAAACAACAAATATCTAGGTGGATGTACATGCGTGTGTACACACGTCAATGGAGATTCCCGCCTGTTCGCAGACTTGCAGGAGGACTTCCAAAAACGTATTTAAAATGTGTGCAAACACATATACATCACCTACAAACACACGCAGAGGTAACAAACATGTATAAAATCTTTTCCCCGCTTCTGTCTTCATTTTCCACGCTTATATATCGCCGCCGCACAGTGAGTCTTTCGCGTCACACACAGGTTCCTCTGGCTCGGCTGCCAGCTCTCTCCGTCCCCTGTCTCCGCCTCCCGTCTGAGCGCCTCGTTTCTCCGCCGAGTCCACCCACAAAGCTTCTGGCTACACAACGCTAATTGTCGCCTACCATTACCGCCTTCTCCAGCGCAGCGAGGGCCTGCTGCGCGACGGTGGACTGATGCAGCAGCACTAGCAGTGCCTGAGCCGCGTTGCCGATCCACGACTGCACTGCTGCATGTACACTTGTCAACGCCTTCACAATCGCGTGTATTGTAGCATCCAAGTACGTGCCGCAGCTTCTGGTGCCCTCCCTGCCGCCGCCAACGGCCGTTCCAGCCGCAGCTGCCGCCGGATACGGCCGCAGCATCAGCGACACCATTGCCTCCTGGCACGTGTCACATGTCTGCTCCAGCCATGGAATATTCTGCCCTGCAGCCACCGCCACACGCGTACACACATACTACACACGCGCACGTATACATGCCTGTATACGCCCATAACAGTATACACACATGCGTTCTTCCTAGAAGGAGAGACAGCCACGCGTTTCCTGCCTTCCGCAGCCGCCGCACCTCTCTCTGCGTATCCCTTTCGACCTCTCTCTACATACCACTTCTTACATGTACGCAGCTCTGCTTGCACATACGGGGACGCATCTATCTACGTAGCAGCTGTCTATCCTCTTGTCTCCTACTCTAGTCCGCTAGCTACTTATCAGCATACACATTCGTCTACTATTCCTTTCTGTGCAAAAAGAAGCCTCAGCTACTACAAGGACACACATCCATTTAATAATTCTTTATAGATGTCTCTCCGAAGGTCACCTACCCACCTCTCTCTGTATTGATCAGCGAACATTTCTGCGTGTGTGTCTATCTCCCTCGCACCTGCACTAAAAGTGTGTGCGCGACACTCCTGTGTCTCTCTCTTATTCGAGTATCCGTCCTCTTCTCCGACAATGCAGCCGTCTTCCTGTTGGCACCCGTCTAGCCCGTCACCTGTCTCTGTCTGTCTTTCTCCTTCACACTGCAAAAGCGCATGTGTGAGTATATAGCGCTCCAAATCGCTTGCTTGCGGAACACACAACATCACGTTCTTCCTTCTACTCCGTCATTAAGCGTCCCTCCGTCCCTCCTTTTCCCCCTTCACCTGCGACCCGCTTCTCTGCAACAGACTGCTACATTTTCCCCGCCTTTTCCGCTCTGCCTGCTTCTCCTGATAGAAAAAGCACAAGCGGCTTCTCTTCACGGCACCGCCGCTCTCCGCTGCTGCACGTCGTGCAGGGCTGCTGCAAAACACCTACCGGTGATGCCAGCGTAAAGCTGCGCCGGAGGGTTCGTCCAGGCGGCCAAGCGCGAGAAAAAAATAATAAAGGTGTGCAGCACCTGATACAGGAACGCAGCACTAACACGACCGGCCCATAGAGCGCAGCCTCTTACACGCGCCAAGAAGTGTCGAAAACTGCATTTGCACGCGAGACACAAACTTCCGCAAGCTCTCCCCGTCGTCAACAGGTGCACGGCCCGACCATCAATACGAAGCTCGCAGTCTGTCGACAAGAATATGCGGTGTTCCAGGTAGCCACAAAAGAAACACGCGGCACGCCGGCAGGTCTTTACGTGTGCGTGTCCCTTCTTTAAAACGTCGCGTGCACTCTCACGTCTCAAGTGTCGGTCACCGTGCCATCAGAAGTGCACACACGATTGCACACGAGCCATGGCGCTCGCGACATAAGTGCTGCTCACGCATGCACTCCGAAGCCGAAGACTCGTACGCAGCCAGGACAAGCAGACGCATGCGTTCCGCAGTCAAGGGCGCGGTGCACACAAGCGTGTAACGAGACTGCATGCGCACCGCACGATATACGGACAGATATATCGTCTCTTCATTGCAAATGGAAAGTCCGCAGCTCACACAAACGCTTCACACAGGCGCACCGCGCTCGCGTGCAAGTGCAGCCTCACAGCAGGCGCCTCACGTGACGAGAAGAGAGATGCCGCACAGACGCACAGAGTTTCGTGAGTCCCCGCGGCGGGCAGGTCGCGTGTCGAAGCTCATGTAGCAGCAGAGGTGCTGGACTGCGAGTCTCCATGTAGCAGATGCAGCGGCATCTAGCCACAGTATAAAGGGGGGGCGCGATGTATGCAGATCGCGCGCACTGCAAGCAAGTGCAGACGCTGTATACAATGCTGTTGCCTGGCACCTCGTGGAGAGAAACGCCGAGACGTGTTGCGGCAGCCATCGCTTGCATGCGGCAATTCCGCTTCAGGCGTTCCGGGCACGGAGACACGCGCAGGTAAAGTCGCATAAGCGTGTGCGCGCACGAGGGTGCTCACGTATGCTGCAGCTAGGTTTCTAGAAGGGGACGGGGAAGGCCGCAACGGAGGAGGCTGCATGCGCATGCAGGAGTCTCTCTCGTCACACATATATCTACACGTCACAGCGTAGGTATAGAGTGCCACGCCAAACTGACGCGCGACCTGCAGGCGCTGTGTCTCCACGTGCCTTTTTCGAATTCGCAGTGTCAGCAGCACGCAGGCGCGAGGAAATGACGACAAACAGCCACCCGAAATTCGCACGAGTGCATGCGCGCCGCCCCCACACACGGCACCGGCGCCCTTCCGCGGCCTGACGCAGGGGGGGGCCACAAAGGCGAACCGTGCCGCGCAGTCCTCCAAGGGAGCGGGGGGGCTGCACGAGAAGAAGGTTAACGAGAAAAACTTTTGTGCCACGTCGACAAGACAGATACACACCTTCAGAAACGCACACCTTCAGACACATGCTGCTAGCTCCTCCTTTTCTTGCTTTCGACAGCAGCACTCTCCCTCTCCTCTCCACGTCCTCACCCGTCCACACACTGCTCCGTACATACGTACACGAACCCACACCCGCACGCACAAACACACCTGTACATGTCCCCCTCTCTCTTTCAACTCGTCGATCTCTACACAGACACACATACACATATACGTTTGCACACATACACACACACACACACACACGTGTGTCTGTGTCTCCCTGTTTGTCTGTCTGTCAGCCTGTCTATTTGTTCTTCTTGTCTGTCTCTCTCTGGCTGTCTGCCTGGTTGTCCGTCTGTCTCTCTGGCTGTCTGTCCGTTTTCTGTCTGTCTGCGTCTGCGTCTCCGTCTCTTTTTTTTTAGACTAGGCAGCGCCTCCAGGCAGGAAGCGAGCGACAGCCGGTCACCTTGGGATGGTGGCAAGTGGGAGCAAGTTGCAGAACGGCCAGGGTGAGCGCTTCGAACCAGCCATCGTTGCTGCTGATGTTGCTGCTCGAGAGCTCCCCGCCATTCTTTCCAACGCAGAGCAAGACAAGGTGCACGTGGAGAAGCGATATATTGACGCAGTCGACCATCATCCCCACGAGGTCTGGCTGCCGGTAGACGTAGCGGTCTCCCTCTTCCTTTAGAAAACAGCAGTCCACACAACGACCACAGGGCGACACACAGGCACACACACGAGTAAGAAACGGACGGCCCCTGGGCAGACACGTCTCGGCCTCGGCTGCGCAGGCGTCCCCGCCTTCCCATTCGCCAGGCAGCCCGGTCTCTCCATCCCACGGAGAACGCGCCCCGCCACGAACGGGCGCCCTACCGTGAGGAAACCTCGGGGGCTTTACCTCTGTGTAGAACGGCAAAGCCTAGGTGTCTGGGGCAGCTCCACAAGAAAGAGGCTTGAGGCCGCCTCGCTCTTCCGGCCGTGCCCCCAGGGAGACGACAGTGGAGTCGCCGCGTCTGCAGCATATTCGCGTCCGCGGACGCCGACCCTGTGCCGCCGTCTCTAGCCAGTGTCGACGGGCGTCCGAGCAGGTCGCCGCGGCAGCAGTAGCAGACCGCTGGCCCCCCTCGGAAAGGACGACGGGGGGGGGTACAGCAGCGGAAATTGCATGCAGACGCATCGACGAACCGCCACGTCGTGTACGGGTAAGAACAACTTTTCCTGGCCTACGGTTTTTAACGCGCGCGTGCACGCGCAGCGTCAGTCTCGTTCTTGTAGTTCTCGACGGTTTCCCCCAACGCAGACGGCTGCAGGCGCTCTCGGCTCTGTGCACTGCAACGTGTTTACCTCGGTTCTCGGGACGAAAACAGACTGCTCTCTACAAACCCCCCTCTAAACGGAGAAGCAGCAACATCTTTTTCTTCTCGAGTGGAAAGAGAGTAAAACAACCTTCCCTTCGTCAGTCGCTGGTGAGGCCCCCCCGCGTAGTCTGTTCTTGTGTGTACGTACACAGGCGGAAGACCACCACACGCCTGAGGTCCACATACACTAGAGAAAGGCACTGCGTCTGCTGCTGCGGGCTGCTTCTCTCTTGATAAGCAGCTGTCGTCGCACTTCTTCATGCATCCCTGTCTATTTCCCCCACACGTTGTCTGTCTTCACTCTCGGCGTCTCCTTTCTACTGTTCTGTGCCGGACCTGCTTTCTTTTCCCCGACTTCCCTTCCTCCCACTTCTCCTCCTCCTAATATTCTCCACTTACGTTCTCCTCCTTCATCACCCAGAACTTCTGTTTTTACCCTTCTAAGTTTTTCTCTCCTCGTCCCTCCACGTTTTGCCTCTTCGAAGCCGCCTTCCCTCCCCGTAGCCTTTTCCCCTGTTCTTCGCTCTTTTTCTCTTCCCCCTGCCTATCCCCTGCTTCTGCCGCAGCCCTCTGTCTCAGTCGCCGTCTCCGCGTCGTTCTTTCAAAACACGAGACATCTTTTCCCCTGCTGCTGGCGCTGTTGCTGGTGACGCCTCCCTACCTGGATGTGTCGCAGAATCGACAGCGTGCAGCGCTTCAAGCAAACAGCAACAGCAGTTAAAAGATGCTGCTCCGCCCCCCCGCCGCAGAGTCCCGCTAGGCTGCGCAGCACGCCGAGATGATACGCCGTCGGATATGCTTCAAACGAGGTAGCCAGGCTCTCCAGGAAGCGATAAAATATGCTGCAGCCGCGCGCACACGCGTGCAACGCCGGGGCAAGCACACAGAGACACGTGCATGCGCCCGGCTGTCCGCGCTCTGCCGCAGCTCAATAACAGACGCGCTGCCCAAGACCGAAGCGCCTGGACACTTGCATGCGCACGCATGCACACACATCCCAAACGAGACCCCTACGCGCACAAAGACCCTCCCCTGTCCACATATATGCTGCGACACGCACAGGCGGCACGCGTCTCTTCTTGCATGCGCGTCATCGTCGACATCCCGACTGACGCACGCCCACGCACGCAGGCGGAGAAGCCTGCTCCACGGGCGAGACAAACCCGGTCCCGCCTACCCGCACGTACACGCATGCGAGCAGGAGGTGGCAGGCCGCGCAGAAAGAGAGGGCCACCTACCCACACCTCGTACACCCCAGCCACACAAAAGAGCTGCCGAGACAGACGGTTGATGCAGTGCGCTCTGCGCCGCGCAGCTCGCCACGGGATCCCCCAGCGGCAGACCCCTTCGCAGTCCGACTTCCTACTAGGAACGCTTGCAGGAAGCTGCAGCACAGCCTGCAGGCGCGGTCCCCGTCTATACTGCAGATATTGCACGTGATAAACAACATGTGCAGTTTGCCGGGAGAAGAGAGTAATGCGACCTCTGGTGCAAACGACGGCAGCTGCAGAGGCTGCGCTCCGAGGCGTCGCGCCGACGAAAACAGGAAGCCAGATTCCTCTGACGCACTAGACCGCTACGAGGCGCCCGCGTGCACGTGTATACAAAAAGTACACACCTACACGGCTATACACACGCATGTATATGTATATATCTACAGATATATGTGTGGATGTATGGACAGTTCCTTATCGTCCTCCATCCCTCTCTGTCTCTGTCTATAGAAATCTCCAAATATGTATATGCAGACCGGACAACCACACTCACACATACGGAG
This sequence comes from Sarcocystis neurona, assembly GCA_000727475.1. Lineage (NCBI taxonomy): Eukaryota > Apicomplexa > Conoidasida > Eucoccidiorida > Sarcocystidae > Sarcocystis > Sarcocystis neurona. The sequence continues at coordinate 453,822 of KL647308.1, forward strand.
ACACACATACGTACACACAGAGACGCATGCAAAGAGGTGCCGAAGACTTCCTTGCTGCCAAGACACGCGGTGAGAAGCTCTGCATGACGCAACGCATGCGTAGACCGCTCGCGTGTATCTTCGTGAAAACGTGTGTATGTATGTATACCTGCATCCGGGCAAACCCACGTACACATAATACGCATGCCCGTACTCGCCCCGAAGTCCACGTCCACATATACTGCTACTAGTAGAGATAGACATATATATATATATATATCCATGAGCATGCGCATATATATATATATGTATATGTCCACACTATGGTTTCTACGTATCAAGCTGCATACAGGTCATTTTATATACATGTACATATATAGTAGTACAAACACCCGACCGTCGTTCTGGGATTGTCGACAGCTACCAGCAGTTCTGCGCGTACGTAGACAAATAAATACGCACGTGTCTACACATGGGTATTATTACTAAGTCGACAACGCGGCAGCACTGTGGAGCCGCCGCGCTGCGTGTCCTCTTCTTCCGCTTCTCTCTACGATGTGCTGAGAACAAAAACACCTGTGAAGCAGGTGTGAACCTGTTAGGCGACCTCTGCTTCAACTTGAGTACCCTGCGTACACATATATATATATATATATATACATCTATACAGAGATGTACAGCGGTAGACGCACACAGAGGGACTTCCACACATCGTCCACGTACATGTCCGCAGAGACACAGACACCCATATACATACATATGCATATATGTGGATGTATATACCCCATATGTATGTATATAGGTATACACACACAGAGGGACTTCCACTCACTCGACACGCCCATGTCCATAGAGACACAGACGCAGTGACAGAAAAGGACGAGGTACACATGCGTAGACGCATTCGTGCTGCTGCTTCGTTTTTCTCCTACGTGTAACGCGGGATGTGAGGCCTAGCAGCAGAGATGATGGAAAATATCGCATAGCAGCTCTGCTCGTAGAGGTACTCCTGCTTCACAGGTGCATGCATCACGGCTTCCACCACATGCCAGTGCTCCTCCAGCACGTCTAGCACCGGGTGGCGGTACGGGCTGTCCGCTGCGGCAGAGACAAAACAGAGGAACAGGACACATAGCAGCACGAGACGCGGGGCAGTGTGACAGCCACGCGGCGCCAGCCTCAAAAGAGGGCATGCTGCACGCTGCAGAAGAAGGAAACGCTGCCACGCCGCGGGGAGGGAGAGACGAACAGCAAAAAGACCCCACACGCCGACAGCAGGAGGAGTCTTGTACGCCACGCAGCAGCAGCACCAGCTGCAGCAAGGCGACGTGCCGCAGCGAAGGCGTGCGCGCACCTGCGGCACCGGTGCAAGGCAGAGAGGCGTGCAGGTGCAGCAGCAGCAGAACGAGATGCAACAGGCAAAGGGATTCAGCCTGCAGCAGCAGAAAGACAAAATGTCGCAGCTGAGCGCAGCAGCAGGAGAGAGGTGCGCGGCAGCAGCAGCACCAGCAGCACGGGGAAACACACAGCCGCAGGAACGGACGTGGCATCAGAGGGGCGGTCATAAGGAAAGACGTGCGCCTGGAGAGGCAGGACACGGCAGCAGCCGGAAGACGGTATGCAGCACAGAGGCACGGCACTTGCAGCAGCAGACGCCAACAGAGCGAGACACCAGGAGCAGCAGGGGACGAAAACCAGCGGCGGAAGAGCCAGCGCAATCCTGCAGAAGCAGCAGCCGCAGCAGAAGTCATCGGAGCAGACGCCCGGGACGTGCCGTCTCGAGGCGACGCAGCGATGGCCGCCTCACAAGAACGACACGAACACCAAGGAAACGTCTCGGGGTGTCAGTACACCCGACGCACGCGCACACTTTGCGTGTGGCACTACACCCGACGCATGGGTGTCCCTGCATCGGGTGCACGCGCACTTTCTTAAGGCCATATTCTTCTGTGTTCGTTGCCTTTTAACGCGGCTCCCGGCACAACAAGCCAAAGCGATGTCTCGTCTCCTCTTCTAAATCCATGGACAGTCGCAGCCTCCCATACATACACCTGCGACGCCGTCGCGTCGCCCACGTAGATGTGCGTAGAAAGACAGGGGCACGTATCCAGACGCACACAGAGACAGACACAGAAATATAGGCACGGACACAGCACAGATACGCTTGCGGGGTCTTCTTCTTGCAAGCAGATGCAGGTGGTCCGTACAGCAGCTCTCTACACATTCACGCTACAAACACTCCTGACTCCTGGACGCCAGGAAGACTTACTTTCACCCCAACTTACAAATTCACAGAAGACAGCCATATATGTAGTCCTTGTTGTGGGTAGAGACTGGGACACTCGGGTGTACATACACCTCTCTACCCAAGTACAGACAATAAAAGGCCGGCGCTGACCAGGCGTGCCGACGTAAGGGACCACTTCAAGACGTCTGGCCCCCCTCATTGCAGGAACGCGCTGTGCTGTGTCCTGTCCTGCCAGTCCACTTCTCGCGAAGAACGCTTGAAAATGGCGTGTCCACGCACACCGACCCGCACGCGACTTTGAAAGAGACACTACGCGGAGGGCCGCAGGCCGGGACGCCGGGCGCGATGACGCGCAAGACGGAAAGCTTTCAGCAACACTACTACGTCTTCCCACATGCACTCTTTTGTCTAAATATATTATGTACACCCTCCCCTCCCCGGCCACAAACACACGTATCTGCGCTCTGTCAATGTGAGAGAAACGAGACACACAAGCACGCGCCAGGACGCGAAGCAACAGGGGGCCAACGTGAAGGAAGCTTGCGACGCCCCCACATTTGATCAGCAGTCCCAAGCAGGTCGTTTCTTGGTATATCGATCTGTTACACGCGTTCTCATATATACCTTTCTATTATCTATCTGCTTATCAATCTCCTATGGAAACGTGTTTCGCCAAATACGTCACTCACTACATATCTCTCTTGTACGTATATGTGGACCTGTTATGACACCTACCCGTACGTCTATCTCCTCTACGTGTATCTGCTTGGGGATCTCTCATACGTATATATATAGATCTCGTACGTGTATCTGTGTGTACATCTCTCGTACGTGTCTCCGCGTGTATAGCTCTTATTGTGTGTCTATCCCTCATGCGTGTATCTGCGCGTATATCTCTCATACGTGCATCTGTGTGTTTATCTATCATACGTATATATCTGTATGTGTACCTCTTATTATACGTCTTTCTATGTGTATCTCTTACACGTGTATCTGTATGTGCGTCTCTTACACACATTCGTATGGGTATCTCTTATACGTGTGTATCCGTGTGTGGACCTGTTATACGTCTTTCTGTGTGTATCTCGTACACGTGTATCTGTACATGTACGTGTTATATACGTGTTTCTGTATGTGTACCTGTTCACGTATTTGCACGTGTATTTCTTGAACGTGTAGCTGTATATTTCTTGCTCGTATCCGCGTGTGTATCTCTCACGCTTGTAGTTGTATGTGTATCTCTTATACATACCTGTACGTGTACCTGTTACACTGTAAGTGTACCTGTCACACATTTTTGTGTGTCCCTGTGTGTGGCTTTCTTGTATGTGTACCTTTTATACGTGTATCCGTATACGTATCTCTTACACGTGTATTCGTATTATATCAATTACATACACATATATATATATGTGTGGATGCCTCCTTCGACCCGGTATGTTCGTGCGAGCACCCCAAGGAGGCGATTCACTCTATCTCTTGTACGTATCTGCGAAATATCTATCTTCTATCTGTGAGCCTATCTTCTACACGTTTCTGTGCATTATACATATCTCATACATATATATAGATATATATGTAGACATGTGTATGACACCACCACATAGGCGAATCAGCAATACCAAGCTGGCGACTCGGCACCAAGGACCCCAGTCATAGACACACATACACATGCATATCCACATCCCGACGCGGGAACATGTGACGCATAGAGGTACCTGTGCAGACAAACACGTATCTTTTTTCCCTCTCTGTACAGAATACACCTCTCTCTCTACATATATATATATATATGTGTCGTGGGCTCTCCCTGTCTCGCTCTACCCACGTATATACACGTATATATCTCTGTCGCCCTCCCTCCCTGCTTCGCTCTACAAACGTCTATACGCACATACACATATATATATATATCACTGTCACCGTCCGTCTCTTGTTTCGCTCTACACCCGCGCCTACTATACACACACACATATGTATACATATGCATATATAACTGTCGCTCTCCCCCTCTGCACAGCTATCCGCACGTCTACACACATGCACACAAGTATACATATCACTGTCGCCCTCCCTCTCTGTTTCGCGCTACACATGTCTACTATCCACACACACATATATATATGTAAGGACGGGCGTCAGTAGAGGACATTTTTATTATCGTCGTGAAGACTGCTGGTGGGTGTATCACAAGCCGCTGCTCGACTTGCGCTGGGAGAAGAACTCACGGGGAAGCGGCTCGCAGCAGTCCGAAGGAGGCCCGGGAGGCGGGAGCACGACATGCGCGGGGCGCACACACTGCAGTCCTGCGAAGAAGAGGGTCACTGCGTGTCGCGCAGCAGTTGCTGCAGAGCTTCTCCGTCCCCCTCCCTGCTGCTGCTCCGCCAGCGCGTCGCACAGGTTCGCGCCAAGGGACTGCAGCACCACCAGCCGCACAGGCGCGTACGCAGAAAGAAGCAACGTGCCAGGAGAATTCGACAGCAGCAGCGGGTCCAGCAGACACAAGGACGACGGAGACGGTAACACACAGAAGAGACAACGGGACGGGGAGAAGCACGCTGTGTGTCCGATAAAGGGAGACGCGAGTGGCAAGCAAGGGAAGCGGAGAAGACGGCGTGACGGGAACCGTAGACAAAGTTCAACAGAAGGAAAAGGACGAGCAGCACAGCAGAGACGTCGAGCCGACAGCAGAGTGGAAACGGTGGATGCGCAAGAGGAGAATACCGCCGGGACCGCAAGAAACCGACACAACGTTATCAGGTGTCCTCGTCCTCAGCATCGCAGGAGCGATAACACACGCGCAGCGGATGCTGCTCTTGCATTCTATAACATGATTTAGAGGCGCGTTTGTTTCTCTGTGTCCTCCTCACATGTAGATATAGGTAGAGACCGGTACACAACATGGCCTCTACTTTCTCGTCATGTAAACAGGTATACACTCGCTCTATAGGCCGACACGCCTGACTGTCCGCTGCCGAAAATTTTGTCTTCTATACAACAACACAACCTTGAACGACCCCTACAAGTGTACGTGTCTAGAATATAGACACTGTATGCATCTGCAAATACATATATATATATATATATGTACGTGTGTAGGCACATACGGATATGAAGACGAATATATAAGTATCCGCACGGGAATATATTATATATATCGCGTGCAAGTTGGTAAGGAGGCAAGCGCAGTGTGGCTTTGTCTCAAGGAGTGAAAGAGAACCAGCACGGTCCCACGGCTGAACCTCTGCTGCTGTTGCTGCTGCTGTCGCCTGCCCAGCTGCAATTACTTGTGTTGCTCCTCCGCTCGCTTCGGCTGTTGCTCTGTTCTACTGCCCCTCAGATTCTCCTACTTCAGCTGCTGCTGCTGCTTCCCTCCTTCGCCCGCGAGCCCGGGAAACGGCACCTGTAGCATCTGCGAGTGTAGCGAGCGCATGCGCGCGGCGGGCAGCGGCGCCAGCGCAGCCCCGGCCGCTAGAATTAATCCGCTGCGGCTCTCAACGCTCAGGCCGTCTCTGCAGGGCCACCAGAGGCAGCAAGGACACAAAAGACGTCTGAATCAATCCACAACGTTGTACAGACACCGGGGAAGAAAACATGCATGCATGCGCACCTACCTATGTATGTCGTGTGTGCAGAAGAGTACTAGCGTACAAACGTTCAAAAAAGACGTGCAGCATCTTTGACTTGACCACACGATAGTAGGCGTATATCTGTACACATTTGTCCACATGCATGTATTTCTCTCTATCTCTCTTTTGTATATATACACGTACGTTGCTATACAGACGGGCGGTTGAACAGAACTGCTGCGTTAATGCTCAGAGACGTCTTTCCCCGGTCGCAAAACCGAAAACAGCGGTGTATGTACACCTCCCCAGTCCCACACGTTTACATCTACACATCTATGTGTATACGCCTCCAAATATACAAGTAAATCTACCTAACTGCGGATGTATTATATCTACAAGCACATCTCTCTACACACACACGTATATATATAGATATATATTTACAACAGCTTGTATGCCCAGGGATACTACACGTATGCAGCACACAGCGCAGTTCGGGTGTACAAACAGAAAAAAGTTGGGAAAGACGCTGCGGGCCACCTCGACCGCTGCAGGCGTCTCGGCATATCGCACAGACACCGGCGGCTGGAAAAGCCTCTGTCAACACCGAAGCTTTGTCCGCTTGGGGCACAGAGAATTGGCGTGCATGTGCTGCTGCTGCGGCTGCTGCTGCTGCGGCTGCTGCTGCTGCTGCTTCGTCCTCCCGTCGCTGCGGCTGCGGCTGCGGCGACTCACAGCAGCACCAGAGATACGAGACACTGGAGGAGGAAGGTGACGTCGTCTGCTGCTTCATCCGCGACCAGCAGCGTAGGAGCAGCAGCAGCAACAAGCGCCTTTAGGGCCTCGATGACAATGTCTTCTGCTGCCGCACGCAGCTGACACGCCGCTGCGCTCTCTGCTTCCATAGACGTCTCCTCGCGATGCCGCTACGGCACACGTCAGCAGCAACGACACACTGCAACGCACGCCGCCTCGTCTCCACACGCAGCACTGGATTTACATATGGAAAGGATACGTCTGGACTGGCGCACGCGCCTCGTATAGAAACACCACGTCCGACCTAGACGTAAATTCACTACATATATATATATATATATGCGGATGCGGATAGATGTGTGTATGTATGCGTGTATATATGTACACATACATAGTGCACGCTGAACTCCGCCCAGACATGCACCGCTTGTGTAGCGTAGGCGCGCCGTCCCCGACAAGGTATCGACAGTCCTTCGCATCGTATATAGTCAAGACACTTCTACGCAAGCATATGCATATACGCACGCATATACTGGTATACAGAAATAGTCTATACACAGGCACATGCCTATACCTTTCTCCTTTGAAGTGACGACGAAAAAAGAGATAAACCGACGTTCGAGACGCACTGTCTATCAACTCTCTGTGTGTCCATACATCACTCCCTCTCTACATACACATATATATATGTAAGGGCGATCCAGACGTAGTCGTCTACGTGCCAGAAATGATTTTGTAGACAAACGCCAGCTCGCTTTTAACTCTCCTAGTTTGTGGCTCAGGAGGAGAAGGGGAAGGGGCGAAAGAGGCAAGGAAGCCGGTGCAGCAGATACCTGAGCAGTACTTATAAGGAATTGCATGCCTTGTCTCGCCAGCAGCTCGAAGAGGGCCGCAAAGAGATGTCGGTCGTGCGCCGCGTATCCCGCAGTCCACAGGATGAAGCGTCCTGCTGCCGTGTACATAAACAGACATACAACTTCCGCCTCTTCTTCCTTTCTCTTTGCCCGCGCTGCTCTCGCCGCGGCCACTCTCGCCGCAACAGCCCCTTCCTCTTCCGGACTCGCGTCGACACCCGCTGCTGACTTCTCTTCTGCTGTTCCTGCTGCCTCGCCTCCCCCTCCCTCTCCTCTCCCTCCACCTGCTGCTGCACTTGCTGCTGCGGCGCTTGCTGCTGCTGCTGCTGCTTGTGCGCGTGCTGCTGCCATCGCTGCTGCGTCGGTGAGCGGGAGAAGGATCTGCGGCAGCAGCTGCAGCGTCTGCGGAATGAACGCTGCTTCTTTGCCTTTGCAGCGGGAGGCCAACGTCGTCACGACAAACAGCGAAGCCTCAAGCCGCTGCCAAGGCGCTGCTGCGACTGAGCCGCAGCCTCCGTCGCCTACGTCGTCGCAGTCACCTGGGCTCTGCAGCAGCAAAAAACATGCAGTCCCCCCACAGCAGCCCCACATCCTCACAAAAGTGCGTCGCGCAGCGGACGTCTCTCCTACGAAGCAAACAACGCGGCGCGCGCGCATGTGCGCATATACGACCGCTCGCCAGAGGCATTCCAGCTGTTCTTTGAACACATATCCACACATACGTATATGCATGCATGCGTGTGGGTTTGTGCATGAAGGTCCGCCCAACCCACCCACACACGCATCGTTTCCTCATATACACATGCCCGCACAGACGTGTGTTCAGCGACGGGTGCGTCTACCTATATGAACACCAAAACTTTCACACACATATATCGCGACACCGCGATACGCACAAATTCTCTTTCTCTCCTCTCCCTTTCGCTCTCTGTATCTCTGTATATATACACAGCATCACACGAACATGTACATATATATATATATATGTCGGACGCCTACACACACGCACGCACTACGAAAGATGCATATATATATATATACATACATGAGGACATCAGTAAGTATGTAGATGCATGTTCGGGAAAGGCAAAGCCATGGGGTCGCAGCTGCTGGTACAGGGAGAGAACGCCGCGGCAGGGGCGCGACAGACGATGCAGCAGCGGAGCCACGGGGACGGCAGGAAGCAAGCTGCAGCAGCAACGCTCGTCCCGGGTCGCGTCTGTCGCAGCCCTTCACGCGGGGAGGAGACACACACACACACACACATACACACATAACACATGCCTGCTGACTGACTTCGCTCGGCGGCGCCTTGAGGACGCTGCTTCTCTTCGTCTAGACGCACACACACACACACACACGTAGGTATATGGATTTATACATATGTGTGTACATGTGTGTGTCCCTCTCTCCAGGTGTTCTTCGTACATACATAAATATATACGTATGCACGCGTGTGGGTTTGTATGGAAAGACTCGCTTGAGGCGGTTCACGGCCTGTTTGCTACAAAGACGCTTGCCAATGTCCTGAGACGCGTGCTCTTCAGACCGCGTCTTGTCTCTGTGAAGAAGCAGCCTCTGCTACACGGGCGGATTCTCTCAACTGGCAGACGCCTGCGTGTCTCCGTCTGTGCGTCTGTGTCTCTCTTCTCTCTGTCTGGACGCTCACCACTCGCTGCGGACCCCTCGAGGCCCCCAAACGCAGAGGCAGCAGCGCTCCTGTCCGTGTAGGGTAGTGCACGTGAAGCACTGAGATGAGGAGGACGGCATGCAGACGCACGTAATAAAACGGGTGATGGGGGTCACTACGCAAGTACAAGATCTACGTATACACAGGGCATGTGCATACATGTCTTAGTCTCCTCTATAAGGCGCATACGCAATATACATGCATATACGTGTGTGTATACATATATATATATACACATACATATAAATATATGTGTACGTATATGCTGTGTGTAGGAGACCACCTTCTTCGCTCCCGGTCCACACTCCAGCCCCCTATATATATACACATCCCCAGTTAAGAGAAGCGACATACATACATAGATGTGCACATATATGTGTATATATGTACGTTACCAGTAGGGAGAGGCGACACATATATATATATATATATTATATCTATTTATATATGTACAGTACTTGTTGAGAAAGTCATGTATCGACAGATGTGTGTCTGCATAAGAAGTATTCGAGAGAAGAGAAGGTTGAGGACGAGGCGGAGGAGTTGCAACGAATCCGCTGGAGAAGACGCGCACTCTGCGGAGACCTCTTCGTGTGGGCCAAAAAACGTAGACGCAGGTGTCCTCCTCTCTTGTAGCACGCATGGCTCGTGCAGGCGTTAAAGAAAAGACGCACAAGAAGAAACGCCTTCCTCGGCATCAAAGACTTGTGTTCACATGCATATGGTTCTTCCGAGTCTACGCAAAGCTGCTGCGGATGTTGCCTCGCTGCTGCTGCTTCGCTGCTGCAGGTGCTGCTTCGCTGCTGCAGGTGCTGCCTTGCTGCTGCAGGTGCTGCCTCGCTGCTGCACCTCACTCCTGCGTCTACCTGGTCAGCTGCAGCAGCAGGGTCGAGAGCGTGGAGCGCAGTCGCCATGTTGCCGGTGGCCTTCTGCAGCAGGGGCCGATGTCCCGTCACAATCGTCGCTTCTACGAGATCGATAGCGCTCTCGTCCCGCAGCTGTCCCCAGCGCTCCAAGTCAACGGATGGCTCCTGCTGTTGCTGTGAGCCGTACGACGCTGGGGCTGCTGTTGGGCCTACCCCGCCTGGTGCGCCGGCGGCTGCTGCTGCTCCTGTTGGTCCGGCTCTTCCGGCTGCTGCGGAGGCAGAGCCTGCAGCCGCTGCGTCTTGCAGCACCGCGGCAGCAGACGGGGGTCCCACCTCGACCATCAGGACGTCCAGAAACTGCAGCAACAGAGGCTGCAGGCGCTGCCGCTTCTCTTCGACTTCTTGAGCGAGCCACGCGTACGACGCCCTGGCAGCTGCAATTTCGCTCGCCAGCTGTGCGTACGTGCTGCTGCTGCTGCTCCTGCTCCTGCTGCTGTTGGTGTTGTGCAAATGGCCCGCTGCTGCGCTTTCTGCGGTTCCTTCCGCTGTCGCGCTGCCCCCTGCTGCGTCTCTCTCGCTCTCCTCTTCTGCAACTCCATCACCAGCCCCGGGGCCTGCCTCGAGGTCCTCCGCCATTATTTCTCCGCTGCCGCTGCCGCTGCTGCTGTCGCCTTTGCTGCATCCCCAACTCGCCGCCCCGTTGACGTGCTGTTGCTGTTCGTACTGCAGAGCTTCGAGGCGCTGCAGCAGCTCCTGCTGCTCGCTCGCGAGAGTGACGAAGTGGAACAGCAGGTTGTAGTGGAAGTCCACTGCAATTTCCTTTGCGTCGAGACACGGATGACGCATCAGCACATGGACAACGAAAGCGCAAATCTCCTTCACGCTCTCACGAATGCTGCTGCGCCGGCGCCTCCCGCTGCTGCTGCCGCCCCCTCTGCTGTCGCTGTTGCTGCTGCTATCCATGTCTTCGCGTTCTGTCCCAGTGCTACTGCTGCTGCTGCTGCTACACAGGTCGACGCTCAACCCGCTGTTGCTGCGGAACGAGGCAAACGGCAGACTCTCCGCAGCTGCCGCCGCGGCAGCAGCAGCGTTCTTCGCCGCCGTCGCATCATCCAGCGGCCAAACTGCGTTGTGCAAAAATCCCGGCAGCACCTCTTTCGCCAGCTCCAGCAGTCCTTGGCTAAACGCATGCAGGCGATCTGCTGCAAGGAGAACTGACTGCTGGGACAGTACGTCCCCATCACAGGACAGCAGCAGCGTCAGCACCAGAAATCCCCCCCCACCCCAAGATACAGCAGCAACAGCAGCAGAAGACACACAGCAACACATCGCACCAACAAAGATGTGCAACGCACAGCAGAAGCGTCGCACCGGAGCAAGAGCAACAGCAGCAGCTCCACACCAACAGCGCACACCGTTGCGCCACACGCCTCTGTCCGTGCACTCGCGATAAGCGACGCAGGCAGCCAGAAATGCGAGGTCCAGCATACGCCGGCATACTGCAGGTGTAGCGTTGGCTGAAGAAGAGCGAGGGCACGGCAGCAGGAGCAGCCACATGCGGATAAGAACACGAAGGGCGCGAGCGCCTATGTGTGAAGACTCAGCTGCGGCGTCCAATTCTCTTGCCCAGCGCCACGCCCCGCGCAGGGGCTGATCCCTATGACCGCACCAGCAGGAACAGCAGCAAAATCCGACAGCAACCCCACCCCTCCCCAAAAGGCAGTGGCGACGGCAGCAACACGTGGCCGCGTACGTATATCGCACACGTTGCAACACCTTTGCCGTACAAATATATATATCTGTAGATCTTCTTTTCTACATATATATACAACACATGCCGCGCATCCCTGGGAAGCATCAGGGAATGTGCGCTAAGGCAAAGACATGTATACACAGACGTATGGAAGATACGCGTGCCGTCTTTCCTGGGGCTCACCTGCTGCTGTGATGGCGGGTCGAAGATGAGATCTTGAAGATGCGCACATGCATCTGCGTAGCAGTGGATCACCTGCTGCAGGACGCAGTGAATAGACGGAAGAGAAGCCTGGAGCTGCTGCTCCTCGGCGGCCTGCTTCTGCTCCTGTTCCGCCTGCTGTTGCTCCGGGGAACTGCTGCTCTGCTCCTGTCGCTGTTGCTGGGGCGAGGCGAGTCCCACCGCCAACGCAGCCAGCGCCGCCACCGCCTCGCTCGCCTCCTGCAGTGTCTCCAGCTCCGCCCGCCGCATCTGCTGCTTCTGCTCCTGCTGCTGCGGACCGAGGACGCTGCCTCCTGGCGCGTCAACTACACTCGTAACAGCCGCGCGGGAAAGGCACTGCAGCAAGATCCCCAGGGGCGAAGAAGCGTCAATGCGGTCTTCGACATCGTCCGTCAGCGCAGCCCCCAGCGGAGGAGACGGAGGAGTAGCAGCACCAGCAGCGGCACTCGCAGAGACAGAAGAAGGCGACCCCGGTAGGATCGCCGCAGCAGAAGACCCTCCCGTCAGCATTGCACCTTCCTCAGACATTCCTCGCGGCAGGTGGTGGCGGTGCAGCGCTACGAACAAGCCTCTGCAGCAGGAAGTTGCGGCCGTCTCGAAGTGGGGAGACAACGCGGCAATAGCGGGAAGCGAGAGAAAGAGCTGCAGGTGCGCTGACAGCCATGCTCGCATTGCACAGATCGCAGCTGCAACACCAGCAGCACAGTCCCCACCGCACAGCAGCAGCAGTACCACCACCGTCGGACGAAAGGAACAGAAGCCGCAGCAGCACAAGCGATGAGAACGACAGCACGCCCTGCGCTACCAGCAGCCCCAAACTGCTGCTGCAGGGGGCCGCGCAGCAGCAGTCGGAGCGCACCGCGGGCAGCAGCCACCGGCAGCAGAAACACAGGAACAGCTCCTTCAACGATGCGACACAGAAACAACTCCTGCTCTACGCAGTCACCCGTCCACCAGCTGCCCTGTGGCCTAGAGACGAGACATCGGAGCAGCGGCAACACGGTATATCTGCTGCAGCTCCCACGCAACGGCGCTGCCACACACACACACACACACACTGGGCGGGGCTGCAGCAGTAGCAGCAGCAAAGGTAACGTCACAGACGCTACGTCTTTGCGTACACCACACCTTGACGAGCCGCGGATATATTCCGCGGAAAGACGTGCACGTCGGTGTGGAGCGAGCGGTTACACGTGCCTTTTTATGAATTCACATACGTGCAGGTGTATGTGCGCAGGATGTGAAGAAGACGGACGCAGAGGAAAAACAGCAGAGATGCGTCCGCAATGAGCCGTAATGCTACTCCTACTTCTTCTAAGAACAACACGCGTCGAGACGCCCCACGACAGTAATTGCAGTTGCTTTGAGAAACCTGGGCTCGCGTAGACAGTCGAGAGTTGTTCTGCGTCCACTTTGCGTCAAAACGTACTTATAATATATATAACCAGTACAGATATACTTGGCAGGGACACGCACACGTACACGTACATGGGTACCTATATATGCTGCGAGGCCGAGAGGTGCAGCAGCGCGCCGGCGCAGGAGGCAAAGAAACAAGAAATGACAGCCGCACCAGCAGCAGCGGCGGCTTCTCTTTTGATGAACGCAAAGGAAGGCTTTCTCTCTTCCTCTCTCATTTCCCCCCAAAAAAAGCAGCTGCGGCCCCCGCCACGCAGCCCGAGGATAGCCCCACATACACACACAGGGACGTCTCAAGCAAGAACAGCCCTGTGGACGGCAGCAGCAACTGCAGCAGGCACCTCTCCATAGCAACACAACAGACTTTCGACTGTCTCAGCAGGGGCAGCGACGGCGCGCAATAGCAGAGGCAGCAACAGCCACACCAACTGTTGCTTCATACGCGTCGGCAGCAGTAGCAGCAGCAGTCGTCACTCCAGCAGCAGATCGGGCCGCCCAGCCACACACCGCAGCAGACCGGCCACACACCAACCGCCGTCTCGCTACTCAGACCAGCACACGGCCAAACGCTCCCCTATCGCACCCAAAATGATCTACACAGAAGTAGACACGCCTGCGCAGACGTAGACGCATCCCCACGCATACAGATATATATAACTATGTGTATGTGTATATATATGCGTAGAGTTCCCACGTCTCGTGCAGAGGCAGACGCGATAGGCAGGCTGAGCAGAGCAGCCCCCCACGTTACCAAGGAATCGGTTCGCCAACTTTATACGCAGACCACGCAGAAGGATATGAACGGGACAAGAATGCCTACCGCAAGAAAAGTAATCTACGTACACGTATAAGTCTGTATGCAAGCATTTCGTTGTGCTTCAAGCATGTACACATACATATGCATGTATCTGTGCAAGCCTGTGTACAAGCATTTCCTGGTGCCTCACGCGTTTATATATATATATATATACGTATATGCAAAAGCCGTATAGTGTCATACAAGTATATACGGGAGAAGGATGTCTACGGCAAGAAAGACATACACGCAGACGTATAAGCCAGTATACAAGCTTTTCATGCTGCCTCATCACGCATATATATATATATATATGCGCAAGTCGCAGAGTGTCACATATGAAGTACATATATTCACGTACACGCATCCATACACACATGTACACATAGACGTATACATTCCTACACACATATGGACGCATATACAGGTACACAAATACACACGTTCATGCGTATACAAACATATACATACAAACACACCTGCACATACATATACATCTATATTAGTAGATGCACACACATATACATACACAAGACACACGTTCCGCAGGGCAGCACTGCAGAGAAGCAGCGGGTGCATCCCAGCCAGCAGCAGTCCTGGCACTGTTGCTGCTGCTGCTGTTACACGTAGCCATCTCTTCGCACAACGCAGGCGGCGACAGATCTTCGCTGCGGCGAGACCGAGCTGCTGCAGGAGCAGGGGAACATCCGCGGCGTACACGTGTCTACGCATGGGTGCGCGTGGAAACGGATGAAAGTTCACTCGCACGAGTTTTTGCGTGCGTATGCATTCATCCCGCAATTTCAAATGAAAAGGACACGCCCACGTCGGCAGACAAAAGCTCTCTCCAGAAGCCTGTGATACGCATATATGTAGACGCGCGTCCACACAACCACACACTTCCAACTCTCTCTCTATACAGGATACATATATAGTATATATATATAGTATGTATATGTATAGCGACGAATACACGTACAGAGACTGATACACGTATACAGGTAGGTGCGCGGAGACGCTTGTGGACAGAGGCACAGGTCACAAAGCCTTTTCTCCGTGAGTTCACGGTGCAGACGCACGCGTTTGTGCATGCAGTTCAAACAGGGAGCACACATCTACAATATGTAGACGTGTGTACATTCGTATACATGTAGAAACACATGCACATATGTCTATTTGTACTTGAAGACCTTCCCCCGCAGGTCCAGGACACATATATATATATATATCGACGATCCAATCGCGTACGTACACATGTGGAGAGAGACGCATATATGTTTGTTTGTGAAGACCTCCCCCCGCAGGTCCAGGACATATACATATATATATATGTCTCGGGGATCCACCCGACCCCCAGGGACGGCTCCTCGTATGCATGTGTGTGTGGAGAAATGCTGCAGTTCTGCGTGTGTGTGGCAGAACGGGGCGACGCGCTGCTTCGGCGCAGCAGCAGCTTCTTACTTTTCTGCAGATACCACCAGGCTTCCTCCTGCAGCTTTCCCCCTGCGGACGCGTCGTTCTGCGGCTCTTGCTGCTGGGGACGGCGCTGCTCTTGCTGCCGTAGCTGCTGCTCTGCGTGCGCAGCGGACTGAAACACCGACGCCGCGGCGACCAGCGCGTCGACCGTGTAACGCCGGAGCATCGCCAGCAGGACGCACAGTCGCTTTCCGTCCTGCACCGCTACTCTGAAGAAGACGCAGCAGCAGCCACACACAGCAGCCCCAAGCCCACCGCAGCCGCATGAGCAAGACAGACACGCATGCGCGAATATTGAATGCAACTCAGCAGCACACCGCCACGGGGAAGTCGGCAGCATTTAGAGGGACGAACAGAGACACGGGCACCTGGGACGTCCAACGGGATGCCCGTCGCTCGTCATACATCAGTGGCTGCAGCCGCCGGCTCCGAGCTGCCACAGACGCACGTCTGAGCTACTCCGAGTGCCTGCCCGCAAGGCCACAAACGTATATATATATATATAGATAGATGAAAGGAGGGTACACGTGTACTCATACGGATGCGAAGGGAGATACACGTGGACACATGTACGCTAGCATGTCGCCTTCTGCAAGGGGACTGACCTCGGGCTGGCAACCTCTTGAGGGAGGACAATCAGCAATTCTAAGAGTGGCGCGGCGCCTGCAGGTCCAACATTTCTGCCGAGAGCCAGCAGGACTTCGTCGAGATCAGTCGCAAGCTCCTTCCACCATCCGTCTTCCTCTGCGTCTCGTCTCTGCCTGGCTGCTGCTGCGTCTTCGGAGTCTTCTCCTTCTGTCGCTGCTACGTCTTCTCCGGCTGTGGCTTCGGCTGCCGCCCCTGAGAAGCGCTGCGCGCTACCGTGCCCTCTGCTGCTTCTCTCGGTGTTCCTCACCCCACTGCTGCTGCGGTGACTGGCTGCAGCAGCAGCCGCCGCCCCCGCCCCGCTGAAACAGCTGCGTTTGCATGCAGCTCCACACAGCAGCGCATTCGCCAGGGCGCAGGCCAGCTGCCGCACAACCGCACGTGGGGCTCTTCGGCAACCAAAGAGCAGCTGCAGCAGTCCCTGGCGCAATTCCTTGTACACCACCGAGGCAGCAGTTGCAGCTGCTTGTTCCCTTTCCTCTTCCTCTCGTCGCTGCTGCTCGGTACTGCCTCGCTCAGCTGCAGCAGCATTTGCGACGTCCGTCGCGACCCCAGGGATGCTGCTGCTGCCCAGGAGAAGCTGCAGCTGCTGGGGAAACCCTGCGCGCGCAACAGAGGCGAGCGTTTGGGCCGCAAAGTAGAGCAGCGAACTCTGAAAGTCCTCGTCGTCGTCCCCAGTCTCCTGCTGCTGCTGCTGTCCGTGCTGTTCGAGCTGCTGCTGCTGCACGGTGAAGCGGTTGAGGATCGCGATGCAGACTGGCCATGCAGCCGGCCGCTGCTGGAAATCCGTCAAAAAGACGTTCGCTTCGGCAGGCGTCGGCAGCCGCTGCTGCTGTTCCGCTGCTGCTGCAGCCGCTGCGGCAGCAGCACGACTGTGTGGAGAGTACAACACAGCGACCATGCACCGCACCGCTGCTTCTTCTTCTTTGAGAGGCGTCCCAGCAAACGCAGGTGCACGCGCATCTCCTCCTCCTCCTGCTGCAGGCAGCACGTTCGCTTCAGCCCCCATACCTGCGTCTTTTCTTGCTTACGGCAAGTGGAGTCTGCCGCAGCTCCCTCTGCTGCTGCTGCTGCAACACTTGCAGTAGGGAGGCCGCTGTGGGCAATAATGCGGGAGCTGCTCTGCAACGCGGCTGGACTGCTGTGACGCTGTCCGAATAGGCCAGTGCAGGTGCCACACACACTTTCTCGAACTCCTCCTGCTGTGCTGCTGCTGCTGTCCTCACACAGGTTTCTAACGATCGTCTTGTTGCTGCTGCTCTTCTTCTGCCCTGGCCCCACCCTGCTGCTGACGCTGC
Source organism: Sarcocystis neurona (assembly GCA_000727475.1). NCBI lineage: Eukaryota > Apicomplexa > Conoidasida > Eucoccidiorida > Sarcocystidae > Sarcocystis > Sarcocystis neurona. The sequence goes on from KL647308.1 coordinate 471,393, forward strand.
GGAGGCGCAGCTTAGTGTCTACTGTGCCTTAAGGATGCTGGTGTTGCTGCGCGTCAGCTGCTGCGACAGAGGCGACACGTCCTGCTGTTGCAGCTGCTGGGAGGACCAACACAGAGGACTGCGAGCGGTTTCTTCAAGAAAGTACGGGGCCGCTGCTTTGTCGCGGACCCGCTGCTGGTCTTCAACGGAGAAGCGGCGCTTCCGCAGCCACTTTCATATCTCTGCTCAACAGCTGTTCGTGCCGCTCTCCGCGCGCGTCTTGGTTTTGGTGTTGTTACCAAGTGCTGCGCTACTGCTGCTGCTGCTGTTGTGGGAGCAGCTGCTGTTGTGGGAGCTGCTGCTCCGTGAAGTTGCAGTTTTCTCCTGCTGCGCTTCTTTCACGCTTTTGCCGCTACCCGATTCTTGCTGCCGTTGTCACAAGAAAGGCTGCAGCCACCTGTGACACTTGTTCTGTGCCCAGCGCAAGGCGCCGTGCGAGTTCTTCGCATCTACGTCAACAGCAGCTGCGTTGTGGAGTCATCCCCGCACCAGCTGCTGCGTCCTCCCCGTCGGACCTTCCTAAGACAACACTGGCTCTGCTGTCTCTCTCCTGCTGCTGCCGTCCTTGCTTGTTTTCTCTGTCTTACAAGACGCCGTGACTACTGTCGCTGCTTTGCTGCTGCTGCTGAGGACTTCTCTTCTTCTGTGCTAACTCCTGCTGTGGTCTGCGCATGACGCTGCCGCTGCGGTTGTTCCCCCCCAACTGTTTCTCGACTGTCCGCACCACCTTCCCGGCTGCTCCCCCTGCGTTCAGACGCGGCTGCTGCTGCTGTCCTTGCGGCTGTATGCGCCTGTTGCTGCTGCTGCTGCTTCTGCTGCTGCTCCGCGAGAGATCTTGCTGCTCCTCCGGCGTCTACGTCTCCTGCGTCGTCGTCTTTTTCAAGGACCGCTGCTGGCATGTTGTCGCTGCGGCGCTGTCACACAGGGATCTCAACCACCGTCGCAGAAAAAGTTGCTGACAGTTTTCTGCTGCTGCCGGTGGAACGTCTTGCCTGGTGCTGTCGCCGCTCTGGTCGGGCTGCTGCTGCGGCAGGAACTGCTGTTGATGTGTTGCTCCTCCCGAGGACGCGCCTTCAGCGACTGCCGCGCGACTCAGGCAGGACCACCCACCTAGTGCTGGTCGAGGCTTCCCCAGCAGCCCCCGCGGCGGCGATCTTGCTGCTGCGTCTGATGTCTACTTCTGTGGAGCCGCTTGGGGTGCTGCTTCGCGCTGTGTCCTGTTTACGCCGCGATGGCCCTGCAGCTGCTGCTGCCGACGTGCTGATTGCGCTGCAGACGCCCCAGTCCTCCTGCGCACGTCCCCGTCCTGCTGCGGCGCTTCTTGCGGCTTTTTTCCTCGTATTCGCCTTCGGTGCTAGCAGCGTAGCACTACTCGTCACGTGCTGGTGGTTGCTGACTCAACCCTGCGCTGCTGCATATACATCCCCGCGCTGCGGTTGCTGGTAGGCTTTATCGTCGTAGCTACGACGAAGAAGGATGCAGCTGCTGCTGCTGCTGCCGGTTCATCTTGCTGCTGGTATTCGTGGGGTCGTTGGTAGACGTGTCTGTTGCTGCAGGAATAGAGGTGCGCTGCGGCGTGCGGCTCCGCGAGCTGCTGTTGAATGGACGGATGCAGCAGCTGCCATAAAGAAAGAATCCGAGACGACGAGGAAGAGAAAAAGAGAGACAGAGAGAAAGAAGATACACGGGTGGAGAGAGCGGCAGGGAAGCGCAGGAGCGCCGGGGAGGACGGAGACTTCCTTGTGGGCGAGCGGAAGGAATTTCGCTACGCCGGAAACGCCTGCGCGCACAAACTTTTAACACATGCTGCTGTTTCTCCTCAACGCCGCTGAACCTGTCTTCGTTGTTCTTGCTGCTGTGCATCCCGTACGCGGTTTCTTCTTGCTGCTGCTCTCACGGAGCTGTCCCTTTGCTGCTGTCGACGCGGTTGTTCGCATCGTTATTACTCCCCTGTATAGTAGTCTCTCTCACGCGGGCTTGCTGTGCTGCTGCTGCTTCTGCTCTTTTCTCATGTGACACTGGCCTTGCGACTGCACCCTGCTGCGTGCTGCCGTGCTTCTTGTGCGCTACTACGGGGCAGCAGGCCAGCAGCTGCTACCACGCGCTGGGGTGCTTCGGTGCTCTGCGGTACAACCGCGGGGCTTCTGCTGCTGCGGGTGGCTGCGGCTGCCGAGGCGCGCGGAAGCCGGTGGTGCTGTTGCTGAGCGGAGCGAGGAGGAGCAGCATCAGGACGGGCAGCACTGGCGACGGTCGCACCCACCTCCTCCCTGGAGTCCGCATACAACAAGAGACAAGGCTGCACGAGGCTCGCGCACGTGGCTGGCAAAGCCAGGAGCGCTGCGCAGAGGACCGTTCAGAGCACCACTGGCAACGCCCACAGCAGCTGCCGTGTCCACAGCAGTAGCAACACCGGTCTCAGCAGCAATAGCGCCCACAGCAGCAGCAGCGGCCTTCCCCCCAACAGCAGCAGCGTCCGCAGCAGCACCGTCAGCGTGCCCAGCTGCAGCAGCAGCGTCTGTCTCTCTCCGAGGCGCCGCGCCCCGGGCAGCGCCACTACCACTACAACTGCAACAGCATCGACAACGAGTACTACTACTCCTACAGCAGCAGAGGGAAAAAGAAGAGGGACAGGTCGGTAGTGGTACGGAGCTCTTCAACAGCAGCGGAAAAAGCCAGGCTTCCCTCGCGCAAATGGGAGCAGAATCGCGACCGCGTGTCCGAGACTCGCCGACTCTTCCGCCATCACGTCGCCAGAACTACAGGTAGCAGCAGCTGCAGCGTCCTACCACAGATGACGGAAGGACGCACGCGCTCGGCACACCAGCAGCTCGGACAGGAACAGCAGAAGCAGCAGCCGCAGCGCGCGCAGGGTTCCGCCTCCCAAGAGGCGACACGTAGTAGTAGCTGCAGCGTCTTGCGCCGGAAGAGGGAAGGCGGCAGCAGTAGCACCAGCACGCTCACTGAAGCACACCAGTTCGAGAAGCAGCAGCAACAGCGGTAGCGGTAGCAGCACGCGGACTAAGGAACCGTACGAGAAGCTGGCGTTGCTCCCGGCAGCAGCTGTAGCGTCTTCTCGCAGAGGAACAGCAGCAGCCGAACACTCCCACCAGCACCAGCGGTGGCAGGACAGATGTGTGTAAGCTGCGAGCCTCGCTCTCCACCGCAGCAGCAGCAAGGGCAACGGAACCGATTTCGCTGGACGAACCTGCTGTCAAGGAAAGGCTCTCCTTTTTCGACAGCAGGCCGTCGCCGCACGGGCACCAGGGGGTGGGTGAGTATTAAACCGCGCAGCGGCAGGACGAGCTGCGGCAGCGAGTGCGCTCTCTGGCTGTAAAAAATAGCAGAGAGAGTGCAGCACATGCACCAGTCCCGGGGTGTGCTGCTCCAACTATACGGGCCTGAGAATGTCAGGGGCCCGGCCACCGTTCTGCGGCTGCTGCAGCAGAAGCCACTCTTTGGCTGCTGCAGCAGCCGCGGAAGCCCCAGCAACCCACTCTCTCTCGCAAGGCGAAAGTACTGCCAGGCAGGACGACTCAGCAGGGGAACGAATGGCGGCAGTCAGCAGGCGTTGCGGCCTACAGCTCCACTCCAGCAGCAAGGGCCGCGCGCGCGGGACAGGCAGCAGGCAGGCGCCGCTCTCTCAGCAGCAGTAGCAGGGGGCTGCTGTAGTAGTAGTCGTCGCATCCCAGAAACGCTTCCACTAGCCAAACTAGCGGCAGTTCCGCATATATAACGGCATAGCTGGCAGTGAGCTCACCAAGAGCGAGCAGAACCAGACGGTGCTGTCGGACAACCCGCAGCGCGCATACTTGGCATGAACAGCAGCGAAGCAGCAGCAATAGTCGAAACGCAGTCGCTTCTTTTGTTTGTTTTCTGTTCGGAAAACTGCCCACTCCTGTTGCTGTGCAGGGGCATGGGCGGCACGCAGTCACCGAGCAACAGCAGCCCGGAGGAGGAACAGCGCTCCGTGTAACACTCTAGACGCCCATATGGATATGCTTTTGATACCTCTTACGCGCTATCAACGGTAAACTTTCTGCTTTTTCCTGCACCCCACACTCGTGCTGCCGACGCGAGGTGTAGCGTTGATGTGGTCGTCATTTCTCGCGTTGCTGCCCCGGCGACTGCTCTCAAATCCGTGTTCCTCTCTCCTCAGGCACGCCACTTCCCACCCGGGGTAGGGAGCGAGCGCTTCGTCTTCTCACCCGGCTGAAAAGAAGGAGCGACACGCGAGGACGAGCTCAGCAGCAAGCTCTGCTCGGGCAGAACAGCAGCAGCAGCAGCCACAAGCCGAGCAGCAGCAGTGCAGAACACTGGCAATCTTCGAGAGTGGCAGTCAGTCTCCAGCACCAGCAACACACAGCGGCAACCTCAGCAGCCGCCAGTGGGGCAGCAATTAATGCCGCAGCGCCAGGAGCAGCAGTACCAGGAGCAGCAACAGCAGGAGCAGCAACTTCAGGAGCAACACGGGGTGGAACTGCAACAACGGGTCGGACAACAGCAGATGCGCTGGAGCAGCGACCAGTGCAGCTGGAGCGACGTCGAAACGGTGGAAGACGACCAGCGGAGACGAAGACGGGGAAAAGTTGCGCTGCCAGCACCAGCTGCATCATTCTCCCTCTCTCTCTCGAGCGCCGCGTTTCTCTTGCCGCTGATCAGTATCTCATCTCGTTGCAGAGCCGTCACTGCCTCCCCCTGCCAGCAGTTTCCTGTGGGCCTCAAGGTCTTCTCATCCGTGCACTGAAACCCGCTTCCGTACGTCTTCTCACCGAGCCAAGTCCTCGCTCGGGGCACTGATTTTTGGCCGTATAGAAACACACGGTCATACGACGTGTGCGGCGGTGCTTGATCATCACGTGCACGGGACACAAGAAGCATGTCCATGTATGTATGTATGTATGTATCTGTGTAATTATAGCTATACATAGACCTGTGCGTGACGTGTCTGTTGGTGGCGACGTGTCGTGGGGGATCCGCTGCTGCTGGCCAGCCTGTAGCTTCGTTGAAGCGTCATCCTACCGGCGCCAGAGAGGAATGTACTTGCGCACGAACTACCGCACGTTGTAAAGTGAGGAAACGCATATGGGTGTGTCGTTCAGGACAAGTGACCTGCGTGTGTGTATAGACGTGGATCGGTTCATCCCCCGCTGTACTACTAGTGTATCTCCACATATATACCTAGCACCGCCGCGCGGACTCGGCTGCCTTGCTGCATGCATCTGTGGAGGTGAGACTGCCTGAGGGAAGGGGAGAGACAAAGTTTGCCGTTGGAGCGCACCTGGGGACGACATCTAATGCGCGGATGTGCGTCCCCGTTCCCGCATACGTCAGCAGCTACATGCGCGAGGTTAGATTCCCTCTCTCTCTCTCTCTATATATATATATATATA